>PVKZ01001428.1:0-400837 GCA_004027375.1 Macroglossus sobrinus | reverse complement strand
ACGAAGAGCAGCCCGCTCCTTCCTCCCTGTGGCATTTCCCCAGCGAGGCCCGGTGGACGCCTCCTGGGGGGAAGGTCCCCCAGAGCCCCCCAGTGTTGCCTGGGTGGTTCACTCAGGAGCTGGGGTCCACTGTGTCCCTTCTTCTGCCTTCACTTCTTTATCTTCCTCCCCGCCAGCAACTCACCTGTTTGTCTGCACCTGACTCCCCGCCCCCCGCACCCCCACACCCCCGCGCCCCCCCCACCCCACACCCCGCACTGAGACCCAGCCCGGCTGGGCTAGCTCACAGCTCCTACAGGAGCTGCTCCCTCAACGCCCGCAGGGCAAACAAACCCAGGAGGGCGACGCCCTCCCTCTGGCCCTCCTTTTCTCTAACATCCACACAGTTGTCCCCCAAGAAAGACATTTTTCAATAGTTCCTTGCCGGCTCGCAGCTCCCTTTTCTCTGAGGCGGAGGGGCGGGGGGCGGGGGGGGGGCGCTGACGCTCCGAACACAGCTTGGGGATGGAGGGGGGTGAGGATGTGCACAGTCCCGCTGTTGTCTTGGGGTGGGGGGAAGAGAGCGGGTATTTACCAGAAACCTATGTCCGTGGGTCCCCCCCCTTGGGCCAACGTGGTAGTCCGGGGTGGGGGCGCCGGGTCCACACACCCGAATCAGGGCAGCCGCGCCTGGAGGTGATGCCAGGCAGGTGCGGGCTCGCCGACTGCACGGGTGGGGGCAGGGCTGTGTGACCCCTGCGGCCAAGGGGCCCCAGGTCGGGGACTCGTTTCTCATGGCTATAGTGTAGCAGCAGAGATGCTGAAAGGGACGGCCCTGGCCCGGCCCCAGCCCCCACCCCCGCCGGGTTCACCCACTAGGAAGGGCTGGCTGGCTGCGATGATGTCCTCGTGGAGAGACCCACGCGGGGAGGAACGTCGTCCGTCCAGGACGTGGGTCCTCCAGCCCCACCGACGTCTGGACTGCAGCAGCCTCGTGGAGACCCTGAGCCCAAACCACCCAGCTCCACTGTTCCACACAATTCCCGACTGTGACCCAGTGTTTACTGTTGTTTGAAGTCACTGGATTATGCCATTTGTTACAGGAAACATTTTCTGTGTCTCCAGCAGAAACTGACATTCTCTGTATCTGTAAAATACATCCTCAGCCTGCCCACTTCACCGGCATCTGGCATCTCTTACTGGGGGGGTTGCCATAGCCTCCTCACAGACCCACCTGCTTCTGTGTCTCCCATCTGAGTTGTGATGGAGTAAAAATAAAACTCTAATCGTGTTCCTCTATTGCTCACACCTTCCCTTGGCTCTCTACCTTACACAGGGTAAAAGCCAAAATCTCAAAGGCCCTACCTAATCCAGCCTAATGTTACCTTTTTGGCTTCCTTTTCTGTAAGTCTTCCTCGTTGCTCATTCCATTCCAGCCACACTGGCCTCCTTGATCGTCCTCAAACACCGGTTCACGGCTGCCTCAGGGCCTTTGCACCTGCTGTCTTCGCTGCCCAATTGATTGCTCTCCCATCTGATACCTGCAAATTTGCCTTTTCATCTCCTGAAGTCTCTCTTGGCTTAAAGGTCACCTTCTCCAGGAAGCCTTCCCTGATAATCCCACTTAACACTGCAGTCCTTGGCCCGCTGGAGTTCTTTATTACCCTATCCTGCATTTTTAACTTCTCAATTTTGTTGATCATCTGTCTCCCCAACTAGAATCCAAGCTGCATAAGGACAAGGATCTTTGTCTCTCTTTTTTCCTTTTTTTTTCACTGGTGTGTACACCCAGGGCCTAGAACGATGCCTGCCACACAGTAGGTATTCAAAAAATAAGTGTTGAAGAAGTAACAAAATACAAGTGACTGGAAAATAAATGATATTCACCTTCAGGAGCCCCCAACGGGAATAATTCAAAAGCTCGTGGGGCCTGTGTAAGGGCAGGCATTGTGGAAGTGGGTACAGGGGGGCTCCACGAGGATGCAGACCCCCTTTTCACCACCGTACCCCCAGCACCTGGGTCGGCACCTGGCACTGAGTAGATGCTCGATAAAAGTTGGCGGAATGAACAGAAAAATAAATGAGTCTTTCTGGAAGGTAGTTTGGCAGTTTTAAACAAAAAACTTAACAACGTGCTTTCCTTTTCAGCTAACAATCCCAGTTTTATACATCTTCTGGAAAATGTACACATACGTGTATCAAAAGTGTGCATTGCAACTTGTCCATCCACTCAACTCATACACCCCCCAAATTCTGGGGAGACAGCCACTGGTAGACAATCGAGTTTTTTGCTCTTCTGACACCTGTTCCCTAAGGACCGAGAGAGATGGATAAACAAGATGAAATCAAATATGAGAAACAACTTAACTGACACGAGCAAGGGATAAACAATGCCCTACTACGCAGGGAATTAAAAGTCTCTGCTGACACAGAGACAACTATACCTGCGCTGTGGTAAATGAGAAAAAAAGATTATAGAATAGTAAGTACTATAGGAGTTGATCTAAGTTGAAAATATTTTTCTTTGGTCTGTAAGAAACACACCAGAAGATCAAGGGTGGTTAACAGATGTGGCTATTCAGTGGCCTTTTTTTTCCCTCTTGTACATTATTTGCAATTTTTTTTTTTTTTTGCAACGAACATGTATTACATTTCTGGTCATAAAACAATAACTTTTTTTATAGACGTTACGTTGAGTGAAAGAAGCCAGACACCAGAGAGAACATACTGTATGATTCCATTTATATGAAGTTCAAGAACAGGCAGAAGTAATCTATGGTGATAGAGGTGAGACTCATGGCTACCTCTTGAGGTGGGGGTGGGTGTTGGCTGGGAAAGGGCATGGGGGAGCTTTCTGGTTGGCAGTCACAGGTGTCTGTATGTATGTAAACATTCATTATTGAGCTGAATGCCTAAGATCTGTGCACTTTGGGGTATGTACCTTAAAACTAAACTCGATACTACAAAATAAAATCAAGCGAAACAAAGCACAGTGAATCAGACTCGAAACAGCCACGAGCGAGGATTTTAATTAAGACCCAGATTTACGGCTGCCAGGGGTAGTTGGCAGGCTGAGCCCACGATGGAACCTGAGAGCTGGCCAGCTCTGCTGGTGACAAGGATAGTATCACCATTGAAAACAGGACCGGCACATTTCAGAGCAGATTATAGAGGCTTAACCAGCCAGGCCACTCAGTTCAGTGCCACAGCGATTAAATAGACACGCGTTTGGGCCAAAAAAACCAAATGGCCAGTGTGACCGAAATAACCTAATCTCAAACAAGCTGTCAGGGAGATGGAGAACAGGCCTCCACTCCATCAGACAATTCCAGGAATCCGGGTCAGAGGGGAGGTGATATCTGCTCCCAAAGCATTGTGGTGGCCCTGGACGGCAGGCCGGCCGTGGACATCCTGCAGGGACGGCCACCGCCGTCCCCTGCCAGGAGCAGGCTCAAGGCCCCAGGTTATCGCTCAAGTCAGGTCTAGCAAGAGGGATGAGGAGGCCCACGTGGGTGCAGGCGGGAAGGAACCCCAGGCCTGCAGAATCTCCTTCCACCCAGAGATAACATCCCTTCTGACAGCTGAGGTTATCAGCGTGATAGCAGCTCTTTTCAAAACAATAGCAGCCATCGTAGCGGCTCACGTGGCCCACACTCCCTGAGGATGGGCTGGCCGTGGTGTCAGCGGCCACTGCTGTCCACACTGCTCCCCTGGGGGAGACCTGGTACATAAGCCCCAAGAAGGGCAGGACCCGTGTTGGATTTCACTCCCCGGTACCCTACCTGGAGGACCCTGCAGACACCGTTTCACAGATGAGTGAATCTCGCCTTTGCCATCCCTGTGGTCCTCAGGACAGCCTTATGGGATGCGCGGTGCAGTACCCATTTCACAGAGGAGGAAACTGAGGCCAGGCGGGCGAAGCGGTACACAGAGGCCCGAGCCAGCTTCTCATCCCGGGCCCGCGGGCTCCCCCGTGTCCTGACTGCTAGTCCCAGCTGCCCGCCTGGTCCCTTTCTCCTGCCTGGAAGAGTGGGGAGGATCCAGGAGACAATAGCGTTTTTGAATTTTTTCTTCACCTCATAGAAAATACTTTTAATTTAAAGTTTTGCAGTTGAGTCTGTTCCCACATCCCACCCTCAGGACATGTATATGGTACTATGTTCCAACTAGTAACAAAAGAAATGCAAATTAAAGCAACAATGACACTGCCCTGACATTGGAGTTACACCAGGAAGCGACTTCTGGGGCTTCATGGGCGCCTGGTGCTGGGACCTCACGCAGAGCATGTCAGGAGGGCGACCTGGTCAATTCCTCAGAACGTGCCAAAGGTGCCTGTTCTTTGACACGGACATGTCCCTTTCGGGACATTCTGGGCGAAAGGGATCATATAAGTGAAGGTGTGGAGGTCAGAGGTCAAAGTGTGGACAGAAAAATTTGACAGAAAAAGCGAGTCTGGCTCTTTGCCAAGCCGGGCGGCAGGACTCGCCTGCCTCCATGGGCACTGGGCTGGGGGCTCAGTGAGCAGAGAGAGCTGCGGGAGAAGTGGGGAGGGGAGGCGTGAGGGCCTTGCAACGTGGCAGGGCTGGACGTGGCTCGGTGCCTGCATTTGCCCACTCGCAGGCAAATGTGAGAGTTATTTTCCCTTCTCTGTCACCTGGTGAAGCGCACACTCAGGGCCCATTTCACAGACCAGAGGAGCTGACCAGAGAGGCGCAGCCACAGGCCCGACATCACACAGCAAAACCCCAGTTTGAACTCAGGCGCATCCAACTCTCAAGTCGCTCTTTTGTTTGTTCCCGAACCACCTCGTGGCCTCTTTCGTGTGACTCTGTGAACGACACAGGGTGTCTAGAGCCCTCAGGAGACTCGCCATCTTGGGGACAGTTGGAACTAGGAAAAAGCATCCAGTCAAACTGTGTGGAGGCCCAAGTCCTTTCATACGTGACTCTTCGCTGGTGGCGGGGTTGGAGCTTCTGAAGGAAGAAACGAAACCCAGGGCCGCCCAGTCAGGGGCCTCTGCCCAGGCGAATTCCCAGGGGCCCTGGGCCACCCTCCTCGCCTCCCTGAGCCTCAGCTTCCTTTTGGGCTGAGCAGGGATAAGAGTGTCGACCTCAGGGGTCCCCCGTGGGACAGGTGGCGACTGTGCTGGGAGCCAGGTTGCCGTCCTCACCTAGTGGGCGGCCTAGGGCAGTGGCAGGAAGTTTCCCACCATCTCCTTCCCAACCCCTCCCGCCCCACTTGCCGTCCCCTAGGTTTTTGTCCCCATTCCCTCTGTCCGTGAACAGCTGCCTTGGGTACAGTCTGGGGACATAAAGAGTGCAGGGGCTTGTTAGAGTCCCCAGAATTGGATCCATCCGGGAGAGGTCTGGCCCTCGGCCCCTCCCCCCCAACCTCTGGTCCCAACCCAGCAACCCTGCTGCAGGGTGGACACACATGCACATGCACTCACACACATGCACATGCACACACTCACACAGGCACGCATGCACGCACATGCACGTGCACACTCACGTGCACACACTCACACAGGCATGCACGCACACATGCACGTGCACACTCACACACACTCATATAGGCACACATGCACACACATGCACATGCACATGCACACTCACACGTGCACACACTGGCACGCATGCACACACAGGCACATGCACACTCACATGTGCACACACTCATATGGACACACATACACACATGTACATGCACACTCACACGTGCACACGCATAGGCACACATGCACACACATGCACATGCACTCTCACACACACGGCACACAGTCCTCATCTCAGTGTTTCTTTTTCATGAATAATGTATAATCAAACAATACTACTACAACTAATAGAAGCTGCCTTCCGTGCCTGGCTCCCTGCTGCACTGTTCCCTGCGTCACCTCATTGAATCTCGTCCCCCTTGAAGCTGGTTCTATTACAGACCCCTTTTTAGAAAGGAGGAACCGGGCACAGAGAGAAGTATTCAAGGCCGCGGTGTGGGGACGGCTTTCTGCCATAGAAATTTATCCCTTGGTCATTGTTCTTCTCCACTGATGACTGAACAGCTGATGGAGGGTCAGAACCCCTGGGAACCCCCAGGGCTGGGGGGAGAGCTGCAAGGGTGGGGAGGAGCCCAGCAGGAGGGCAAAGGGGTGGGGTCCCTGTGGGTGCAGAAGTGGGGAGAAGGGAGGTGAAGGAAGGGATGGAAAGTGGTCCCCCACGGAAGCAGCCCCCCAGCTGGCTGGTGTTTGAGGAAGGGCAGGTGGGCAGCCTCCCTTGCCGCCCACCAGCTCTGAGGTTGAAAAATCTTTCCACACAGAAGCTGTAGGCGTGGCCCGCATGGGGTAAGGGTGACAGGCATTTTCATGTCTGGGCAGCCCTCGCAGCCTCACAGCCTCGGTGAGTCATCTCTGCTCTCTGCGGGGCACCCAGCAGGGGGGAGGGACCGAAGTGGCAACATGGTCTGGGCGCCTCTGTCTCCGAAACCTGCTTGCACAATTTTTCCTACTCTGGAGCACTCACAACTGAGAAAGAGGCTGCACCTGGAAGGGCTCTTTCCCTCCAGGAAATCGAAATGGCTTTCGACTTCCTCCCCACCCTGGCTTTTTAGCCATTTCTGAGCCCACAAAGTCCCCCCATTCCTTTGGCTCCAGGTCAGGCAGCCTATCCTCAGGCCACACCTCCCACTCCACACCCGCTTTGGCCAGAAATGGGCCTGACAAAGCCAGGGCTGGGGCCCAGCATCCAACCCCTCAGAGGAGGCTGTCTGAATCCTGGCTCTCCACTGAGCAAGATCCTCAGGCCTCCAAACAGATAGGGATTGCGTAGGGGGTGCTAGAGACCCTTGTAAGCAGGACTTGAGGGTGCCCCTGAGGCTGCTGGAGGTGTGGCAGCGCTTGGGGTCAGTGTACCCCGCAGGGTGGGGCTCCTGGCTGGCCAGAGTGCAGGCTGGGGTGGGCTGGGCCCTGGCTTCTACAGGGGCATGGGCCGCCACTGGGGCTTTACAATAGCCTCAGGGAGCGATGGGTTGTGACTCCATCAAGTCCTCGGGCGTGCTTTCGGCTGGCCCCTTGACAATGCCTACCAGGCCTCCTTGGTGGCAGCATGAACAGGGTGGGGCCTTCGCTAGCTCACAGCAGAACTGATAATATGATTTGGCTGCATGGCCTCGGGCAAGTAATTTACTGTCTACAGGACTCAGACTCTATATTTGAAAAGTGGAGAAACTGTACCCATTAAGGTGGCTTCTACCCCCAAACAGAAAATAACAAATCTTGGCAAGGATGCCCAGAAATTGAAACCCTCGTGCTCTGTTAGTGACAGGAAAATAGTGTAGCCAATGTGGGAAAGAGTATGGCAGGTCCTCCGAAATTTGAACAGAACTATCGTAATGATGCGGCCATCTCATTTTTAGATATATAACCAAAAGAATTGAAAGCAGGGTTTTGGACAGATATTTGAACGCCCGTGTTCATAGCAACATTATTCACAACAGCTAAACGGTGTGTTAAAAGGAGAACCACAGGCCCAAGATGGTGTCACTTGTGCTAAAGTCCACGATACCAAATATAGATTTAAATCCTGACCTAGTTGCCATTTCAACGTCTCCCAGAAACATAATCTTAATCAGTCAACCAGTCTGGAATTGTCTGGTCAACACCAATGAGGTAATCTGTCACGGGGACCCTGTCCATTTCCCTAGAAAGGCCATCTGTATGATAAATACCCTTGTAGTTCCCTGTCCCCCCAAAGAAGTCCTGGTCTAAGATAATTCTTTCTTTTGTTGATAGTTCCCTTGCCCTACCCTTCTTCCTATAAAACTTTTTATTTTATACAACCCCTTAGTTAAATTTTGTTCTTTGTGGTCCTCAACCTTTTTGGCACCAGGGACCAGTGTTCCTATGAGACTCTAACACCTGATGATCTGAGGCAGAGCTGAGACTGTGATGCTAGCTCTGGGGAGCGGCTGCAAATACAGATGAAGCTTCGCTCGCTTGCTCACTGCTCACTTCCTGCTGTGCGGTCCAGTTCCTAATAGGCTATAGACCGGCACTGGTCCATGGTCCAGGGGTTGGGGACCCTTGCTTTAACAGGTGGAAACAACCTTAAGGTCCATTGACTGATGAATGGATAAGCAAAATGTAGTCTATCCATACAATGAGATATTATTCAGCCTTAAAAAAAAAAAAGAATGAAATCCTTCCATATTCTACAATAGGGATGAACCTCGAGGACATTTGCTAAGGGAAAGGAGCCAGTCACAAAAAGACAAATACCATGTGATTCCACTTATCTGAGGTCCCTAGAGGGGTCAAAATCATAGAGACGAAAAGCTGAATGGTGATTGGCAGGGGAGGGGAAGTGGGGAGCCAGTGCTTAGTTTTAGTTTTGCAAGATGAAGCATTCCGGAGCTGGAGGGTGGTGGTTACGCACCAGTGGCCAAGGTGGTAAATTTTATGTTGGATTTATTTTACCACAATTGAAAAAAAAGTGGTGTATCAGCACTCCTTGAGCAGGGTTCTTTTGAGGGGTCGATGAGGGGCGTTTTGGCCGGGTTCTTAGGCCAGTGTCCCGCACATAGTTGGGCAGGCTTCATGGGGATGCAACCTGGGTGCACATACAGGGTCCCTGTGCTCAGACCTGCCCTGCAGTTGCTTCGATGCTATTGTAGCTATGTTAAAATGCTTAAGTTTTCAATGAGGGTATCCTCATTTTCATTTTGCACTGGGCCCCTCGTATTATGTGGCTGGTTCTGGCTGTCAGCCAATATGAAACGGTGGTTCTTAGTAGAAAAAGACCCCTGGACAGACTTTGTCAGCAGCTTTGTGCAGGAACAGCTCGGTGCAGGGATATGACACAGTGGAGGTGAAGGGCCTCAGGGCCATGTGATGGCAGCATTACTCTCTGGGGGGTTAGCAGCAGCAGGGCCACCTGCCCAGGTAGAAGCAGCCACATACAGCAGAGGTTGGGAAGGGGCTGGAGCCAGGTTGTCCCAAATGGGTCCCTGACAGTGCTCGAATTGATATTTCAAGTCTCCAATGGCAGAACTCGGCTCGGAGAAACCAGTGGAAAGCAGCCATCGCAGGTAAGTCTCATTAGGAGGTAATGTTTATTGGACACCTGTGATGAGTCAGTGGTGCTAGGCGCCGTAATCACATCATGTGTCAGATCTTCCCATTCCCCTTCACCTCCTCCGTTTAAGGTGAGAACACAGAGTCTGGGAGCCGTGGAGGGGCAGCAGCAGCAGCAGTAGCAGTGGGGTGTGACTTCGGCCAGTCAGGCTCCAGATTAGTGCTGGTTCCACTAGATGGTGCTAAGTGCAAATGACAATGGGCCCAAGGAGCTACCCAGGCCTTGGAGAGAGAGAGGGTCATGGGAAGGTTTTGGGAATCCCTATAAGCAGAGCTCAGACATCACCTAGAAAATGCACGTCTTTCCAGAAGGTTGCTATGTTCCAGGAGGCAGTAGTGTGAACAGTCAGGTTTTCTGGGTTCAAATCTAGGCTCTGTCATTTATAAGTTCCACCACATTTCACATTTTTATTGATGAAATAAAAAATATAGTAATAATTGCAAACCTTTTTGGTACTACAGGATCAATGAAAAAAGTTTTTGTGTGTGTGTGTGGGGAGGAGGTGGGATAAATTTCACTTAATTAGGGTTCAAAGTTAGTGTTTTCTATCATCAATGGATTGAAAGTGGTCATGGGTATGGAACGTTCTCACCTTTCCAGCTGTAAAAAACAGGCAGAAGGCTGGGTGTGGCCAGTGGTTTGCTGACTTCTGATCTAGTGTATTAAAGTTTCCTTGGCGTTCGGGTCTCCTTTTGCTGAATTTTGTACCTTTCTTGAACGTTGTTGGTCTTCAGTGTTTTTGGTTGGTGTCTGAACTCTTTCATGAACTCCCCTCACGGTACAATGTTTATGTCCCCTCAGATTCACGTGCTGAAATTCTAACCCCCAATGTGATGGTATCAAGAGGCCAGGCCTTTGGGAGGTGAGGAGGTCATGAAGATGGATCCCCCCATGAACCGGATTAGTGACCTAATAAAAGCAACCCTAGAGAGCTCCCTCGCCCCTTCTGCTCCATGGGGACACAGCAAAATGACTGTCTATGACCAGGAAGCGTGCCCTCACCAATCTGTGGTGTTTAGGTGGCACCCCGTCTCTGGTGTTTGTTGTTATAGCAGTCTGAGGAGACCAAGACACATGGCTTCAGCCTAAATGCCACAAGATTCAGTCCAGGTCTGACTTCAGTTTTAAGTTTTACACTAGGTCAGGCTGACTCTTCCTAACAGAGGGAGCTTAAAAAGATATCATTTGAAGAAATAGACCTGTCCAATGCTCAAGGGGACAGTTCACAAATGAGCTGACCTTTGCGTAGGCGATTTCTTTACTACATGCTGAGCCCAACGTGTCCCGTTATCCTTACAACAAACTCTAGGAGGTAGGTACTACAGTCTCAATTTTACAGCTACAGAAGCTGAGCAGCAAAGGGAATAAAGAGCGGTCTGGCCTCCGCGCCCCAATCCTCGGGCCGCTCTGCCTCCCACTATCGAGCTCAATCCGCAATCGACCCTTCTCAACCTCATTTCTGAGCCCTGAAGGTTGCGAGGTCCCCTTGATTGGTCTGACTCTTGGCGCAAAGCGGGCTCGCAGGCTGGCAGCGCAGAGACGGGCGGGGCAAGCCTGACCCGGAAGCAGTCGCGGCGCCGGCGCGCGCGTCTTCGGTTGCCAGGGCGCCGCCCCGGAAGTGGGGCGCGGCGCGCCGCCGGCCGGTGCGCGGGCAGCATCTTCCCGCGAGCGCGGCTGTGCGGCTGGAGGCGGCGCCGGGGCACGGTGCGTACGCGCCCTGCTCCGCGCTGCTCGGCGCCGCTCCGCCCTCTGCGCCCACAGGTGAGGCCCCGCGCCGAGGCCGCCGCCTCCTGGGACCGAGGGTGTGGCCGGGCTTTTGTGAGCGAGTGCGCACGCGCGAGCCGGCGTAGGCGCCCAGGTCTTCGCGGCCGCTACCGTGGGGGTTAAGCTACTGCTCGCGGGACCCGCGTCTTGCAAAGGGCGCAGTGCACCTGTGGCAGGAGCTCTGGGCGGGAGACGGGAGACTTGTGTCCCCCGCCCTGTTTACCTCTCTGGCGTCTGGATCTACGCATGTCCTCTTTCTGTTTTCCCATCAGTTAGAGGGGTTGGGGGTAGAGGTTGTCATCCACCCCATAGAGTAGCAGGGGCATTACAGGAGTTTCATTCTGGAAGTCAAAGTATCATATCTTTGTAACCCGATTAGGGTGTGCAGAGCGTTTTGTTGATCGGGAAACAATGAGCGAGCGCATTTCAGTGCTAGGTTATGGCCGTGCAAAAGATCTGCCCAGCCCTGCACTCAAGGCACTGGGTAAATAGTCCTGTGGAGCATGGCACTGTCCCCCAGTGGGGGTGAGGAGAGAGGCGGTGGCAACACAGCTGTGAAGGAATACCCTGCACGGATATGAAGTCTTCATTTACATTGTTCTATGTTATTTAAAGGTGGCGCTTTTTCCTTGTCGAAGAAGACTAGCAAGAAAAGAATCCAGACGCCCAGCATTCTGGTCTAGCTAGGACTTTATTGAAAGTGATAGTGGTAGTCTGGGCTAGTGGGGATGAGGACAGAGAGGGCTCCTGTGTTACCTGCCTGGACCCAGAAGGGTGGGCGAGATGACTTCCCTCTTGCTGTTCCCCCTCAAGGTCGTCTTGGTTTTTGTCTGAGAGTATAGTCCTGACTCCGGGATGTGAAAGGCCTCTTGGCGGAGATCTGTCCTGGAGTTGCAGGTGTGGATATTTCCTGAGAGGTTTCCTTATTCAGCCAGACCCCCAGCCCCTACTTTATGCCCCGGTCTTTGTGTGGGTGAGTGTATGGGTGTCCGTCCCCTGCAGGTCTGGGCAGGGCCTAGTTCACTGCTTGACACAAGCAGCCCTCGTCCTGTGGCATGTGGAGGGAGATCGTGTCTTCATTTTTGTCGATTTACCGAATATTGATTGAGCACCTGCTTTTACTAGACACTGTTTTGGGGGGCTGGGGCTGCAGCAGGAGGCAAAGTGGAACCATGTTCCTGTTCCCACGATGGGACAGATTTGTGTGAAAGACAGGTCATCAAGGAACCAAACCCCTGGACCAGACCATTTCTTTTCAGACTTGAGCATGCATAGGACTCATCCGAGAGCTTACACAGATTCCTGGGCCCCATTCCTGAAGAGTCTGATTCAGTGCATCAGGGTAGCGGGAGTTCAAGAATTTGCACGTCTAACAAATGCAGGTGATGCCCAGGCTTCAGGTTCGTGGGCTGTGCTTTGAGTTGGAGCCAGACGCAGCAACTCTGTGCAGCGTTAAGTGCTGGGAAGCAGTGACGTCATAAGTGAGGAGGATGGAGATGGAGATTGGAAAGCCAGTCTGAGGTGCTGACTTTTGAGAAGGGGCCAGACGTGGGGGAAGAGCAAAGCCTTAAGACAGGGTGCAGCTTGGTGGACGTGAGGAGCTGAGGAAAGGCTAGAGACTGGAGATGGGTGGTGGTGGGTGGGAAGGGTGCCAGGAGACAAGGCCCAAGAGGTGATGATGGGCTACCATGTAGGTCATGGGCAGACCTCTAGTTTTAATGTGAGTGTGATCGGAAGCTGCTGTAGGCTTATGAGCAGAGTCATGTGATTTGCTTCGTACAGGTAGAAAGATCAGCCGCTGCTGGGTGGAGAATGGGTAGCAATGGGGTGAGGATGGCACTAAGGAAACCAGTTGGGTCCTGCTGTGGTTGTCTAGGATCTCTGGGACACTGGAGAGAGACGCAGAAGGATCTAGAATCTCCTGTGGTAGTGCTGGATCGAATTACTGGTCCGTTCTCCTTGGAGCCCCAGTGGAACTGTGTTTGTTGAGCTGGGGCTTTGCCGCTGGGGCTTACACTTGTCGGTTGTGTCTCCTGCCTCCTCCCTTGCATCAGGACTGTCCAACAGGGCTTTGTCCCAGGTAGCTTTCTGTCTCCTGTCATGGGCCTGGCTCAGAGTGGCTGAACAAAAGCTAGACTGTCGATGGCCCAGGTGCCTGGGGCCACTCCTGTGGAAACTTGTTCTCAGGCTTGTGAAGATCCTGCCCACTTGCCCCAAAAGTTCTTGAAATAACCCACAAGATGGCTCTCCACTGCTGACATAGCCCAGGTGGTGACAGCCCACCATGATTTCAAACTGCGATCAGAGTGAAGATCAGCTCACCGCTCTCTGTTCTTCCTGGTTAGGTTTTGACGATGCTGTGTTGCAAGTGGCTGGCCAAGTGGCTTCAAATTCGGATGCACCAGTTCACATGAACCAATAGAGAGGTAGTTCCAAATTCATTACACACTTTTTCATTAACTTCATTTTTTTTTTTCTGTTTTAGGAGGAGAAAACGATCTGACATCAGGTATTTCTTTGCTTTTGTAAGGAAAGGGGCTTAATAGTTCTTAGGGTGGGGAAGGAGTCAGCCCTGGCTTCCGTACTGTTTGTTGGGCCAGCTGCTTCCTTTGTCCTGCAGACGATTGATTTCTGAGTGCTGGGGGACAGAGCTAATGAGCCTGCTGCCTGCCCTGCAGGGGTCGAAATCTGCCTTGGGAGACACATGAAAACTGACAGTTGACACATGGTGTGGGAGGGAGGCAGTGTGCATGACTCTCCTCCGCCTCTTACTCCCAGGCCCCTCCCCTTCGGTAAACGAGGGAGAGCCCTCCCTGGGGTGTCCATCAGCCTGGTAGACTTAGCAGAGAAGAATCCGCACCAGTGCCCCACACGCCCTAGTGCTTAATAAGTGGCAGCTGTTCTTTCTAGTGATGCTATAGATATGTAACTAGTTCTCACTAGATGCTGGAGGTACCCTCCCCACCCCCAGTTGTGACCCAAAAAATGCCTCCAGACATTGTTAAATGTCCCTGGGGGGAGGACGGATTACCCCCCCAGAACCACTGTGGGGGTGAGCTTGAGTGGGGGATGGAGGCTCAGGGGATGGGAAGGGTTCCTTTGAGGGGGGTGGCTGACGTTTCAAAGCTCTGAGCCGCTGATCTGTTGCAGGATTATGGCAGGAAAAGTGAAATGGGTCACTGACATCGAGAAGTCCGTGCTGATAAACAACTTCGAAAAGAGAGGATGGATCCAGGTGGCGGAAAACGAGGACTGGAATTTTTACTGGTGAGTGTGAGACGTGGGGCTTGGGTCGTTTCCACGCCGACTTACCAGTGTCCTTAGTTCTGGTGCCTGAGTACGGAGGGCAGTCCCAGAGATAGGCGTCCCTGCCGTCGTGTGCCTCCTGTCACGTTCGTCATCCCATGGCACTTCCTGCGCACGTGGCCAGGAGTCCTTGGCCCAGCCTGGGTGCAGGGCAGACCGGCCCCCCCACTCCCTCAGCTGAATTCCCCTGCGGGAGGCCGCAGTGCGGGTGGGGAGGGCCTTTTGGGGTCATTCAGCACCTGCTATGGGTTAGCGTCTCGTTAGTAATCTTTCTCCTCAACCGTAAAAGTGGAATAATCCCCCAGAGCCCTGTTCCGTGGGTGCCGGGAAGACAAGGCTGAGCCACGCCGTGCAGTGCGCTGCTCGCCTTGGCAGCGCTCGGCTCCCTGTCGTGGGCTCAGCGGGAGCTCAGTGTGTCCTTTTGGTACTTGGGGAGGGACTTGTCTCCCTGCTTCATGCCAAAGAAGCAGCATTTTGGCACTATTAACAAAAAAGAGAATGAGGGTGAGAACTACACAGTATAATTTTGGACATTTGGCATCTTAAGAACTTCTGTTGTAAGCAGTGAGGACACTCTCAGTTTTAAAAATTAGTTTGTAATAGTGGAGACAATAAAATGGTCAGTAATTGGGGAAGGTGAATTCCTTGACTGAGCGGGTTGTGGTACAGCCATGAAAATAATTATGACAGTTAAAAAGCAGTTTGGGCAATTGTATAACAAGCATGAAGAGAAACATGAAACGACTCGTATCCTGATAACAGTTATGCAAAAATAACTTGCATAGAGACAGAAAGTAGAAGCAACAGAGACTGAAGCAGCGACTGAGAGAGTGAGCGTGTTAGTTATCTATTGCCAAATTAATGGTGCGTAACAAACACCACACAACTTAGGGGCTTAACTTTTTATTGCTCACGAGTTTCCGGGTGTGGCTGGGTGGTTCGTTTGGCCTGGCAGGACTTAGCTGGTCTGTCTTAGCTGCTCACTCACGCATCTGCGGGCACCTGGTGGGTCAGCTGGTCCTTAGTTGGTCTGTCACCTTCCTGCCGGCTAGCCTGGGCTTGTTCTCATGGTGATGGCAGGGGTCCAGCAGGGAAGCGGGAAGCTTTCAAGGCTAGTCTCAGAGGTGGCACGCTATCGCTTCTTCCATATTCTTTTTGACCAAAGCAAGGCCAAAATGGTAGGTGCCTGGGCCCAGACCTAAGGAAACCAGCAGCTTCCCCGTCCTCCGTGGGACCCCTCTGCAGGAGCCCTGAGCTGTGGTGCGAGAGGCCTGACTTCTGGGGCTGTCTTGCTGGAGAAGCTGCGTGTGGGTGCTATGCCTGGCCTGCCAGCTATGCCAGACCTATGAGGGAAGCCTTCTTGGGCCTTCCTATGCCACATGGAGCAAAAGAACGCTCACCTGAGCCCTGCCCAAGTTCTTGACCCACAAAACCACGAGATATAATAAAATGGTGGTTGTCTTCAGTCACCGACGTTGGGCAGTATTTTTTGCAGTAATGGGAACCCGGATACGACCTGTCACACGCCTGAGCATGGTAGGGCACCAGCTCGTTGTCCTGAAGACTGGTCAAGGGAAGGAGTCATTCCTGTATGAACTGTTTTTCAGGACATCTAAATTGTTGATGAAGGGAGATTTGTCTCTGTAGGAATATTCCCACTAATAAATGAAGGAGAAAGGAAAGAATATCTCCATTTTGTAATCTCCAATGAAATAAGGACCCGGACCTGTCCGGAGTGAGCACGCAACTGGCCGTGCCCAGCGGACGTGCTCTGAGTGTGACGTGCATGCCACACTTTGGAGACTTAGCACAAAGAAACACATTCAGGTTTCTCGTCACTAACTTTCATCTTGATTATATTTAGATATATTGGGTTAAAATAATATTATTAAATTACAATCACCTGTTTTTCAAACTTTTTAACGTGGCAACTAGGAGATTGATGATCACCTGTGCGACTCAGTTGTGGGTCACGTTCTCCTTTGTGGAGTGGAGCAGAGGGAGAGCCCCCAGGGTGGCTGTGCTTGCCAGTGGCCAGACATGCCACCCAGGTCTCAGCCTTGCTCAGAAATCGACTCCCAGCTCATCGCACTAGTAGATGTGACCCCGAGTTCACGGGAAGCTCAGGGGCAGGGCGCGTGCAGGACAGGAACCTGTGGGGACCCCTCCAGGCGGGCGGCCCGGCGGCTTCATGGATGAACTGCAGAGGGAAAGCAGAGGAGGGAGGGAGGGATGTATCGATTTAAAGAGAATGACTGGCCAGAAGGCCTGGCCCTTATGCTTGCACAAGCCGTAAAAATTTATCAGACAATTAGGGAATCCGAGCATGGGTTAGTATTTGATGATATTCAGGAATGACTGCTGCTTTTTTCAGTTTAATAGTATAAAATAGGATATTGTGTACTTTGAAAAGGAGCCCTAAACCGTCAGAGGTTCTTACAGGGATGAAGTAATATGATGTTTGGGAATTGCTTCAAAACATGCCAGTGTTGTCAACTATAATTAAAATCAATTAAAAAGAAAACTAAGCCAGTTGTGTGGGAAGTGGGTGGGGTGCAGACAGAGCAAGCGTGGCTGCGTGGGGACAACTGTTCAGCTGGATAATGGGCTTCTGTTGTACTTTTCTCCTTCCTTTGACATATGGTTGAGCTTTTCCATATTAAAAAGTAAAAATAAAAATCTCCTAATGATCATGGAATCAAAAGAACCCCTCTGGGTGCTCCAGGCCCCCTCCTCAGGCTGGTGGCCTGGGGTGTGGGTGGGGGCCGGGGCCACAGAGCGAGAGGTTCCCGTGACACCCTGCCTTGTTCTGTGACTGCGGCTGCCTTGCAGGTGCCAGCCCTTCCGTCCTTCCCACCGCTGCTCTGTCTCTGTGGGGCCGGCGAGGGCAGACGGGAGTGGCCGGGAGACTGGCTTTCTTGGAGCGTTAGGAGGGGTCCGTTTCTCTTCCGACTGTCCTCCTCGCTTCAGTGGGGCGTAGCCCAGTTTGGCTGGCTCCTCGGATCCCTCCGTGAATGCGAGGTGTCGGGGCCTAAAACAGCCCCGGGGGCTTTGGCTTTAAGGGTCCTTGTCCTTCCTGACTGTGAGTGCAAATATTGTGTCAATGACCTCTTCTGGCTTCAGAGTCTGAAAGTCTGTTTTCCTTGAGTTATCAGTACTAATAATCAGCGTCATCACTGATGGATAAACACTTACGGCATACCTACTGTGTGTCAGAGTGGAACCATTCAGGGGAGAGAGTGGAAACGGCTCCTGCTTCCAGCCGTTCACGTGCCAGCCGGTCACTGGACACGTGTCCTGTGCTGCTGTGGGCGTGGCCGGGCACCCTGGCTCAGGTGCTGGGCTGGGGGTAATGGGTAAGCGCTCAGACCCCACGTCTGGTCGCGTTCCCGGGCTCTCGTGAGGACACCTGCACGTGGGCGTCCTCCGAGCCTCCCTCCTGCACGCCCCTTCTGTGCTTCTCTTTCAGGATGAGCGTGCAGACCATCCGCAACGTGTTCAGCGTCGAAACCGGCTATCGGCTCTCGGACGACCAAATAGTCAACCATTTCCCCAACCACTATGAGCTGACCCGGAAGGATCTGATGGTGAAGAATATCAAGAGATACAGGAAAGAGCTGGAGAAGGAAGGGAGTCCTCTGGCAGAAAAAGATGAGAATGGAAAATACCTCTATCTGGGTTTGTGTCTTTTTTGCTGGCCTCAGGTTTTAAATAAATAAAGAGTTGAGTTTTTCGTTTGGTGACACAAGGCACTGAGGTGGCGACCATCAGCGTTGACAGGTGGCCGTGTTTGTGCAGAGTGTCTCCGGAAGGCGTGTCTGTGTGGTGAGGCTTCTCAACATTTGGCATCTGAGATTCTGTGAGCACCTCGAGACTTGCTTGTCAGGAAGAGAGTGTCCTCGCTGCTCGGTGTCGGGGGACCACTTTCGGAGCTACCCCGAGGGAGTGTTCCTGCTCCCGTTGACAGCCAGGGAGGACGTGTGTCCCTGGCCTGGGTGGCGACCAGAGCTGGGCTGTCTGAGGGTTTCAGGATTCCTTTACGTACTTGGGCAGAATTACGTAACCGACCTCTGCGGTCCTCAGTTGCCTCGTGCGATAGACGGGCGTGGTGGCAGTCCCCAGCTCACGGGTGCCGTGAGGATGAGGTGATACAGGTTTCCACGGCGCTTAGCACACAGGTGATGAAGGCGACGTCGCACAGGAATCGAACCACACAGCCCTTGTTCTGTTAGATGCTGGTTTGGGGCTGCGGGTAACGACACGGTGGCAGTATTTCTCCTCGTGGCCCCGCTGGGCTGGCTCACCCTGTCCCCTTGCTTTGCCTTTCAGACTTTGTTCCCGTCACCTACATGCTGCCCGCCGACTATAACCTGTTCGTGGAGGAGTTCCGGAAAAACCCGTCCAGCACCTGGATCATGAAACCCTGTGGCAAAGCCCAGGGCAAGGGCATCTTCCTGATCAACAAGCTCTCGCAGATCAAGAAGTGGTCCCGCGACAGCAAGACGTCCTCGTGAGTGGGGGTTCGCCCGTCCCCATGCTTCCTCACTGGTGGCTTCGCAGCACCTGTCAGTCTGTCCGCCCCGCGCCCGGCGGCCCGCGCCTGCTCTTGCAGGTTTACGGTGTTCGTCGCTCGGCGTCATGTTGGGGCTCTGCGGCATTTGTCACATGGCATCACGTCGGGGCTCTCTGGCCCCTGTAGCCTCAGTAACCACACGCTCCCGCGAGGTGAGGTGCAGGGGGAGATGGCGCACAAGCCAGTGGCAGGTCACGGGAGCAGGGAGACTTGTAGGCTGCTCTTCGTCCCCAAGAGTTGGTGCGACACCCGCCTAGTCATGGAGTTTGGGGGTGGCAGAGCATCTGCTTAAGACCTGGGACTCGGGTCCCTGACACTCCCTGCCGGAGCACGTTTTGCTCTGAGACCCTGAGGGTCCTCATCTGGGCAGACTGACAGCACCGCCCTTGTGGTGACGTGGGGACAGCCAGTTAATCCGCAGCTGGGCGCCCTTGCTCTGTGTGGTCAGCACAGGGGTGGTGCTAGGCGGCCGGTCGAGTCAGGTCTCCTCCCTGGGTTGGGGACTCCTCGGAACAGAGGGTGCTGGGGGTCCTGTCCGAGGCTCACTCTGCCTCTGTGAGGTCCTCGGCAGCGGTCACTGTGATCTGTCCCGAGGACGATGGGCCACCCATCAGGAGTTCCCAGGAGTGGCGGCCGTGCCATCCTGTGTAATGCGTCGCAGTCCCCAGGTGGGTCAGCCCAAGGAACACTTCCCTGACGGGGTCCCGGGAGCTGCTGCCACCGTCCCCGGGGACAGCACCTCTCTGTCCTCACGTAGAGGCAGGGGGCTGGTTCCCGGCTGCATGCACTTTCGCTCCGTGGCGTCTGATCCTGGTTTCCTCTGACACGCGTAGGTTTGTGTCTCAGTCCACTAAGGAAGCCTACGTGATCTCTCTCTACATCAACAACCCGTTGCTGATCGGTGGCAAGAAGTTCGACCTGCGCCTGTACGTGCTGGTGTCCACGTACCGCCCGCTGCGCTGCTACATGTGAGAGCCGGGGTCTGTTTCCGCGGGGGACGTGCTTAGACGTGACACCCGCTCCTTAGCACGGTTGCGAGGGTCCGCGAAGCACACCGTGTGCACAGCGCCTGGCGTGTGATAAATATCGAGTGACACGACTAGCCTTGATGCTGACGTGAGTCGTCCAGATAAAAAGCAGCTTTCAGCCAGGCAAACGTGCTCTGTCAGAAAAAGCCAGACGCAGAAGGCCACCTGGAGTGTGATGCTGTTTCTGTGCGACACCTGGCACAGGCAGATCTCTTAGAGGCAGAAAGTGGGTTGGTGTTCGCCTAGCGCTGGGGTTGGGGAGTGACCACTGAAGGTCACAGGGTTTTTTTGGGGGGCGACGCAGATGTCGTAAAATTGATTGTGGTGATGGCTGCACAGCTCTGCGAACGCACTGGACACTTCAAAAGTGTCGTTTAGGTGGGTGAGTTACATGGTGCGTAGGAATAGAGTTATAATAATGATAAAAAAGAACCATAAGAAACAAACCAAAAAGAAGCAGCACTTTTAAAAGATTGAAACAAACCAACCCACAGCTCTTTAGAGAGCAGAGTGTCATTTTTCACGCCTCTCCGGGCACCGCGCGGCCCCGAACGCTGAGCCCCCCGCAGGTACAAGCTCGGGTTCTGCCGCTTCTGCACGGTGAAGTACACCCGCAGCACCAGCGAGCTGGACAACATGTTCGTTCACCTCACCAACGTCGCCATCCAGAAGCACGGGGTGAGCGCCGCCTTCCTCCTGAGCTTGTGGGGGGGGCGGGGGGACTGTGGGGCTTGCTCTCCGTTTCTGTGGGAGGCGGCGCTACCAAGATGCCCTGGCACCCGCGAGGCGTGGCTGTCCTCAGCATCCAGCGTGGCTGGCCTGGGCCGTCAGCTGAAGCAGCCCGCGGTGGGGGAAGGGGACTCGAGGACAAAGGCAGCCCCAGGGGCAAGCTGTGCCTCTCCCGTGCCGTGACCTCGGGCAAGTTAGTCCGGCTCTCAGAGCTTCTAGTTGTGAAAGGAGAAGGGGTGGGTGCCTCATTGGGTCGCTGGCAGGATCACTGAGCACACTCATGCGCAGTCATTCATTTGTTCAGCGAGTGCTCAGTGGGGGCCTGTCTCTGGGTCAGTCCCATGCTAAGTGCTAGGGCTCGATGGTGGGCAGAAGCTCCCGTGGTCCCTACTGTCACAGAACCTAGAGCCCGTGGGGAAGACAGGCGTGAGACGTGTGATCACCCGCTGAGGTGTGAGCTCTGGTCCTAAGGAGCGCGTGGCCGGAAGGGTTGGGAATGATGACGGAGCCCCCTCCGTAGGCGGTGGGAGAAGGCTTCCTGCAGAAGTGGCGCTCGGGCAGAGACCTGAAGCACGAGCGGGGTACCCAGGTGGAGGTGGGGGGAGTTCCAGCAGAGGGTCCGGCGCGTGCCAAGGCCCTGTGGAGGCAAGGAGCGTCACAGGAGCTGAAGGGCCGTCAGGGTGGCTGGAGCCCCCAGAGCGAGAGTGAAGCCAGAGGTGCCTCGGCCTTGAGGGGGTCCGGGCGGCCCTCCACCACATGCACCCAATGCTTAGTGGTGAGAACATTCCAGAGTCAGTACTTTACAACCATACGCAGGTGGGAGGCCAGGTCCCCCTGGGGCCAGGCCCCCTGGAGGAGGGAGGGGCACCCCAGGGTTGTTCCGGGGCGCTGGGCTTCTCTGGGGTGCACGACCTGAGGCCCCGCCCCCATTCGCTTCGCCAGGAGGACTACAACCACATCCACGGGGGCAAGTGGACCGTGAGCAACCTGCGGCTCTACCTGGAGAGCACCCGGGGCAAGGAGGTGACCAACAAGCTGTTCGACGAGATCCACTGGATCATCGTGCAGTCGCTGAAGGCCGTGGCGGTGAGTGCCGGGCCAAGGCAGCCAAGGCACAGTGGGAGATGCTTCTCGTTCTGTGCTAGAAATAACCTGCCCCACGGTCCCACCTCCTGCTGTCTGCCAGATGCTGCGGGCATTCAGCGGGGGAGAGGGGCCCGCTTCGGCCAGGTGCGGCCCAGGGCGTGCCGGGAGCCAGGCCCTCTGCTGCAGCCACGTGCCCCAGGAGTGTCCCCGTCATCAGCTCTTCCGCTCCCATTAAGTCAGTAACAAGCGTGTCGGAAGAAGCTGGGGTGTCGGAGGACTGTCGCCAGTCTCCTCAGTTTTAGGTTTCCTGCTTTGCCGTTTTGCGACGTTTAGGGCCAGAGCCATCCATGTTTTGAGCCTCAAGTCTCTCACGTGTTGGCTGGCGTGAGATTCTGTGTTTCCTCTGACTGTGCTAACGCAGCTGTGTCCAAGGGAGAGGGAGGGCGTGAGCACTGGAGCGCCGGCGTGCCGGCCGCTGTCCAAGGTGCCTGTCCTCCCCGATGACATAAGCAAAGCCCCAGAGCTGGGAAGTGGAGAGATAGTCGGTGGGGCCCCGGCCTGCTCAGGGGACTCGTGACAGCCTGGCCCGTGGGTGGGAACAGCACCTTCCGCTCGGCGGGGTTCAGGTCATGCTCTGGGGGAAGTGTGATGTGGACTTGGCAGCGGCGGGTGTGTGTGGAAACGCGTGTGCGAGGCCTGCACAGTGGGAGAGCAAGGCCCTCTCCCCCGTTCGCACCAGCTTCTAGCGACGCACGCTGCGTGAGGACCGAGCAGAGATGATGACAGACGGACAGAGGTGATGCTTTCCTGACTTGCTCCTGTCGTCAGTGCTTCCTCTCGCACTAAGTGCTCCGTGAAAACACCTCGTGTGTTTTCAGTCTTTGCTTTTGGTTTAAAGGAAACATTTGATGGAAAAAAGAAAACCCAGTTTTAATGCCAAAAAAATGAAAAAAGAAAACACAGGAGCTAGCTAATCTAGTTAATTTTTAGAGACATGTCTAAGGGGCCGTTTCGCGTCCCTCACCCCACAGAGGCCTCCCTGAACCTTGCCAGCGTGGGTCGGGGGTCACGGTGGGGCGTGAGTGTGAGGTTCTGGGCTCGGATGAGATTTCAAGCCGGGCCCCACCGCGTGCAGACAGCGACTCTGCACGAGTGCCCCTGCCTGTCGGAGCCTCTGGAATCAGCTCCCCGGCGCCAACGTCGCGGGGTCGGTGCGTGACCATGCTCTGCAGAGGCTGACGTAGCGATGGAGGTGGAGGCAGAGCCCGCAGTCCACGGACGCGGACCGTGGGAGTCCTGATGCCCGACCCAGCCGGGCCTCCCACGCCCTCCCTAGCCTGCTCTGTCTCCCCCGAAGTGGCGAGCTTTGAGCTTTGGTGGCTCTGTGATCACAAAACCTGTGTTCCGGCCCCAGCCCTCAGCTGTCCACGGCTGGGGCCTCTGGCCGGAGCCTCTGGGCGTCACCTCCTGGTCCTCAGCCTGCAGAGCTGGGAAGCTGTGGGTGTCTAAGGCTCTGAGGGTGTTTGGGGCAGGGATTTACTTGTTCGGTCTTTCTTAGCAAACATTTAGCCGCTCTGTGTTTACCAGGTGTGTTGTATTTAGAGAATCGAGGGGAGAAGCAGCAGAGAAGCAGTGGCTGCAGTGACGTACGAGGTGTAGCACGGGAGGTGGCCCATGGCCCAGAACACAGGACGGCAGGGAGAAGCCAGGAGCCACACCTTGGGGGGCAGAGTGCTCAGGGGGCCGAGACATCGGCGTTGGGGGATGGAGAAGGGCTAGCGACTTCCTGTCCTGCAGAGGTGTCTGGGACAGTGGTGGCAGCACTAGCCAGGCTCAACACACCAGGCTGTCAGTGGAAACGCGGTTCCACTAAATCACGTGATGAAACCACCCCCCCCAAGCCCAGCGTGCCTCCCTGTGAGCGAGAGGCCGCACAGGGCTCTCTCCCTGCTGAGCAGGCGTTTCCTACGTTAAATCCAGCGTTCTGAGTGGAGTCCACGCGTCCACTAACGTGAAAGACGCCTCACTGTCGCGTCTGTGTGGGCCGCTCACTGTGCCGCCTGCTTGCTGGGCCTCCCCCGCAGGCGGCTCAGGTGGAGCCTGGGAATCTGCATTCCAGCGAGTGGCTGGCGGGTTTGGATGCGCCTGGAGAACGGTTTATGAGATGGAGCTAAAAGGAAGTTGATAACCTGGCACCCCGCGTCCCTAAGGGCGCGAGGGGACTGACAGCCTGGTGGACAGTGCTGGCGGGGCTGCGCTGAGGCTGCACAGCCGTGACTCGGGTGCCCGGGCCCGGAGCTGGGCTGCCGTCTGCTCTGAGGACAGTCTCGGGCTGATGGAGACGCGCGCTGCTCGTCGTCCAGCCTCCGATGTGTGCGACCCGGGCCACCATGATCGCCTCATTGATTGCCCTCTGGGTGTGAGGACAGCGTCCCCCTCGGAGCCCCGAGGAGGGTCAGGAGGGAAGGGAGGCCCGGGCTTCGGGGGTGGAGGTGGGGACCCCCCGGTCACGGCTGTGTGGGGGCTCCTGGTGCTCCCGCGCCCCGGGCACGCCGGTCTGCAGGGCCTTCGGTGCCGGCGTGTAACGGTGTCGCTCCCCCTGCAGCCGGTGATGAACAACGACAAGCACTGCTTTGAGTGCTACGGCTACGACATCATCATCGACGACAAGCTGAAGCCCTGGCTGATCGAGGTGACGTCACGACCGCGTGCCCGTTCGGCCCCCGGCCTGCGCGGAGGCCGCTCGCCCCCAGCCTGCTGCGCCTCGGGCCGGGTGGCGCGATCCGGGTGGCATGACCCGGGAGTCTGACGAGCTTTCTAACCGTAACGGGACAGAGGTTCAGGTTTGTCTGTTGGCTGGTGGCTAGAACCGAGCCCACTCCGATCCCTCACCTCCCGTGAGCCCAGTCCACAGATGAGGGCTCGGTGGCCCAGATGCCCCATGCTCCAGGGTGGCCCGGAAGGGAGTCTGTGCCCAGAGGCCCTGCCCTGTCCTCGGGGGATGTCCTTCTCATTCAGGAAAGGAGCTCAGAGGCCCGGGAACCCTCTGGGAGTGGTCCCGTCCGCAGATAAGAACCCTTGTCTTCTTTGGATGCAGGCAGAGTTTGGAAATGGATTTGTATGCCTGTTTAGAGGCATAGGTGAGATGTAATGGCAGCTGTTCTAGAAAGTTCTGGAAAGGGCGACGTGCACACACCCTTTTCCTGTGATAAGCCAGGGCCCATGTGCTGGCACACCCACTGAGGCCCCGACGTGGAGCCCGCCTTGAGCAGTTGCCCTGCTTTGCTCTGCAGCTCGGGGGAGGAGCCCGGGGCCCTGAGGGGGGTCAGGGTCAGCCATGCTGCAAGAACAAAGCCACCTGTTCTGTTGGTTCGTGTCCCCGTGTGTGCCTCTGAGTGCCGGGTCTCCTCGCCACGCCCGCGGAGAGGTGGGCGGCTCAGGCCCTTTGGCTGAGCCCCGTTTGAGCTGGGAAAGCCAGGTCTCCAGAGCACGTGGTGGTGAGCGGTCCCGTGTCGGGGACGTCAGTGGGGACCCCTGCAGGAAGCTGCTGCAAGAGTCAGGTGATCGGAGAGGGAGCCGTGCTCCAGGATAGCGCTGTCCAGGTCACTTGCTGTTACACGGCCAGGGCCCCGTGTGTGTGCATGCGCGTGTGTGCGTGTGTGTGTGTGTGCATGTGCGTGTGTGTGTGTGAGTGCATGTGTGTGCATGCGCGTGGAGAGAGGAGGGGAAGATACCTATAGATACGGCTAAATAGAATATGTTTTCTCCTTTTCTGTCTTAAACAGAGTAGCTTGAATGGACGTCAAGCTTTCCTCGATGAGCTAGAATCTTAATTGAGAATATTCCTTCTAACAACAATATCTTTTTTATTTTAAGCGAGGCAACCCTTGGTTGACCTCACATCTTGCAAAGACCTTGTCAGCTGACAATCCCTTATTTTTTATTTTTAATGCCTATAGCACCTGGTCTTCCCAGGTGGTCTCCCATCCAAGCACCAGGCCCACCTGCTTAGCTTCCGAGATCAGACGGGATCGGGCTTGTTCAGGGTAGCACGGCCGTAGACACATAACGACATCTAAATGTTATCCCCTTCGGAGTGAGAACCGTGGCGTTAGGATACACTACGTAGTAATTTCCTGGGCGCCTGAAGTCCGCGCTGCCCTTCGCCATGCACGGACGCACCCTGCTAGAGCAGAAGGACATGCGGCTCTGGGAGGAATCGAGGGACTTGCCGGTGCGCTCCCTCTGCTGTCCCGTGACCTTCGAAAGCGGCTCGCCAAGGCCGTCACAGTTGTGCCTGCGGCGAGAGTAGAGAGGTGGTGACGGAGGGCGTGGGGGGCTGTCCCCGCAGTAAGCGTCTGCACGTCAGCGCGCACAGTTCGTGGCCTCGCTTAGCTCCCGAGGGGCACTGACTTCCCACGGATCGGGTGGTTTCCTTTGAGTCAGAATGTCGCTTTGAAGGCGAGGCATTGTTCTCTCAGCACAAAAGGGGCTCCTGGCCTTTGCTTCAGCCCCCCAGTGCTGCCCGTCCAGGGTCATTTGGGTCACTGCTTCTGGGAGAGCCCTGGGCGGCGTTTGGTACCTAGGACAGAGCTCAGACACAGGTCGACACGGAAATCGTGTTTGTGATATCCGTTGACCTAAAATTTTTATGTGTGAGATGACTGATTTGTAGTTTGCAATCTTAATCCTGTCTTTGAGTGTCACGTGTGCTTCGTCTCATGGCTCACAAAAGTAGCTCGCAAGGTGCCCCCGCGGCAGGGCACCCTGCGACAGTCCACAGCAGCGGGGTGCAAGTGCAGCGCCACCCAGACGCGTGGCGGCTGGCGGGCCCCTCTGCCACGCAAGGGGGTGCATGGCACAGGCGCAGAGCGTGGCCTCTCTCCCCTCCCAGGTCAACGCGTCCCCGTCCCTCAGCTCCAGCACGGCCAGCGACCGGGTCCTG
This sequence comes from Macroglossus sobrinus, assembly GCA_004027375.1. NCBI lineage: Eukaryota > Metazoa > Chordata > Mammalia > Chiroptera > Pteropodidae > Macroglossus > Macroglossus sobrinus. Next base: position 374,302 of record PVKZ01001428.1, on the reverse strand, counting down.
AAGTACGGCCTGGTTAGCGACACGCTGAACATCGCGGTCCCCGGCGGCATGGTCCCGGACTGCAGGTGGAACAAGTCGCCCCCGAAGGAGGTTCTCGGCAATTACGAAATCCTGTGAGTTTTCATGTGACTTCGCTGTCACCCTCGTGTGCGTCAGACTGAGGGGTGCCGAGGCCCAACTTGGGAGTTTCTGGGTGTCCGTGGGCGCGCCGTACGTGGGCAGATGTTTCATCTGTCAATGACGTCATGGGAGTGCGTCTGGGTGGTAAACCAGGCCTCAGTGAAGCGCCTGCCGCACGCCCAGCACGGGCCAGGCTTTGGGCCGGGGTTCTGGGCCAGGCAGGAGCAGGAGAGGCCTACGGCTTATCCTCGCCCAGGCCACTGCTGGGCAGAAAGCCCGGCTCGCGCCCGGCTCCAGCTCTCGGAGCTGGAGGACCCTGGAGCTCTTCGGGCCGCAGTTTGTGCACCTTTCAAATGGGGATGATGTGGCCCGACTTACGGGGCTGGGAAGGGGAGAAAGGACAACAGCAGCTAACTGGGGCTCCCCACGTACCAGCAGCCGCTGCGGGCCGCACGCACACTGTCACGTTGTTTCCCCAGCAGCCTTGTGAGGTCAGTATCACCAGGTCCAGCTGACAGGTGCCAAAACAAAGGCTTAGAGAGGTTAAGTGACGAGGTGGTAGTGATGAAACGCGGGAACAGAGCGCCTAGCAGGAGGGCGGTGGCCGAGCAGTGTGAGTCGGTCACACCATGGACCTGCAGGCGGCCATTCACCATCGGGACCTGGAGCTGCGCCGGGGGGCTTGGGGGGCTTGGGGGGCCTGGGGGCCGCGGCAGGAAAGCAGGCGGCAGAGAGGGGTGCGTCATGATCCTCGAAAGATAAGCAGTGACCTCAGCACCCCTCGGTGACGCGCATGACTGTGTGTGGGTGCTTACGTGCCAGCGGGTGAGCGGGGACATGTGGAAGGACACGCCTGGTGCTGCTGCCGGGGCGGGGGCGGAAGGCGAGCCGAGGACGGGAGCCGAGGACGGGAGCCGAGGCGACGGCTGGCAGCCGAAGGGCCGTCCGTGTCGGGCCGTCCCCAGCGCTCCGCAGCAGCGCAAGTGTGCGTTTGACTTGGCGTTTTTCAGAAGGAAAGGGCGAGCTAGTTAGCGAACCTCGCACGGGCGCACAGACCCCAGGCTCACAGCGGGTGAGCGCTGCTGGTGTGGGGATTTGGACCCCCGTCCCCCATTCCTCCGCCCGAGGACGGCTCCAGCGCGGAGCTGACAGAACTGGGTCCCATGACAGCGACGAGTGCCACCGCGTCTGTGGCAGGCCCTGGGCTCCAGCCATCCCTGGGGTGGGAGGGGCGGGGAGGTCCTTGGGAGAACCCCCACAGGCGGGACCTTCAGGGTCGCTGGGGAGCCCTCCCTCCGCACTGTCTCCCCTCCGGTAGGAAGTGGAGAGGTGACCCCATCCGCCAGAGCCCACGTGTTCCTCTGTCGCCAGGTATGATGAAGAGCTGGCACAGGGTGACGGGGCCGACCGAGAGCTGAGAACTCGATCCAGCCAGTCGCTAGGGTCCAAAGCGGGCCGGTCGAGGGACCCGGGGAGGACCATCTCCACAAGCTGGAAGTGACCACTGGCAAGAGCGGGACTCCGGCCTGGACTGTGCCAGGACCATTACGTCCGCCCGGGCCCTCGCTGGAGGCCGATTTTGAAATTTCTCTTTTCTAGAGCTTATTTCTTTTCCTCAGCCCTGTAAATAAATAAAGGTTCTTCTTTGGACGGTTGAGGAGTGAGTTCCTGGAGAACTGTGCTCACGCTCACAGTACCGCCGAGACCGGACGTGTGGGGATTTCTCTGTTCTCCGGCCAGGTCTGGGTGTCCTGCAGTTCAGTTCTGACCCTGGCCACCTGGAGACGGCGGCAGACCCCACAGGTTAAGGGTTCAGCTCCTCAAGACTGCCCTCCACTCCTGCAGCTTCAGATGCCAGTCACAAGTCTGGGGTGTCACCTGTGCGTCTGACCAACCGGCTGTCGGTTCCTGCGGCCCTCTCAAGGGTTGGCTTAATTTGTGAGGGTGGCTCACAACTCAGGAAAAGTCGCCCTATAGGATTATTGGCTTATTATAAAGGACACAACTCGGGAACAGCCAGAAGGCACAGATTCACAGGGCAAGGTTTGGGGGGGACGCAGGACTTCCATGCCCTGCCCAGTGCTCTGCTGTCTCAGGCCCTTGATGCGACCGACCCAGGAGCTCTCCGAACCCCGTGGTTCGGGATATCTTACACATGATGACTGATCGAATCACTGACCATTGACGATTGGTTCAACCTCAGCCCTTCTTCCTTCCCCAGATACTGAAGGATCCACCCCTTCAGGGGTTGTGTTCCCCTGGCAACCAGCCCCATCCAAGGCTACCCAGGAGCCCCCACTCCAGGCCTGCCTTAGCGAGACTCTGGCTCGGTTGAAAGGGGCTTGTGATGAATCACGAAAGGCATGCGTTTCACCCCTCTCTGCTGGGGCCACTTCAGGAACGGTGAGCAGAGCTGCATACTGTAACGAAAAGATGCCCCTGGCGCTCTCAGGAGGGAAATTACAAGGGTTTTAGGAGCTGTGTGCCAGGAGCTGAGGGGAAGAACAAATGCGTATTATTATAAGTCACACTACCACAGTCTTCCATTAGGGCTGAAAGAACTAACTCAAATGAAACTAGCTCTGCAGAAAGTAAGCTTAACATGTGATCTAGTTTAAGGTATTCATGGCTTTTAAAATCTTGCACTCAATTAAAACCCAAACCTGGATGTCCTACAGAATCACGCTGCTGTGAGAGCAAGATTCGTCATCCGACAGCTAATTTGGTTTCATTCCTTTTGACGGTGATTTTGAGGCAAACAGGCAGATAGAAATATTTCTCGGTCATTTGTCCTTACAAAGGCCTTTGGCTAGGTGTTCTCGGGAGAGGTGGGTCTTGGTCGTGTGGGTGAGTCACTCCATCAGATGCGACCAGGTCACTCCTGCCTTGTGGCTCATGTGACAGCATCTGGGTGTCCTGCGGCCAAGGTAAGCACCGTGGGCAGCCCAGAGCGGGTACGAGCTCTCCACGTGTGTTCCTAGGAAGCCACCCTGGCTGGCCATGGGTGGCTTGCAGGAACTCAAGGGAGGAAACCTTGGTAGGGCAGAGTGACTGACGCGTTCAAATAGTCCTGAGATGAAGTTATTCTCAGAGTCTTCGCTGAGTTCATATCCGTACCTGTTTACTGATGCTTCATGCGCTCTCTAGAATTTATGTTTCAAAGTCCCCACCTACTCTTTGTGATGACGTTAGTGCTGGGATTTCCTTCTCACGGTATTACCCCAGGGACGTATTTCAGATAGAGGTGTCTCCCGTACCCACGCTTACATGGCGTGTCTATGTGTGTGTGTGTGCACGCCCACATGCGTTCACATACGTTTAACGATGCTTTACTGCCACGTAGGGGAAAGGTCCTTTTAAATGAATGTGGTACCATGAAAAATGAGAGAAGCATATTGAAATGGTATTTAGTCAGACTCCAAATAAATTGCATTTTGGGGGGATGTGTCTTCACTTTAAGCGTGGAGTTGTTCCAGCTCATAAGTCTGACGTGTGTGTGCCCATCCCTGGTTCCTGGATGTTTAGGGCTAATGGTGATTGTGGGGGGTGGGGTGGCTCTGAACCTCTGGGCTCTGCCGCTGCTGAGTCTGTCGCACGGCTGTCGGCGGCTCTTTGCACCTTTGCTACCTGTGATTATGCTACCTAGGATTAATTACATTCACCTCAGAAATCACAAATGCCACTGCCGGCCCCACTGGCTCTTGTCACAGCTCTGCGTCTTCCTACCAGGAGGGGGCGCCATCCCCGTGACCTGGCCTCGCCCTGGGGGTGTCCCCACACAGCTTGTCCCTGCACTGGTTCTGACGGCCCAGGTGCCCCGTTAAGCTGTTTTATCTTTGCCTCTCAGACGTGGCTGGGGAAGGGTGGGGTCCCTGGCTGGGGGGGCTGCTGACCTCTGAGTGAGGAAAGGAGAGAGGTCATCAGTTTGCTGCTGACCCGGTTGCTAGGTGAGAACAAGTGTCTGCTGAATAGATTTGTGTCAAATATTGACTGTTCCATGAGCGGTGTTATGTTCTGGGGCAGATGCTTCCTCCGACACTTCCAGAACACACACGGGTAGGAAGTGTGTGGGGTCCGGAGCAGGCTTGGAAAGTTACAGGCCTGCCGACAGACAGCTCATCTCTCCTGCAGTGCCCCCCCCGACCTTGGAACCTTCCAGAATGACAGTTTGTGTTGCCTTATCAGCTCCTGTGGTTTGCTTTCCTTTTCATGAGGGGTGTTTACAAAGTCTGAGGGTTGCACCCTCTGGTCATTTTCACAATCAGTCTTTTTTATTGGATTTGTTTGATTTTTTTCCCCACAGCAAACCCATCATTTGCCTGCTTCTCACACGGGTTGCTCCCCCAACGTTCCTGGGTGGGTTCTCAAACCAGGAATGCAGGTATATTCCTAAGCATCCCCCCTCCCCCAGCTCAGCGTCCCCAAGCCCGGTGACAGGCTTCTCACTTTGTCTGCCACCTGGACCGCCAGTCAGCCTACAGCCATGTCACATCCACTTGGGATCCCCACTCCAGCCAGCGGGGTTTTCTGACCAGTGGCCATTTCTTCCTCATCACGCCCCACAAAGCCTCCTGTCCGTGGAGGCCCCCTGTCCACTCCACCTGCCCCAGACTCACCTGCATCATCCCCTAGGAGACTGGCACCTTCCTCCATCCAGCTCTGCTGTCTCCCAGCCAGCCAGCCCAGGATGGTGCTTCCTCTGAGCCACCTGGCCCTTGGTCTCTCCCATCAGGCCAAGCGCCCCACATGGTCCAGGGAGACAGGAAGGGGTCTGCCGCAGAGACCCGTCCAGCTCACCTTGGGCCCAGCGCCTGGTGCTCCTCAGTGACCAGGGACCCACAGGGTGTCCGCTGTGTCATTTAATGTGAGCTGGTCCAAGCGGAGTGCCCTCGGGGCATCTCAGGACACTGGGGGGGGAAGCAGGAGCGGTATCCGATTTCGTTTCCTGCTTCTCATTTAGGAAGATGAGGTACTTTTTGTCTTTTCTGATTTGCCCCAGCCTGAATCATATTGTACCTCATATGCTTTTAAGTTAAAAATAGCATTCCCACGCTTCTGTGCCTGGGATGGTCCAGAGCATGCCATTCCGTGCTCACTGCCCCCGCGGCTGTGGTGCTCCCTTAGCAGGCCTGAGCCTGGGGGACTGCAGTGTCCCTTGCAGGGAGCCACCGGCTTCCCCTGCCTGCCGCTTGTCCAATTTGCTTTTCTTTTTCAAGTTTAACTCCCTTGATTTTTTTTCTTACACAAAAATGACGCGCGGTAGCCCCATCTGAAGTCAGGGTTCTCTTCCTGGCCCCTCAGCTGGGCCATGACAAGACAGCAAATTCCCGAGCGAAGTCTCCATCCGGGAAGGAGTCCGGGCTGTGGAGAGGAACGGCGCTGTGCAGCCGCTGGCCCAGGTGTGGCAGGCCTCACGCCTGCAGCAGCAGCAGCAGCAGCAGCTTCTTGGGCAGGGGGACCAGGGCACTACACACAGCCATGGTGGCAGGGGCCCGTGGGGGCTTGCTGGCTTTGTTCCTGGTGACCCTCCACCCTGGGATGTTGGAAGCTTGGCCAAAGTAGTGGCCCCGTGGACGGCAGCAGCAACTTCCTTTGAGTGGCCTCCGATGCCAGCCAGGGCTTTGAACCTGGGGGCTGGCTCTACCTCTGCAGGAGAACCACCCTCACATCCTCACCTTTGGGGGACATCAATGACCTCAGACTTCCTGGTGGGCGTAGTGGTAGTGGGTTGAATAAAGCCCCTCCCCCCAAAACCCACGCCCACCCTGCCCCGTAGATCGCCGCCTTATTTGGAATATGGGTCTTTGCAGGTGTAATTAGTTCAGAATCTCAAGATGAGGTCATGTCAGAGGGCCTTTGCTTTGTCCTGGTCTCAACAACCCGGTGTTCTGGCCGGACTGGCCCTTGTGGTTCTTACTGGGATTGCAAGATGCCCTTCAGGGCCGCACAGCAGAGCGGGGTAGGGGGCACGCATGGATAGGGTGTTCTGCTTTGATTGGGTTGGAGGATGGGGGGCCTAGGGTTTTGTGGGCTCACTCTTTACCCGGCAAATGTAAAAACCTAAGAGCAGGTTGCCCAGTCCTCACGCTCTGTTATTGAAATCAACCAAGCTCTCTAAACAAAGGGAGCTCAGTGGGGGGCAGAGCCCTGGCTCCCTGTCTGGTCACGTGGCTGGAAATGCATTTATTCAAGATAGCCGGTGGGCTGGGGGATCCTCTGACATGGATATCTCACCATCAACGCTTAAGTCAAGCACTTGCATTACAAAAAAAGGAAAAAACAAAACGAAACACAATGTCAAGCTTACAGGACAGGGACAGCCCTACATCTAATGACTGGTGTTCTTATCAGCATTGGAGAGGGCAGGGACAATCAGATAAGGCCACTTGAAGACCGATTGGATTGGAGGGAGGCTGCCCCCAGCCACAGAAGCTGAGGAAGCCAGGCCGGGCAGGCCACACCGGAAGCTGGGACACAGGCCCGAACCGAACCCATTCTCCCTCCCTCGGAAGGAACCCAGCCTGAGGGCACCTTGGTTTAGGACTCTGCCCTCCACAACGGAAAGAAACAATATCTGTTGTTTTAGGTTCCCCCACCCGCTCCAGTAATTTGTGACAGCAGCCCCAGGAAACTCGTGAGTGCTAAAGGGAGGAGAGAGCTGCAGGGACTTGGTCTTTGACCAGGTGGCTCACGCTCAAGGGTGACAGGTGACTCACTCACCTTGTGCTCAGTTTGCCTCCACTGCCCCAGGCCTCAGCCCTGCCCAGCCTCAAGAGGAAGCCCCAAAGGCTGGGGAGAGGGGCGGGGGGGCGTGTCCCAGAGCTGGCGTGTCCCAGAGCTGGCGTGCCCTTGGCGAAGAGTCCCATTTTGTGCCTTCTCTCTTCCCAGGTCCCAGGCTACCACTGCCCACCTGCGAGTGTCCTTTATCCTTAAGTGACTCTCTCACCTAAGCATCCTACCAATAGTAGATGCTTCAGAGAAAGCCAGCATTTTCTTTTCTTTTTTTCTTTAGTAACGGGATCGCTATGCACAAATATCATTGCTGATCTAGACTGGGAATGACTCCCTTGCCCAAATGACAAATGTTGAAACAATAGAAGCGAAGCCACTGTAACACGGAGCCAGAGCTGCCACCCCAGAAGAACTGTCCGGCACATCTTAGGCCTCACACCTTCGGAATGTCCAAACAGGGCGAAATGACCTTTGCACCCGGCCTAAAGAACGTCGTGCCCCAAAGAGCTGTTTGCAGAGAGATAAGGAGAAAGCAGACATTCTGACTACCGGACCAGTGGCCCGTGGGCTGAAAGTTAAAAACATTCTGTAGAATCTAGAGTGTCACTGCGTGAGCTTGTTGCACCAATGGCAGTGCCCTCCTGCCGTGGATGTGGTGGTCCCCTCCCTTCGTCATAAGCACCCCTTGCCTCTGTCTCCTGATGGGAACACTGCTTGGGTGTCCGCCTCAGTCGGTGCTCCCCAAACAGCTATTCATTTTTGATCTGCAGCAAACGCTGGTGGCCTTTCCCTGGCCACCTCAGCTCTCTACCTTGGGACACGATGCCCATTCAGGCTGGAGCAGTGCCCTGGACTGGCCCGGAGTTCCAGGCGTGCCTCCCACCTACCCACCCACAGAGGGGGGAGGAAGCTGTGGTCACCCCACCCACTCTCTGTCCCCAGGCCTGAGGTTCTGCCAACCTGGGGTAGCCCCCAGACAGCCATCAAGTGGCGAGGGGTGAAGAAGAGACATCTTAAAAGGGGTCCGCAGAGGCACGAGGGGCTGTTCTAGCCGGAGAGACCACGAGATGTGGGCTTCTGTCCTCTGACAGTGTCCCCGAGGAGGGGCAAGCAGCCCTGGCCGCGGGCAGCGCCCCTGGCCCGCGCAGCTCGACGCTGTCCAGTGGAACGTGAACGCGGACACCGCGTGGGCATCGTCCAAGCCACAGAGACGACCAGGCCTCCTCGGTCCCAGCTTCCTGTGCACCTGCTGCCGCGCCCACCGCAGCTGTAGCCTCGCAGGCCGCGGCCCTCGGCGCAGACAAGGTTTGTCACGACACCTGATGGCAGACGCCCCCTCCCCTTCCCCGAGAGCGGCCAATCCGGAGCGAAGCCCCGCCTCCCCCAGCCTCCCGCATCAGCCAGCAGTACGCCGCAGCACCCCTCAGCGCGTCCTCCCTGACGCCCTCTCACCGGGTGGGGCGCCCGTGGTCCCCAGGGGACATTCCCGTTCGCCCACCGGGGTGCTCCTGGCCGTCCTTGCAGGGAGAACTTGAGAATGGGACAATCCTTCAGGATTTCGCATGGGATCAGTCGCTAGTTGCACATGGCCAAGTTTAAAGTCTGATTTCTTCCCGGAGGTGGGCGGGGCCCGGTTTAATCTTGGATAACAGGTAAACGCGTTTTTTTTTTTCTTTTCTCCAGTTGGTGCTGCAGGTGCTGTGAGTGGGGGGCAAATAACTGCGAGGGAAGCTGGCCCTGGGCGTCGGGTGTCCCTGACCAGGGACAATGTCCCCTCCCTCCCCCCACCTTGCTCTGAGGTTGGAGAAGGACCAGGCAGGCCTTGGCGCTGCTGGGGGCAAAGGGGTAGCTATTTAACTTTTACAAGTTACATTTCCCACAAAGCCTTAAGGGCCTACTCAATTAAAAAAAAAAAAAAGAAATTACCAGCACCTAATTTGGAAACTATGTGAAGGTGCCCAGTCCTTCACGTGGTCAGTGGGGTGAGGGCTTCCCAAGGTCACACAGCTATGGAAGGGCAGAGGCTGCACTGGGCCCCAGGGCCTGTGACTTCTTCCCTGGCTCTTTCCTCTTTCCGATGTCCGTGGCCTCCCATCGGGCAGGCAGGGGCGGAGGCTGTGCTGGCAGAGAGATACCGGGCCACAGCGGCAGCTGGACCTGACCCAGGCACTGAAATGGGGGACTTTACAATCGATTACCATGGGCGGTCGCTAGCCATAGATAAGGTCTGGGAAATCGGAAGTGCTCAAGGGTGACTGCAGCGGGTGAAGGGACAAGGACAGAATCAGGTGTCAGAAGATCTGTCCCTGCCGCTTGTGACTGTGAGCAGGTCACTTAGCCCTTCTTTGTGACTGTGAGCAGGTCACTTAGCCCTTCTGAGCTGTGTTTCCTCATCTGCCAGGTGGTTGTAACCTGTGCCCTGCCCACCTCCTACAGGCATTGCAAAAGTGCCAAACCAGTGTTATAATTTTTGCTGTAACTTTTGTTCTGAGACCTGGTTGCCTGCCCTCAAAGAGGTAAATAAACGGTTTCTTGGAAGGACAAGGCATTTGCAGCCATGAGAGCGCGTAGGCTCAGTGCTGGAGAAGTGGCATAGCAATGCCTGCTCCAACAGTCATGCTCCGGGCCAGCTGGGTGACCTGGGGGAGCTTCTTCGAGTTGTGTCTTAAAGAATGAGGGGAGGATGTGGTTCCATAGTGTAGTGGTCAGCACGTCTGCTTTACATGCAGAAGGTTCTGGGTTCAGGCCCATTTGGAGCCACAGTCCATGGTTTACAGCTGTGCCACCCGGAACAAGCCCGATGTCTGATCTCGGAAGCTAAGCAGGCTCAGGCCTGGTTTGTACTTGGATGGGAGACCGCCTAGGAAGACCAGGTGCTGTAGGTGTAAATAATAATTTTAAAAAATAATAATAATGAAGGGAAATTGCAAGGAAGGCAGAGGAATAATGGAGGGCCGTTTCAGAAAGATGGTTCAAGGCCAGATTATGAAGGACCTTAGGTACCAGGCTAAAAGAATTTGGACGAACTCCATAGGCACTAGGGAGCCATTGAATGTTTTTGAGTAGAGTGACGAGATGGGTGTTAGAGATGTGACTCTGGGGGCTGGTCAGAGGATGATCAAGGTGGGGAGAGGCTGGCGGGAAGCACAGCAGTGGAGAGTTGAGGCCGTGAGCTGAGGAGGACACTGCGGATAGGCAGGGGTGGTGGGGGTGGGGTGGAGGTGGCTTCCCACACCTGGGAGGGGAGAGCTTCAGAGCCAGGAGGATTCTCAGTTGCCCAGCAGGGGGTGCATCGCGAAAGGGGTTTGAGCCTTGGAGGTAAAATTAAATTTGGCAAAGCTGCCTCAACTAAAGTACTTTCCAGGAACTGTCCAATGAGGTCCTATGACTACAGGGTCTTGAAATGATATTGCATCGATGGAATGACCAAATAGTGAGAAAGTCACTGGCTTGCTTCAGTTCCTGAAACTTGCACGTGTCAAAACGAAATCAGAACTTTCTGAGTAAGACTTAAACTCATGCTATAGAAAGGCTGACTTGATGGCAAACACTGCAGGCGAGAGAATTTCTTGTTGTTCCATTAAATCACCTAGTACTGATGAGCTATTTGACCTGGCCTGGGTGCCGGCCTGCAGTGAATAAGATTAACAAGTCCTTTTCAGAATCCAGTCTAGAGGGGAGAGGAAAGAGAAAGGATGGTGAGCAATGCTGTCACCTAAAGGGCAGGACCTCAAGTGGCCCCTTTAAGTGCCTGGAGGGAGCTGAGCGTGGCTGAGTGGGCGCGGAGAGGGGGCAGCTTGCAAGAGAGGTGGACCTCAGAGTTGTGTCTGCACTGATGCTCAGGTTAACGAAGCAACATGGTTCGCTTGGGGGGTACAATCCACGTGTACAATTCAGTGATTTTTTTTTTAGCACAATTACAGGGTTGTGCAACCATCACTGCAATCTACTTGTAAAACATTTCTGTCACCCCAAGGAGTTCCCTCGTACCCGTTTGCAATTGCTCCCCATTCCCATTATCAGCCCCTGGCAACCACTATTTGCTTTCTGTTTCTATAGATTTGTCTTTTGGGGACATTTTATAGAAATGGAATCCTATAATAGGTGGGCTTTTTTGCATCCGGCTTCTTTAACTTAGATAATATTTGTCAGGTCCGTGCATGTTGCAGCATGTATAGCATTTTATTCCTTTTTATTACCAAATAGTATGGCTAGCTACACTGCATTTCATTTACCCATTCCCAGCTGATGGAATCTGGATTGTTTTTACTTGTTAGCCATTGTGAGCAATGCTGCTATGAGTATCTGTGTATAAGTCTTTGCGTGGATAAATGGTTTCATTTCTCTTGAAAAGATATCCAGCAGTGGAATTGCTAGGTTTCAAGTAAATAGATGTTTAACTTTTTGAGAAACTGCTAAACTATTTTCCAAAGCGACTGTACCATTTCACATTCCCATCAGCAGTGGGAATTTCTCTAAAAAGACATACTTGTTATTGTCTTTTTAATTACAGTCATCCCTGTGGATGTGAAGTGGCTTCGCGTTGTGGCTTTCATTTGCATCTCCCCGAGGACTCAGTGTGTCGAGCATCTCTTCGTGTGCTTATTCCCGTGTCTTCTTGGAGACACCGTTCTAAAGCGGTGAATTTTCCACCGCCCATAGGAGATTATGCCTTTTTTTCTAATTCTATGGTGGAAGGTTTCATGGACTTTCTCATGAAGCTTCTCCTGATAGCTCTTGTCTATAGTGGTCTTCTCTTTCCGCTTCAATTTGAAAGCACAAGTCAGATCATATCTGAGGTCTGACCTCACCCCTCTAGAGGAACTTACCCCGAAACTCAGAAAGAGCTGAAGCCCTCTGCCCCTCCTCGCTAGCCTCCTCTCCCACCCCTCTCTCCCTCTTCCCTGGCTAGTTTTGCTGGAGCCACAGTGAGCTTGGAGTCGGCCGTGCCCCTCCCTGCCCGGGGCCTTTGCCCTGGCGGGCTCCTTTGCCTGGAATTCTCTTTCCCTCAGTCTTTGTGGTGCCTGGTCTCTTAGAACCTTTTTCTGTTTTTTTGTTTTTTGTTTTTTTTTTGTGTGTGTGTGTGTGTGTGTGTGTGTGTGTGTGTGTGTGTGTGTGTTTTTTGCTTTCTCCCCCACAAAGCCATCAGCTCTACAAGGGCCTACCACAGCATCTGCCTGGCACTGGTTCGGCCTATAGCGGGCACTAGATGAATGCCAGTCGAATGACTGACCGAAGAAACTTAAGGTGTCTATTTATTTAAGATGGTTCTTCCTCTCGACCCACGTGACTCCTGCAGCCTGCCCGTGGTCCTTTGCCATTTGTCCCTAGGCTGAGATTAGGAAGAATTTAAGGTCAGGGTGACATCCTGTCCTGCTCCTCCAGGACCATCCTTCGACGGTCACTTGGTGAAGCATTACTGGACAGAGTCAGCATGGCAGCCATTCGGGGGCATTGACAAGCCACAGCGAGACCAGACGGTGTGTGAGGAATGGTGGGGAAAAATCTGAAGAAATTGCGTCTCCAGGAGAGAAGAGTTAGGCGTGACCAAGGGTTTGGAGCCGGAAGAGCAATAATAGGTAAACGGGGTTGTTTCAGAGGCCAGAACCAGGGACAGTGACAGAAAAAAATGAGGAGGCCCTTATTGGTTCGGTTTAAGGAGGAGGGCCTTTCTGTTAATGTTCTCTGAGTGCCAGAATGGTTCATAGTATGCCGTAGTGAGCCTCCTGTCACAGGGATGCCACTCCCAGGGGTGTGGCCGAGAGGCTAGATCAGGCAAAAGGGTAGAACAGGTGGCCTGTGAGTGGCTTTCCACCTGTGAGCTTCTAGGAATTGAAGGCGGGTGCTGCACCGCCCCAGGGTTCGGGTGTGACTAGAAGGGGCATCCCGAGCTTCTGGAGAAGGGGCGGAGCCATTTCAGGGCACGGGGAGGAAAGAGCCGTGAGCAGCCTGAGGGCCACCGCGGGGATGGGCTGGTTCCAGCTCCTGAGAGGGAATTTTCTGGTCACTTGCTGGTTCCTTGAGGATCCCTCTCCCCCACAGGAGGTCTACCCCGCTGAGGGCAGGGACTCAGCTTGTTCACTGAGGTGTCCCCAGCACGGGGAACAGCATCCACTGTACAGTATGTGCTCGGTAAACCTCCGACTTAGGGGCCCAGCTCCAGAAGCCTAGTCCCCGGGAGACACCCTGCCCCCGCTTGCTGGCCGTGTGGTTTCCAGTTGGCACCTTCACCTCTCTGAGTGTGTCTCCTTGTCTCCCTTGAGTGTGCACGGTGACATGAGGGTGACAGTCATCCCCACCAGCAAAGTGAGCAGAAGCAGTGGCTGAGCTTGCACACCTGGGGCCTCACCAGCCCTGGTTGCTCTCCTGTCAGCTCCCACCTCCTCTGCTCCCACTGTCCCCTGGGCAGGCAGTCCCCACGTCCTGCCTGCTGGCTTACAAAGAAGGACAGACCCACTGGTGGGGCCAGAACACTGGCAAGTGCCAAGGGAGGGCGAGCGCTTGGGGCTGGCAGAGCCCTGGGCTGGGTGAAGGCTGAGTCATAACCATAAAAACTGGTGTTTAGGGGTTGTCATGATGACAAGGCACTCACTTCCGATGGGGGAGGGTGCTATGTGTCATGCCTCCAGGCAAGTTAGCCCAAATAAATAGAAAGGCCCCGAGAAAGAAAGGAAACAGAAAGACAAATGAGAAAGTTTCACCCACAGTGGCCCGGGAATCCCTTCAGCATGAGCTCCCTACCTGCACCCGGCCCACCTGTCACTTGGCTTGGAGTGGCTTTCCCATTCGCAGGTGCGTGGAACCTCCAGGCATCCCCCTCTTCCCAGTCATCCGTGCCCTCATCCGCACCTGGCAGCCCTGCCTCTGGACCACAGCTTATGTTGGTCCTTCAACCTGGCACATCAATTCTTCCCCTCCCCCACCCCCTGCTGAAATCCTGCCTGGTCCCCAGGCCCACCCAGTTAAAACACCATGTCCTCGAGGCTTCAGATCATCTTCTGCCACAGCCCCGGCCACTTTCCTCTGCCTGCCCTTGACATTTCAGGTCCTATAGGCCAGTTGGTGTCCTATCTTACCTTCCTCCCTTCCCCCAGCTTGAATATGGTCTGATGGCCTCAAACATTTTCATATAGCTCCACACACATTCCCCCAAATGTCCCATAGGTGCTTTTGCTGTTCTCACAGCCACGAGGAGCTGAAAACGTGAAAGGGTTGCTTATCGAGGAGGGATTGTCACTCTGTAATATTTACCCAAGTGAGCTGAGACCATATGTCCACACCAAAACTTACACACCCCATGTTTATAGCAGCTTTATTGATAACTGCCCAAACTCAAAAGCCACCAAGATGTCCTTTGATAAGGCTGAATAGATCAATAAACTGTGGTACATCCAGGCGATGGAATAGTATCAGAGATAAAAAGAAATGAACTATCCAACCACAGAAGGACACGGCGGAACCTCCAACACAGGTTACCAAGTAAAAGGAGCCAGTCTGAGAAGGCCGCGTACTATACGACTCCAACTCCACGATATTCTGGAAAAGGCAGAACCACGGAGACAGTAAGCAAATCGGTGATTGCCAAGGGCTGGGGGTGGGGAGAAGGGGGAACAGGTGGAGCATGGAGGATTTTTAGGGCAGTGACACTGTCCCGTGTGATACTGTAACGGTGCATATGTGACGTTATGCATCGGTCCGAATCCATAGAATGCATAACAGAGAACCGGGCCTCGTGCGAACTGTGGACTTCAGGTAATAATAATGTGCTAATGTCAGCTCATCAGCTGTACCAAATGCACTCAGTAACAAGGATGTACATAATGGGAAGCTATAGTGGGGACTGTATTTTTTTAAAAAACAATTTCTATGTTTCGATTCCAGTTGACTTATAATATCTCTGTGCTTTCTGATCAGCTTTTCTGTAAACCTGAAACTATTCTAGAAAAAATCCACGACTTCTTTACAGCTCTGAGGGTGTCATCCTTTGGAGGGTGTGTGTGTGTCCTGTCTGTCATTCCTGTCTTTTTTCCCCAGAGGCCTGAGTCACAGGAAGATCTCAAGAGGCGTTCGCTGAGTTTCCCATCAGGCAGGGTGCTGTGATGAGCTGGCCGAAGAGCTGACACATCGAGGAAGTGGTCAGCAGATAGTTCTCGAGCTGTTGGGAGGCCTGGGTCGGGCCTAACGTGGGCTGGGGGCTCTTGCACTCACAAAGGCTAGGGCACGCATGGCTGGTTCAGACCCTGGCATTCCTCCCTCACCCTCTTGAGCAAGGTTCGTCATGTCTCTGAACCATGGCCATGATGATTGCTGGGGGCTGGGAGAAGCCCAGCACGTGATGTGTATCGGTGGAGGCTGACCGACCAACCGTATGAATGAGCACGTGGTGGCTGGCTCCCAGGCCGGGTCCCAGGGAGGGCCTGGCTCCGAGTATCTGCTGTCTGGACACACAACAGGACTGCCGTGACCTGTAATTAACCCAGGCCGGGCTTGGCGGGCGTGCTGGCTGTGGGCTCTCCCGGTGCCCACATGATACTCCCATCAGCCTCAGTGGATGCACGTGCTGCAATCTGAAACCAGAGCCACAGGCTGGAACCAGTTGCACAGAGACTGGAGAGTTGTCACAACAGGAAGGGTGGGTTCAGAGCCTACAGGAGGGACAGTAGGAGAGAGGCCTGAGCCCTGCTCTCCAGAACCCCAGGCCCTCCAGGAGCCGCCAGGACGCGGGTGCCTAGAGGATGGCTACCCAGAACGTGAACTTGGCCGGGAGCTGGATTCATCCCTGGCCAGTTACCCTTGACCTTGTTCTTGAACTGTAAGGAGAGTTGTTTGCTCAGGGCCTTCAGGAATCTGCCTGTAATCTCCCTCAGGCCTACAGCCCTCCGCTCCCACGGCTCCCATTACCTGACCCTCAGAAGTGACCTTCCAAATCCTGCTTGTCTTCAAGGATCTGCTCAAACTCTGCTTCTCTCAGGACGCTCCAGCGCACTGCTTGGGCACCCCCTCTCGAGCCTTCTCACAGCCTGCCTCCCCTGGCCCCCCACCCAGAGCGAGCGCTCGAAGGTGGGAAATGTGTATTGTTTTTCATTCGTGCCTAGCTCGGTACCCGCCATCATGTGTCTGTTGTGTGAGGGGCAGAGATAGAGTTGGTGTAGGGTAAGGATGTTGGGGAAGGGGCCAGGAGGCCCATGTTTGAGAGGGCCCTCTGGCCCTGGTGGCCGGAAAACTTAGGGCAACTCCCCTGACTTCCCTGGGCCTCTGCTTCCTCACCTTAGAAAGAAGGTAGGACTCGCCTGCTCATCTTGGGGGATGGGCGGTGTCTTCTGTCTTTGATGCCCTGTGGTCCCAAATGCCCCCCACACAGCCTCCTCCTGCCAGTCCCTCCTGCTCGTCTCACTCCTTGTCCGATGCTGCACTGCGATGTCCAGTTGTCGCCCCGATGCCTGTTCTGTTGACCACTCATCCTGATCTACTATTCATCATTCATGCATCTGAGTTAAAAAAGGAATATTCCTTCATCACATGTACTCCTGTGCATCTGGTTCAGATGATTCAAAATCATCTGGAACTCACCCTGGCAGCCTCTGGCTTGGATCTCTCATCTGCTGGCCGGACCCAGAGAAAAGAGAAAGTGGGTGACCATGGGCAGAGGGGTTGCTTGGACTTCACACGGAGCTGGCCTCCCCTACCCTCTGCCCCCAGTGGGGCGTTTGGATTGGAGAGTGAGTTCTGATGGGTCTCAGGCTTGGTTAGAGAAAAGAGGGGGGACAGGGAGACGAGGTGGGGCAGGAATGGGGCCTGGGAGGAGCGGAGGATTGTGGGAGTGGAAAGGCAGGCAGCAGGGAGGGCGTGGTGGCCTGTGAGATGGAGAGATGGTGTCCACATTCCTCTGTGGTGATAACACCAGGGAGCCGGGCGCTAACCTGACCTGGAAGTCCACCTCCCCTGAAACTCGTCCTCTGGAGAGGAGCGCCCTTTGGCTCTGACCCTGTCGGGGCAGGGAGTGTGGGAGAAGGAGCAGGAGCGGGAGCTGGCATGTCCTCTGCCAGGCATGTCACCTGCTCACTCTCTCCTTGACAGACCAGGAGGTGTCTCTGGTGAACATGTGCGCGATGGCGTGAGCCACATCGGTGGCACGAGCACCCACTGTGTGCTGGGCACTGTGCGAAGTGCTTTCATCCATGACTGCATTTAATTCCTCAGTGACCCCCTGTCAAGTAGGGGTGAGCCATCATTCCCCTGTCCAGACAAGGACATTGAAGCCAAGCCAAGATGTGGGGTGACTTGCAAAGTCTGAAGCCACAAACCTAAAGTTGCTCTAAGAGATAAAGTCTATTAAAATAAAACCCAAAACGGCAAAAAAAAAGTACAGGGAACCTCTGAGCCTTTGACTGAGTCGTAGGCTTTCCTAATTTCTGGGCAAAAAAACAAACAACAACAACAACAAAAAAAACCTTTTTAGCACAAGATAAAACTGGGCCTTTGTCACTCAGGCCTCTCCTTTCTATCAATACCAGGAAGTGACCAGGACTCAATTCAATATTTAACAGAGAGTAGGGGTCTCTGTGGAAGCCTGATCTCTCCACTGCTACTTATAATGCAGCCGTGATGGTGACATATATAATTCTGGGCCCTAGGAGAGGGGAGGGCCCAAGGCCACCCATCCTGAGATTTCCCCCCAGCCCCAGGTGAGGTATGGATGCCCCTGAGGCAGAGGCCCTGTCCAGCATTTTGCAGATGGTGGTGACTGAACAAGTCAAGCACAGACACGCACAGGGATGGAGGGCCCTCCTAGTCAGCGGGACCTTTGGTGACAGCTGGTCTGGGGTCCAAGAGCAGCCTCTGATGGTTCTCCACTGTCTTCAATCATGGCTTCCAAACTGTCGTTTTTAACTGTGTAACACTTTCCATGACATCTTGCTTATAATCAGTAGCAGTATTTATTGTATACATTTATAAGTATTGGCGTACAACTTCTTTTATAAGTTCAAGTTTATCAACATTTATTTGTTACAGAGTGAACCAATAAAAGCAAAGTGACTTTTTGGGTAAATTCACATTTTGAGGCTGTTGCAGTTTATTAAAAAAATTAGCTTCAATAGCTAATTTTATGTGTATCAAGGAAATATGGATTCATAGAAATAGTAGCATGTGATAACATAAGATGACTTTCAATTTGTCTGCTCTGAGGAGCCCTTGAAGAAGGGTAAGATGATGACACTTTGTTTTCAGAATGGAATCGCTATCTGTATCCCAGAACCTCCTCATCCCTCTGAATTTTGGCAACTCAAGAAAGGGAGTTCTCGAGGGAGCTTCTATTGTCACCATGTGGCAGAAAATGCTTTACAATGTATCACATAAAGTCTGGGCTTCTTTAGATCTTCATTCAAAGTTTCAGTCACTTTAATGTATCAATTTCATTGTGGACACTTATTTTACTTGGGTACCAATGGCAACATTGTAACCCTGAACCCCTCCTCCCTGCAAATGAGCTTTTCCACTTAGTAAAAGTTAGAAACATCTCTCAAGAGCAGTGCTTTCAAAATGTAGGAGGCATAAGAACCAATTGAGGAATGTGTAGAAAATGGGGTGATCCTAATGTAGGGGGTCCTGGAGACAGATGCCTGCTTTGGGAAATGGCTGTCCAGATGATGTGACCATATCCTGCGTGGGAGGAGGCTCTGGGGCCACAAGTCTTGCCCAGTGGCTTTGCGTGGGACACGCATGGCACAGCGTGGTACCTGGGAGTGGAGCCGTGTTCTTACTGGGACAATTTAACATGAGCAGACATCCGCATGCCAGGATGGAACAAAACAGATCAAAGCAAGAAAGCCGGGAGGAATTGCCTCGCAATCAATGGCACATTTACAAGGAATTCAGATCTTTACGCAACTTGACAGGGGAGAGCCTCATTCTGGGGTATATGCAGAAATGTACTCCTCTGGGGATCAACAGTTAATACTTTGGTGTCTCCGAAATAGTCACGATGCACAGCACATTCTTGGACTTTTTTTTTTTTTTAAAGAGTACTTTTATCAAATGCTTACAGATCCTTGGACGCACTCAACGATGGACTGGGCCGAGTATGTCCTAAGAGCACCACAGGTGCGATCTCAAGAATCCTTCAGCTTTCCCTGGGCACTAGATTCTGTGATTAGCTCCGTTTCACAGGGGGGAGAATGGGAGGCCTGGAGTGGCGAAGCAACTTGCCAGCATCACACAGCTACTCGCTGCGCGGCTGCCATCCCCACCATTTTCCGCCTTACTCCTCATGTGTGCCCTGTCCCGGCCAAGTGGAACCCTCCTCTCTCCTTGGAGAGCAGGATAACTTGCCACTGGGCCTTTGCTCTCATAATGTCCATCCACTGTGGCTCACTTAGATATCACTGCTTTCAATGTCATTGCCCTCCTGCTGGTTTCTCCCCCTCTGGGGTCACTGCTGTCCCTCAGCGGGAGGCCTTTCCTCTGGCTTTGCTGCACTCCGTCCGTCCAGGGTCTTCCCAGTAGCCCGAGCAGGACCCAGATCCATCTCTCCCTAACATCCTCCCAACCCCCCCGGCCCCCACCGCCCTGCACATTGGAATTAATTATCCTGTGAATGTCTGTAACAGACTTTGATTTTTTTTAAAATTAAAAGAAGCATGTATATCACTGTATAAGACTATTTTACTAGCAATACAACTATATCTGGATGTTTTTATTTTTTGAGGAGTTTTGGTTCACTGTATATTTTAACCTGGGCTGTCTGTTTCTCCTGGCTGCTTACTAGGAAATGGCTAATAAAGGACTAACCTGCTCGGCGCTGGTTCCAAGCCCAGATAATGGGCACATTTCACTGAAAGGCAGTTGACAAAGTGTGACCACATGTTAACTGCTCAGATACTGAGCGCTCACCTGCACACCAAGTCGCTCTCCACGCTTTTACCTGTTTTTCCCCCACTTACTTCTCTCCACAGCTCTGTGAGGTGGGCTCTGCCAACATCCCTGTGTCACAGATTGGGACACAGAGGTGCAGAGCTTCGGTGACTTGCCCAATGTCCCTCTGTGGGGAAGGAGAGGAGGCAGGATTGGGCTCCAGGCTGGTTTGAATATGATGGAAGGAGGAAGTTGGATGCAACGTTGTGAAACATTGATGGGGAATCAAAATTGGTTTGCAGCTGGCAAAGGGGAGCTCTCTTTGGAAAAATGCCCTGGTCAGCTGCTGGGACTTAAATGAGACCCAAAGTGCTCAGCAACAGTGTCAAATTGCTATGTGTAAGAAAATGAGAAGAATTTGGGTTTTGTCCCAAGAAGGAAGGGAAAAGAAGGGAGCACTACATGGGTCCTGTGGCAGGCTAGTGACCTCTTGGGCCAGGAGTCATGTTGCCAGGCATTACCAGGCTCCAAGGCTCCTTGGGGCACCCAGTCTGCAGGAACGCCCCTCCCCCCAGCTTTGCAGTTGGTGTGACTGGCATTTGTGTGAGGTGTGTGTACATGGACATGGCGATGATGCTGAGGACCAGTGGGCATGTGAGGAAGAGCAGGCAGGCGAAGGCAGAGGTGACAGATACTATTCAGAACGCTTGGGAAGGGCTCTGGAATTGCGGGGTGGGTGAGACTCACCCAGATCTTAGGGGGCTGGCCCCCCAGCTGAGGACTGGGTTCAGCGCTCATGCTCCAGAGGTTTTTTTAGGTGGCAGAGTGGTCCCTGTGGGCCGAGCCCTCGAGACTGGCAGGGATTTCTTGGCAGTGGCTTGTCCTGGCACAGTATGATGCTGCCTTTTCTTTCTTCCTCCATTATCATCATAAGCCCAATGCAACAGAACGGAAGGGAAAAGCACTCTGTCCCCACCATTTTGTATCCAGCTTTCTTCTTTGCACATTTTTGCGTAAGCATTTCCCCATATTTTGTTACACCGTCCTCATGGTTATTTTCAAGGTGGTGCTGTAGGACAGGCCTGCGGTCAGGCTGACCTGGGATTCTAATCCTGGCTCTGCCATTTACTCTTTATTCCGGGCCACTCCCCAGCAAGTTACCTGGCATCAGGATCCAAAGCCCTCCTCCTGGGCTCTGTACCGCCCCCTACACACACACACACACACACACACACACACACACACACACACACACACACACACACCCTCTCTGCCCTCCTTTAAGGGAGCCTGGTCCAGTGGAAAACACTCTTGTGGCATGCGTCTAAGGAAGCCCAGTTGGCACTGGCTTCTCTGAGTGCCCTAAGGGAGGAAACTTTTAGAAAGAGTTTCCCCGAACTCCCAGTCCCTGCCGTGCCAGGGGTGCTCGCACAGCTGCAAAACCTCGCAGTCCACAGACTCTGATTCACTGCGGGTCACCACCTTCCTCTCAGCTGGTTAAGTAGACACTCCCCCTTTGATTGACAGGGGAAGCCGCCAATGGCGCCCAAGGGAGATTCCCTTTTGCGTGCCAGGGGCGTGCCGCCCTTCGTTCCCGTGACCCAATCAGGAGCCCCGAAAGAGCTGTGGGGCGGAGCCAGGCGCCCAGGAGCCAATGGGACGAGCACAGCGGGCGCGGCGGGGGCGGCGCGCTCGGCGCTGGCGGCAGAAGCGGCCGCGGCGGGCCAGGGGAAGGCCAGGTTACGCTGCGGGGAGCGAGAGCGGGAGCCGGGCCGCAGCCGGAGCCGGGGCTGGAGCCGGAGCCGGGACTGGAGACGCCGTCGCGGCCGCAGCGGGGTGCGCGGCGCGTCCGCCGGCGAGGTGAGGGCGCGCGCGGCGGCGGTTGGGGCGTCGCGAGCGGACGCGGCGCGCGGGTCGGCGGCCGGGCCCGCGCCCTGTCAGGCCGCCGCGCGCGCCGCGCTCCGACGGCAGCGTCCGGGGCCGCGCCGCCGGCGCGCGGGCTTCCTGTCGCCCGGGAGGGGGCGTGTGCGCGGCCGCAGCGCGCGCCGAGGGGTCCGCGGGCTGGGACGCCAGGGGGCGCGGGGGGCGGGGCGCGGAGGGCGGCGGCGGCGGCGGGGGCCCGAGGCGGGGAGGGCGGCGGCGGGGGTCCGATGCGGACGGGGCGCCGCGCCACTTCAGGGGAGACTCAGGGAGGGGCGCGGGCCACGGTGTGAAGCTCAGCCCAGGGGGTGCAGAGGCTCCCCGGGGGTGGGGGGGGGAGCGCGGGAAGCCGTGTGGCTGGGACGCGCCGCTTAGAGGGCAGGGCTCGGTCCCAGGGTGGCCTGGACGGAGCGGGGCGGAGAGAGCAGGCAGGACGCGGATGCGCTTCTTTGGGGGCGCTTTGATGACCGTCCTCCGTTTCCTTCCTCCCCCCACCCTCCCTGTCCCTCTCCTGGCTCCCTATGGTGGGGGGGGGGCAAAGACCTGTCTTGTGAGCAGGTCCTGGGACTGCTGGGGGACAGGCGGAGGTGTTGGCCTGTCTGCCCCTCGGACTTTTCCCAGACTGTCTGTCGCTGGGTTCCAGAAACGTGAGTGGCGTCCTCCTTGCTTCCCGAGCCTGCCCGGCTATCCCGAGAGGTCCAGGATTGCGTGGGGGCCGGGCCGGGCCGGGGCGGGGGTCGGGGGCAGATTTCTGTTGCTGAATTTCAGCTCATTGGGTTTCGGCTCCACCGGATTTCTTTTCCGAAGGAGTTGGTCAGGAGAGAGGCCCACACAGCTGCAGCCCTTTGAGGATGCTGCTTGCTCTCTGGCTGGGTGATGGAGGGAAGGAAGGAAGGTGGTCTTCAAGTGGGTGTCATTCCAGGGCCTTCTCTCCTTTACCCCAACTGTCCTGTGTTTTTGGGGTAGAGGCCAGTAGGCTGCTCAGAGTCTCCAGGGCTACTCATCACACTGTTTACCAAACACTCCCTGGCTGTCCTGGTGAAAATCCAGAGACAAGCTCAGAGCATGTAAACGTGAGCTACAGACGGTGAGCTCACACCTTCTTTCCTTCCTTTGCGGTTCCTCCCTCTGCCGTTATCCCAATGTGCTGAAGTTCTGTTTTAACCCTCCTTGTGGGGTGGGAGCCCAGGGCAAGGGAACAACTAGGTGGGTGCTTGTTGAATGCCAGCCCTCTCTCAGTCTTGCCCTAAATCTTCTTTTCCACTCCATCCACAAGCCCGCCTGCAGCCTTCTCACAGAGGCCTTAATTGGGAGCCAGTGCAACTTGGGTTTCTTGTGATTCACTTGGGAAACTCATCTCTGTGCATTTAAACTTAATTCCAGAGCCTGGCAACCTCCTCGGTGGTTAAGCTAGTTGAGATATGGCCATTCCGTCAGAAACTTTTCTGTGGTGTGTTTCTCTTTTAACAATTGTCTTGAAGCTTCAAAGAAACTGGCCATTCGGCTGATGATATTTATTACTTGAGAAAGTAACATAACACAGAGGAGGAGATGAGTGATTAGGTCTGACTCTTTATTCACTTTTTTGGAGAAGAATAAAAACTCATTTGAATGGAAATGGCATCCTTAACTCATGCTGTTTGGGAACTAGAACTTTATTACTTTTAGTCTCAGAGGTATAAGGTGGTGATGTTGAAGTAAAATAGAAGTATGCATATATAAAAACAGTTTCTGAGTTTTGAACACAACCTGCTTCTGGGAAATAAGTTGGCTTTCCCCTGTGCTGGTGCCCAGTCCATATGTCTGATGGCCTGGCCATTTTGGGGGTGGGCACTGAGGGGTGTTTGTCTTTATTTTTATTTTTATTTTTTTTGTTTCTTCTCTCTTCCCTTCAAAGTCTATACAGACTAAGTTAAGACCATGATATTCAGGCTTCCTATTCCTTCAAGTCATCTGTTGTTGCAGGGTGTTATGGAATGTCAAAAAGATTGCCTAGATTCCTTCATATAATAATGATGGCACCTTTGTGTTTAGAGATCGTGCTAGTATTTACCAAAGGCTCTCTGGCCAACCTCTCAGCTGACTTGGGCCCGCCTTCTTATCTGCCATCGCATTGCAGTGGTGGCTTTATGGAGGCCACCCTGCAGATTGTAGGAGTAATGACCACCTTCACTAGCGATAGTGCTGGCTCAGTTTCTTTCCAATTAGTTTGCTTGGAACTTCAGCTGCATACCTGAAGGCCGCAACACCTTAGTTATGACAGCGGTTTGCATTCCACAGGTAGCTACCTTTCTTTCCGGCCCTTGCAGTAATCTTTCGCTTACCTGGAAGCATCCTTGGTGCCTGAAATCAGACTCCTGATTGGTCCCCGTGGTGGTCCCTGGGATGGCGGAGGAGGGATTCCTTCAGGATTTAGTATCAGTACTAAAGGAATTCCTTAGCATTCAGATGATTAGGCTCTGTCTGCCTCCTGGAGACAGTCTTAAAAGAATTCTGAAAGTATTCTGTGCAACGCAACATTCTTGATGTATGTGTAGTTCCAGAGGTAACGATTTGAGGGAAAACTGCCATCTAAAAGCACAAGCTTTGGTATTTTGATTAAAAACACAGACACAAAAGCAACACAAACTCCTTGCTTTGTGTATTGACTTGTGTATTCTCATGTTTGCACATTTATCTGTTTGCTTAATAAAACAGAGTCCCATGTCTTTTTTGTTTCCTAGAATCAAACCTTTTTTTTTTAAAAATTGAAATCTATTTGACATATAACAGTGTGTAAATGTAATTTTTTAAAAACTTCAATATTAAATCATTTAATTGTTTCCTGGCTCCAGGCACTGAACTAGACAGGATGAGAAGATAGAAATGAATTAAATGCAGCCTCAACTATCACAGACCTTAGCAAGAAGCCTTCAGAAGGAAAAATAAGGATAGAAACTTCGCTGTAATGTTAGCAACCACATGTTCGGCGGCTTGTGTAATCTACTGTATGAGTGTGTGAGGTTTCTGTGACTTCTTTTCCTCCCTAGAAACGTGGGGTGGGAGCGTGGGAGGAACATGGATGATGCGTCTGTCTAGCCCTTGCCTGACTAACCCTGAGGCCTAAGACGATCGCGTTATCTTGGGTCTGAGTTTTCATATTTGTAAAATGAGGGACTTATAGGTTCTTAACCCTTGAGAGTCTGGTAAGTCTGGGCTCCAGCCCAGCAAGCACACATGTGGACAGCTTCAGAGGCCTGGACCCAGATAAAACACTCCTGGATCATCTGTGTCATCTCTAATAGTCTGTAATCCTATTTTCCCGGTCATCTTTGAGCTAATAATAATGATGAGTTGTATTTATAGAGGACACACTCCAAAGCATGTTCACCTCTCATTTTTTTGTCCTTAAAACTTCTCTGAGTGGTACGGGTGGTGAAGAAAAGGGTACCAGGCAGGCCACCACCTTAGTGGGATCACACAGCCAGAGGACTGCCCTGGGACCAGAAGTGAGGCTTCTGGTTGCCAGCTTGGGTTTTTTCCCATTAGGTTTTGTTTCCTAGGTGGTTGTCATTATGAGTTATGTTTGGCAGTGCAAATATCCCAGAATGTGTCACCTGCAGAGGAAACTATTTGTTCATCCGCCGAAAAGACTGTTTTTTGTCTGAATTTGGATCACTGAACACCTTTCTGCCTAGTCCTCAAAAGGTTACTTACTTTGTTTTTGTTATTTTTTTATTGCCATATTTTCCGTAGGGACACATTTGTAATATCTGGGTGTTCTGAGCTGACTTGGTTAATGTTTACCGATTAACGAGTACATTGATTACTTCTGAGTTGCTTAGCACTTGAGAAACTTGTGAAATAAATGTTAAGTGAAAGTTACAAATCTTTGACTTGTTTCATCCAAATATGTCCTCACAGGCAAGACTTTCCCTGCAGCCTGGAGGCCCCTCCCTTGGCCCAGAGCTGCTGGGTGGGTTTGAGAACTGGGTATGGATTGTGCGGATGACCAAGCCTGTCCTAACAGTGGCTTCTTGTGGACTTCTGGCCAGATTCCGAATATTTAAAAGACTGATTTTTTTTCCAGTTTATCGACAGTACGGAGTGTCAGCTATATAAAGATCTCATGCCTACATACTAACAGTGAACTTTAAAGCCTCATAGATGTTAGATGGTTTATTATTGATGAAAATAATAAACCTGTTATTATTTTCACACGTATGTGTGTGTCCACGTGTCCTCCTGTCCTGTCATGTTACGTCTGATACCTGTAAGGAGATGGGTCCACATCATTCACTGTCCAGGCATGAAGAAATGCATTTGTTCATTTCACGATGCATTTCCTTCGGAGTCCCTAGAGGAAGAGGCGGAGACGCACAGCCTCACTGACACCGCGTACAAAGCCTGATGTCATGTGTCCGCTTCCCTAAGTGAATCACTCGCTAGAGAGGAACTGGTGAGGTGTAGGGGCAGGCAGTGAATTCTGTGTTGAGCAATCGAAAGTCACCAAAAGTAGAAGCC
This sequence comes from Macroglossus sobrinus, assembly GCA_004027375.1. Lineage (NCBI taxonomy): Eukaryota > Metazoa > Chordata > Mammalia > Chiroptera > Pteropodidae > Macroglossus > Macroglossus sobrinus. The sequence goes on along the minus strand of PVKZ01001428.1, from coordinate 348,175 downwards.
TGGTCAGGGGATGAGGCTGTCAGAGGACAGGGCCCATGATGAAGTGTAAGCGGCTGCCACATGCAGTGTTGGTGTCCAGTCAACCACAGACCTGCTGTGAAGCCCCCTTCGTTAGCCCTGTGACTGTGTGTGTGTGTGAGCACTGACTCTGACCGGGACACTGCGCCTGCAGGTCAGCCCTCCTCCACCGGTGGCCTCCGGCCTGCGGTTTAAATATTGATAGAGTGGCAGGGTTGTCAGTAGTGAGCTCGGGAACGCCTTTAGGGAGGCTGCTTTGTTGAAGTACCGGCTTTTTAGTTTAATTTCTGGGCTGAGAGGCTTTGGAGGGAGTGTATGGGGGTGAAGGGGACCGTCCTGGCCTCTGTGTGTACCCCTGGCGCTTGGCTCCAACCACAGCTCTGGGGTTTCGAGCTTAAGGTGACTCTGGCACTCTGGAGAGGCAGCTCAGTCAGGAGGCGGGCCTAGAAGCAATCACGGTTCATAGTGACAGTAGCAAATGGTGTGTACACAGCAGAGGAGACTGAGAAGGGCGAGTGACTGTCTGTCCTCAGAACTCTGCAGAGGGCCGACCTTGAGGGAGGTGACTTAGGAGTGGTTTTGCCAGGTCCACAGGCATTCTCCAGGCGGCGATGGCCGGAAGGAGAGGCCAGGCAGAGGCGCAGAGCTGCAGAGCACCTTGGGGTGTAAGGGGCTGTGTGCGAGAGGAGCCACCGAGGGTGGAGGGATGGGAGGCTGGTGGCCAGGCTCAGGGCGTGGGCCCCCTCCAGAAGGATGGAGCTCCGTGCTGAGCTGTTTCGGGGTCGCAGACACAGCAGGTGGAAACTCTGTGCAGAAGTGAGAATGCAGCTGACAATTGGGGATGCAGGTGGCGGAACTTGACCTTTAACAAAGGTCACCTGTGCCCCCAGAGACTTGAGAATTGATATCAATGTTCCTAGGAAGCTAAACTCTGACCAAGGAGGCTCCCAAGCGGGCTTGGCATCAGTCTTGACTGTGTTTCTTTGCCTGCATTTACATTTTTGGTTGGTAATGCGGCAGCTGCCTGGGTTTTCTTCTCTTTCCATGCGATTTGTGCTCACAAATCCATACAGTCGGTGTGTAACTTTCCCTGCCTTTCCTGCAGAAAAAAGATGTTGTCACAGGAAGGTACAGGAAGGAGGTACCGTGGTCAGAGTCACCCAGCCCTGGGCTGGGGTTCTACTCCATTAGCTGACTGTGTGGTCTTCCTTGGCCAAATGCTTCAACATCTCCAAAACCCGACGCTGACAGGCTGATGGAGGGCAGTGTGAGGCGATGGACCCGAGAGCCCAGCACCTGTTCCTGGCCCGCGGCGCTGGCCCAGTAACTTCGGTATTGCTCAAAGCACTGTGTCTACTTAAGTGAATTTGCTCATGAGGTGAACTATACCACCTTAAAAGTGCCCAAGTCAATGTTATGTTGTCCAGTTCTATTGAAAATCCTTCTGAAACGTGTTATTCTCTTCTCCACCTAAAGTCTCTTTATGTATTTGGACCTTTCCTTGGTGATCTGGGCCACAGAGTGCTGTCAGGGTGAGGCCTCTGCTCTGTGTGGTGTACCCCCCATCCTGGCCCTTACTGACCTGATTTCTCCCTTCTCACCACCTCTGAGCTTCTGTCCTCTTTGCTGGGGTGAAGGCCCGAGGGTGGTCCTAGCATCTCTGGTTTTTGGGGGCTACCCTGTCACACAGAGGTCTTGATCTCTCCAGGCTGGTGATTCTGTGCCTGAGTTGAATGTTCTAGGTTATAGAAAGCCTGACCCTGGGGATGGGGTGTGACTGTGACTAGACTTAGTGACTCTTAGAATTGGAAGGGAGCATATGGGATGGTAACTCATACTTAGGTGATAAAAAAAATATGAAGACTGGAAAAGGAAATGATAAAGCTATATGTACACTGATCACGTGAAAAGTATTATTAAAATAATATACAGCAACAATGTCAAGGTTGTGGAATGATGGAAAGGTTCTTGTTTTCCAGGCTATTCCATTGCCCTTTTACTTTTGGAATGAATATTTAAGTACTAACTTGACTTTATAAGTAGAATAAACGTATAGAAAACCAGGTTGGTTGTGTAGGCATTTGCAATTTACCGAGAACTTTCCATAGCCCTCATTTTGTTTTCTGAGCAGGCTGGTTGGTTTGCTTCCTTCTTCATTGTTCAGAGGAGAAAAAGAAGGGCATTGGGGGGTGGGTGGTTTTGCCTGAGGTCGTTGGGCCAAGACCCCAGCTCCCTGGGAGCCTGGCTAGGGGCCCTCTGCTGGGGCTGGCGGGCTGTCTTCAACACGCAGAATACACTGGCCGGCGTTTTGAAGTTTCCTATCCACTGAATGAACTTTTATTATTATATACTGATGCCCAAACCATAGTTTGTGAACATTTTCATCTTTTAAACTACGTTTATGTTCCATGCTATGCATCCAATTATACTGTTGCCAACTGAGTGTGCCAAGTCTGTGAGCTGTGGTCTTCAGAGGAACCACAGAGCAGGCCCAGCTCCCCGCCGGGACCTCCAAGCCCGCTATTAGTGGGTTTCGTAGCTGGCTGATTGCTGGAGGATGGAGCTGGCCTGCCTGGCTGCCCTTGATCATGGCCATGATGATGCTTTAATCAGGGAAGCAATTGTGACCTCTACACCAGCACAGGTCTCATCAGCTAAGGAGCCTGGGCAGAGAGGGGGCCAGGCGAGGGTGGGGCAGTTCAGGGCTTCTGGGACAGGCCTCCAAGTTCCGGTTTCTGAGAGACCACGCAAGAAGCTTTACATTCCTCCTCATTTAATTCTTGCACAAGGTGGAGTTAGCTCCGCCCTTTGCATGAGTAAGCCAAGTGCTGGGAGAGGACGTGACCTTCTCAGGCATGCTATCCGGGCTAACCCTCCCTGGCTCCCAAGCACACTCGTTTCACTTATCTTGCTGCCTTGAATAAGTGAGTTGTGAGTCACTCACCTGCAAATATGAAAATAATGTTTAAAAGGTAATCTTCTCCACCTCTCAGAAGCAGAAACAAGGCAAGTCATGTGGTCTTTTGTTTTAAGATAGGATCGGTACCTGCAACCAACTTGGTTAAGATAATCTTAAAGTATGTAATCCTTTATACAGCAGGGAGATAAGGGAGGAAAGGGAGAGACAGCCTAGCAGCTGGGGTGAGGGGTGGATGGGGTGGGTGGGGGCGCTGGTCAGGTTTGTCCACCTGTTCACCGGTCTGCCCTGCCGCCCCTGCCCGGGGATGCAGAGGTCCCGCTCAGGGGCGCTCTTGCCTCACCTCCCACGAGCTGCGTTTCCAGAGGTGTCACATGCTATTACAAAGCAGGTAGCCCAGGGAGAAGACATTCCATTTCGGTGGAGCACTGCTTTTGCGCCACACTTTGTAGACATGTGAAAGAGCGACATGTTTTGTTGACATCGTGATAGCAAATGAAGACCGTTTGTGTAGGTGAATTAGAGCCGATGCTTGTTTTAATGTTTGGGATATTCATTATTTTTGTCGAAAGTGTTTTTTTTTTTTTTTGTTTTGTTTTGTTTTGTTTTGTTTTTTGCTTGTCTTTTAGGTCTTTTAAATATTGAAAGCACAACATAGAAGAAAATAGTTTTCTGAGTAAAGGACTCTCTCTGTGTTTTACCTCGTGCACACACACAGGGGTTTATTATGTATCTTAGAAGCAATAGCTGCCACCTACCAACTGCCTACTTTGTTCCAAGCTTCAGAAGAGGCAAGACAGGTGCGCGGCCTCTGTCCACCGCCGGGGTTTGAACATGAGGACGCTGCAGGGAGTGAGATCCTGAGCTTAGTCCAAGGTCATTCAGGTTGTAGACAGGGGAGAGGCTTTTAAACCTGCACGGACTACATTGTTATGATTGTACAATTCACATTTGCTTAAAAGTTTTATCAAAATTTTCCATGCTTTTACAGAAGTCTTTAAAAAGACTTAATGGTTGCATAATCCCGTAATGAGATTAAAACAGTCTCCCCGATCCTGGACATTTTAGGTTATTTCCACATTTTTTGCTATTGGAGGTGAATTTTCAGTTTATTTTTTAATCTGTGTAGCTAGTTCCTGGGGATAGATTCCCAGAAATAGAAATGCTGGATTAAAGGATCTATCTGCACATCTTTGAGGGTTTTGAAAGCCTGCTCTGTTGCTTGTGGGTTTATTTTTCTGATATCTGTGGGTGAAATGTTGACGGATTCTTTCTCTTCAAGATGCCTTCGCCTTTAGAACTTCCAAGTATCTGTGAGATAAGAAACTTTTGTGAGGGTTTCTTAAATGAGTCACATTTCCTTCTTCCTAAGTTTCTGTATATCATTTTACTTGAATCAGATGCTTTACTTTTTTAAGCAAGAAACAGTGTCTGAAAAAGCCCTTCCAGCTTCACGCGTTAAGCACCGAGCTGAGGTTCTCCGTTCCCAGGGTTGTGAAGGCGGCTGCCTGCCCTGCCTTCCTCAGCTCAGCCCCCGGGATCTCCAAACCACAGTGGTTCCTAGAACTCCTTCTCGTTTTCTTCATGTCCAGTCTCCATACTGGGGAAGACTCTGCAAGGTTGTTTGCCCCGGGTCCCTCCTTTAAACGGATCCTCCGATGTGCCCGAGTCCCTCGGAGATGCTGCTCTCACGGATGCTCCTAACTCTGTTCATTGCTGGACAGACGCCTTGAATGTACTGGGAGGGTCATAGTGTTGGTGCTTACTCTCTCTCTCTTTTCTTTTTGTGTGCTCGTTTGTTTTACTGTTCTGAAGTCATCACCGTGGTTTTCCCTGTGTCCCTTCACCATAGGTTGGCTTCCCCACCCCCCTTCTGCTGCTGTCCTTTTAGGTAGTCACCCTCAGACTGAGTGGAGTCCTGCTGTCCTGGTAGCTCACATTCCAGGGTCTGCAAAGGACACAGTGCTAAGGAGGGATGAGAAGGGGGCTCAGGTGGGGAGCAGCTCTCACCCGGGGGTTCCCGCCCCTGGAGTCCGGCAGTTTCTCCATTCTGCCCCCTCCCCCATGGGGGCTGCTTCCCCTTTAGTTCTCTGGCCTCAGTATAGACAAAAACTCTTCTCTTTGGTTCCTCTTATCCTTGCTAAGAAATGCTGACATTCGCAAGAAAACAGAACAAGAAAGACGTTACTGCACAGCAAGGTAGAAGGAAGAGGGAACGATCACGAGCGACACAGAAGCACAACAAGAGTTTTGTTCCCCAGGCACAAGTGGGGTTTGGTGCCAGCACCGTGGGGCTGGTCCAACTGCATTGGCTCGGCCGGCTCTGCCTCGCTTCCTGCCTCCCCTCTCCACCCGTGTTTATTCTGTCAGAAATTCCAGATTTCAGAGTAATGCTTTGCTCTGTGCTTGGCAGTCCGTGTTTGTATCACAAGTATGGAAATTGTACTTTGCCCTGGTTTCCACCGATGCCTAAACAAGTCTAGGTTGGCTGTTGCCTAGGCAACTGGCTGAGCTGTCGGTTGTGTGTGTGGTTGAAGGCTCTGGCGGGGGCTGGACAGAGGCCCCGAGTCATCCCTGAGGCTCCTCAGCCAAGCCGATGGTAAGGACCAAGCCCCAGGCACAGGCTCTTAGCTTCTTTTTGTCCTTTGCACACACAGGTCATGGAAATGTTAGTGTGATTGTGTCACTGGAGTGCTGGAGTGTGTCTACCTTTGTGAAACTGACGGAAGTGCTTTAGAGTAAATTCCATACTTATCTGTATTTTATCTTTAATGCTACTTTGATTTCTTTTTGGATTTCTTACTTTCCTTTTTGCTCTTGCAGGTGTGGGTCTGAGGCTGCCCTGTGCCCTGCCGTAGGTACATGTAGGGGACACTGTTACGTAAGGAGCTCTGCAGGCAGGTTGCCGGGGCCGGAATCCCAGCTCTGCAGTTTACTGTGGGACCTCGGGCCAGTCACCACCTCTCTCTGCACCTCAGTTTCCCCACCTCTGAAGTGGGGATGAGGATAGGATTGTTGTGAGGACTGGTTGAATGACTGTGCCCCACACCTGAGACAGTGCTCACCAGGAGAGCCCCATGGAGTGCAGCCGTGGGTGTGACTCTGAGCCTCGCCGCCATCCTGCCACCCGCCTCTTTGGCGAGCCTTTGCAGAAGCTCAGCGACCCTTCACACCGGATCTGCCTTTACGTTCTCCCTCTAGTGCACTGGTGGTCCCCATAGGGCCCTGGCTCTCCAGGATGCTGGGGGGCGCTTGCAGAGGGACTGCGCACTCAGGACTGTGCTCGCCGCGAGTGGTTTGTGGGTAGGAGTTTTACTGGCCCTTACACACACAGACACCATTTATATGTTACCGTGTACAAATGATGCTGTACTTAACGATTCATAAAATGCCAGTTCATTTTAAAACTTGGATTTATACTCAGCCTTTTGTCATCTTAATTTCCTTAAACACTGAATGCTGAAAGTGCCATCATCTAGGGAGCTAGGGACCTTGCTGTTGATCCTAAAGAGTCTTTTTTGTGGGTTCAGTAGATGTTTCTTGCTGCCTTTTTCCTGCCCCGTATTTCAGTGTACGCCCGTCTGTCTGTCTGTCATGTGTATGCCTCACAGATCAGGGCACGTGGGGGAGATGGAGCCCCCAGTGTGGCTGGGCTGAGTTGTGAACTGGAAGCAAGGTTGGGAGCTCAGGATTCATAGTAGGCTCACACAGGAGTGCCGGAGGTCCCCATGGGTGCCAAGAAGGTGCTTACATCTGGGAGGCCCCGAAGGACGGCTGCTGGATGCCTTGGCTCCCTGGAGGTGTGGATTCTGGCTCACCCTCTCTGGTCGCTCCTGGGGGCTCTGCATGGTGCACAATGATTTTGTTTTGTTTTGTTTTAATCGAATAAATCCCACCCCTTAACCTGGGGCCCTGTTCGCGAAGTACATTCCCAGATGCAAACCGCGGACCTACAGCCTGGGCCTGCTGGTGGCTGAGTGGCGGTGGCATGGCGGCTGACCCCGAGAACCTTCTCTTTTCTAGGAAAGCTCTGTCCTCTTTGTGAGATTTCGCTCTGTGGCTTTACTGCCTGACCCTCCTAACCTTGGTCGTTGGTGTTCTGAGACATGGGGATAGAACCTAGCAGTGTTTCTTGAGCTGTATTTGGGTCTCAGATCTTCTTCACAGCTTCATAAAAATAGATTCTCTCTCTGCCAAAATGGACGCACACATTTCTGCATGCAATGCCAACAGGTTCACAGATCCGCATTCATTCATTCCAATGTTTGAATGTCACGTGCCAGGCAAGGTTCTAGGCAGGGAGGTGGCCGCAGGAACACAGGAGACCGAGACCTTCCGTTCCGGTGCGGGAGGGAGGCGGTCCACAGACGACCCCGGTCCCAGAGTGGAGAGGAGGCCAGCCTCAGTGGGCTGGAGTGGCCAGGCCTCATTTGCCTGCTTGGGGCTCAGGCTCATGGCCAGCCTCCCTGTTTCCTTCCAGCGTTCACCTTCTCGAACTGGGTTTTGACTTCACCGTCATTATCAGAGGGATTTACAAAATTTAATATTTACTGAGGCTTATTTTTGTGCCAGTTGCCCTGCTCTCCCATGCGTGATAACTCTGATGACTTCATTTTGCAGGTGGAAAGCTGGGTGTCGAGAGGGGCAGTGACAGGCCTCACAGCTAGGAAGCATGGGGTGCACCTTTGGTTAGTTACTTGGTGGCCAGGCCTGAGGACATCGTCAGAAATGCCATGTGATCATGTGTTCTAGACCGTCTTCATCCTCTGACTGGTTCCCTTAGCAGCCAGAAAGTTAATTTTTATATGACAGTCGCGTCACGGTGCCTTGTCAGGACGGAAAATGGGTGGCACATGCTTTCAGGCCTCGACGCGGTAGACATTATAGACGCCTGAAGTCACTGGTACGTGTATTTACTGCGAGCAGAACGCTGGGTCCCATCCTCAGTCCCGAATGATTGCCTAACAAATGCCATTTGAAATGCGCGCTTGGCTGAAGATTTATCTGAAGGTTTATCTGAAGATTTATCTGCGCACTGGCTTTCCCCCACCTGACATGGTTTTCTTGCTTTACTTTCCGAGGCACTGCATAGTGTGCAGAGGGACTGCCTGAAAAGTTGCTTTAAAAAACTTTGTATCCTCTGTAGAGGGTGGAATGAAACAGCGTTTGTGATCTTGACTCAGCCCCTGACATAACAGCATCGTTATTCTGACTGCAAGTTTGCAAGCTGGCGTCCTCCTGGCATGGACAGCTGCTCGTTTGTTAAATATTTACATTGACTAACTTTATAGCTCTGTTTCCCTGTAAGGTTTGCCACAGCTTTGTGGGAAACACAAAACTGCACCTTTGGAGTTGCTCTGAAACATGACCAATGGGCGTTTCTCTACAGGGCGCTCCCATATGGAGGAACGGGGTGGTCTGTGGCTCAGCGTCCCCGTCAGTCTCCCTGGGTGGTTGGGTGGGAGAAGCCCAAGGCTGGAAGTTCTCCTTTTGTTATGTGAGCAAGGGCGATGCTTGGAAGGCCAGTCCCGAGAGGGAGTCTGGGAGGCATTCTAAATGGAGCTGCCAGTCCTAGGGGCAAGGCGGCATTGGGGGCGGTTAGGTGTGAAGCCCAGTAAGATGGCTAAGATGGAGGATGGGGGCTGAGGTAGCTGACAAGAGGGAACCCGGAGGGTTTCTGAGTGGGGTGGGTCGGGGAAGGCAGCTGTGTGGCTTCTTCCCCAGGCTGCAGGGCTGTGGCACTAGGGGTGGGTGTACCACACAGGACTTCTGCCCTGGGCCCTTTTCCAATGTGACGCTCCCCACGGGGTGAGGAATCTGAGAGGACGAGGGTTTTGCCTGCCTGAGACCAGCGCCTCCCTGTCTAGACCCTACACAGCGACAGAGACCCCAGAATTCCCTGTCCCAGTCACCCCCTAGCTGCTCACGTACAAGACCTGCGTACGCCTCTTCGCTGGCTGCAGCCCACTGGGGGTGGACCATGTCACCGGTGTGCATGCCCGAGGCTGAGAGGTGGCCGCGCAGTGGCTGTGTGTGTGGATGGAGCTTGGGAGTGCAGGCTGGGGTGTCCCCCCGAGTGCCTGTGGGGGTCTTTGTGGTACAGGGCGCTGCTCTACATTCATTGTATATTTGGTTTCTTGAAATAACAAAGTCCGCGCTTACTTTTTTGAGTGTGCTTTTCCCATGCTCTCCCTGCTCAGGGCAGCTGCAGAGCTGGGCAGTGTACTCTGTCTGCCAGCTGGGGCTTGCGGAGGGGGTTCCAGAGCAGACCTGGCCCCTGCCCAGCTGTTCTCACCGGGAGACCAGCCACAGGGGAGCAGGACCACTTGCACTGCTGCCTTTTTACACAGAGTCTCTTTCTAGGGCTTGGCTGGTTGAGGTGTTTTGTGTTTTGCTAGCACCTGGCACGGCATCAGAAGGGTTCTGCTGTGGTCTTTGTCAGAGCTCACGTTTTCTTTCGCTTCAGCTCCGTAGATGTCAGCCTGAGAGATCCCCAGGGAGCGGTTTACCGTTGACATGTGCAACCTTCTTTGTAGCGAAGCCCAGAGACTCTGACTCCAAGGTAAAACTCCTTTAGGCCACTTCTTCAGCCAAGTAGTGCTCCAGGCACATCCTTCTTGTTTGTGACTTCTTGTCCGTCAGGAGGGGAGGGATGCTGTGTCAGGCCACTGCCACAGTTGCAGTGTCGCACAGTACATACGGCTGTCCTGGGTGCTACTGGAGCTGGGGTGCTGCCCCTCCAGGGGGTGCTGCAGGTTGGTGATGGAGATCTTAGGGGGACGGCCTGAGGAGTGTGGAGCCTTCGGCGGTGTCCCCAGCCCGGAGGGTCACAAAAGCTGGTCTGCAATGGTGTTCTCACCAATGTGAGCAAAATTAGGACAGTGTAATCTTCTGTCTTTCTTGGGAAAGACTCTCTTTTATTACAAAATTGTGACCTTTCCGTTTTAAAATGTCACTTTAGTGTTGAAAGAGTATTCTTACTTGACAACATGAAAAGTTAGCGGCCTTCTATATTTTTTCTCCAAAATTTCAAACAGTTTTATTGAGTGTGATTAACAGACAAGAAATTGGCACATATTTAAAGTGGACAGTTTGGAAAGTTCTGTCCTATGAGTACACCCGTTAAACCATCACCACGATCAAGATACTGACCCTACGCGTCATGCCCAGAAGTTTCCCCAGGCTGCCTTCTAGCCCCTCCCTCCCGCCTCTCCTCGCTCCCAGGCAACTGCCGGTCTGCTTCCCATCACTGTAGCTTCGTTTGTATTTTTAGAATTTGACATAAACGGGATCATACAGTCTACACATTTTTTAGACTCGCTTTTTCACTCAGTGAATGTTATTTTGAGATCCATCCGTGTTGTAGCGTGTATCACTCTTCCATTCTTTTTAATCCAGAGTATGGTTATGCCACATACACATGTGGTTTTTTTTGTCCATTCACCTCTTGATGGACATTTGGGCTGTCTGAGTTTGGGGCTATTACAGATAAGCTGTTAAGAACATCTGTGTACAAGTCTTTGTTGACACATATGCTTTCACTTCTCTGGAGTAGATTCTGGAGTGGGTGAAATAATAATGTTCATGTTAACTAAGCTGCTTTGCAGTGCGTGACAGTTCCATTTTCTCTGCGTCTTCACCGGTGCTTGGTATGGTCAGTCTTTTCAATTTTTGTCATTCTGGTAGGTCTGTAATGGTGTCTCATCGTGGTTTTTATCCCTCATGACTGATGTAGAGCAAGCATCCTTTTGTGTTCTTATTTGATGTCTGTATATCTACTTTTTGGTGAACTATCCAAATCACTTACTATGGGGTTACGTCCCAATCAACCCATCTTAAATTGAAAACATCCGAGGTCCAAAATGCATTTAAGACCCCCTCACCTACTTTTCATCGTGGCTCAGCCCGGCCCACCTTGAACGTGCCCAGGACACCGGCATCCGCCCGGGTTGGGCAGAACCTCCCACACCACGCATGCGCCCTAGAGCTTCGGGGTTCGGCCTCGTGACCCCGTGGCCTGCCGGGAGCGGCGGCTGGCTGCCCCCGCCAGCACCTCTGGGGAGCATCGCTAACTCGGGAACAAGGTCGAAATTCAAAGTACAGTTTCCACTGAGTGTGTGTCTCCTTAGCACCATTGTAAAGTTGAAAAATTATAAGTTGAACTATCGTAAGTCAGGGATTATCTGTACTTAGTTTGGAGATTCCTTTGTATATTCTGGATGTAAGTCCTTTATCAACTAGGTGATTTGCAAATATTTTCTCTCATTCTTCTCATTCTCTTAACACTGCTTTTTGAGGAGCAGAAACTTAAAAAGTTTCATGGTCAATTTGTTCTACGGTTTGTGCTTTTTTGGTTGGTGTCATAGCTAAAATCTTTGCTTAATCCTAGGCACACATGTTTTCTCATTTCCTTGTAGAAATTGTATAATTTTAGGCTTTATGTTTAGGTCTGATCCATTCTGAGTTATTTTGTGCATGATGTGAGGTGAAGATCGAAGTTTATTTTTCTGCCTATGGATATCCCATTGTTTCAGCACTATTTGTTGAAAAGTCCCCCAAATTTTGGGGGAAGTTTGTTAGTTAGTGAAACCCAGAGGTTTGGGAATTATGGTTCAGGCACGTAGCCCTCCTCTGTTTCACGACTGTCTCCTGTTCTCATTAGTGTCACACAGCCTGGCCTTTTCTTTACCGCACAAGTGTCCAGGCCCTTTGATGGCAGAGGTGCTGTCCCTGAGCAGCGTGTGAGGAAGGGGCCGGGAAATGCCTGCTGGGGTTCCTGGTGGTCTGTCCCTCTGCTCTGGGCCTTTAAGGACTTTCTGGTGGCTGGGTTCTGGGCTGTGTCTCATTTCCGGAGGTGACTGTGGAGGCCTGCCAGGTTCAGAGAGGTGAGGGGACAATAAACCTTCTGTGTCTGGGGCGGCGGATGGGGTGTGGCCCAGGCTGGGGATGTGGCTGCATCTGTGTGGGTGGCAGCGATGTGACCTGCCCTCAGACTGAGGGAACGTGGCTGCCCTCTGGGCTCCTGGCCCCCTCGGCCCAGCTTTGTGACCGTGAGTGCAGGGTGTGGGTGTTCGTCCTTTTGTTCCCTTCAGTCACAGTTGGGGTCTGAGCAGCTCTGCCTTTGTACCACTGCAGAGCCGCTTCACGGAGGCCCTAAGGTCTTCGTCGGAGTTTGGACCTTGGGCTGTTGTTGGTCTTGACTCGTGCTGCTGGTCCTGCTGGCACTAGCACGGCTGGTACCGTCACCAGCAGTGGTGGAGCTTTCCTCTGCCCGAAGCCCTTGGCACGTGTTACCCGTTCAGTCCTCACAGCCCATTTTACAGACGAGGAAACCGAGACACAGAGCAGGCCAGAGGTAAGAAGTCTTCGGGCCATGCCCTCCATACTGAATGTTGGAGGAGGACTTGGGTTTAGCATTTTTCACTAACTCTTATGAGCCAGAATAGGAGGAGTGGTTTTGGTGACTGTCTTCTGAGTCTTCATTTCTTTATCAGCAGTGGGAACAGTTGGGCTGTTTGATCAGATTAAAATTCTTTCCTGGCTCCCTGTTGCCATCACAGTAAAAGGCAAGCTTGTGATCTGGCCCTTGCTTCTTCAGCTTCACCTCTTTTCTCTCAAGTGTGCTTTCTTGTTTCCTCTGCTGTAAATGCCCGTTCTGCCCACCTTTGCTTGCTGAACTCCCGCTCATCCTTTAAAACTCAGCTCTAGTTTCTTTTATGTCCACATAACTGGAATCCACGTAAATGGACTCTAATAGGCGCACATTGTGATGAACAAATATGGCGTGAATACTGTGCAGAGCCTCAGTTCTCGCGTTGTTTGTTGGTTTGTGTTTGTCTGTGGCTCCTGGCACCCAGGGCTTCATGGGGAAAGCGATGTTGATGCATTTAAAAAGCATCATTCCGTGATTCCTTGAAATCCCGAGTAAAGCTTACATAGATCTTTTTTTTTCTCTAGGAGAATGAATTTTCTATTGTGTTTAAAAAAACATACTGTTTCTTTGACCATCTTTCAGATCACAGATTTAAGTTCTTGCATTCCTCCCCCCCAAATGTGTGTGATGCCATTGTAATTTTTATGATAAACTTAATATATAAGTTAAGTTTTTGAAAATGTTTCTTTGGAATGTTGGAGTGAGCATGGATTAGAATGAATCAAGTGTTATTTGGTGTCTTTTTGAAAGAGAAGAGTTTGGCGAGAAACGTTATAAAACTGTGTTTAGTACAGAGAGCTATCTAGAATATTTTGCTGCATTTCACTGTAGTTCATGGTTTACCCCTGAGCAGTTGTAGTTCAAGGAGCATTTAGGTTTTTGGCCGGTGGACCTTGAGGCTAGAGTCTTATGGCTTGTTGAGATATGTATGGACTGTCACATTAAATTTTCAGTTCATTGCATAATGTTTTCTCCCTTTCGTTACTAGGAGTCAGGATTAATCAATTTCACCTGTCTACTTTTATATCTGGGGGTGAAGGGAGATAAAGGAAGAAACAGAAGGTTGATTTTGGTCCATTCCTGCTGTTGGCACACGCCTGACTTCTGCACGTGGTGTCAGTAGGGGGTGTGTAGTGGTTGTCCCTGAACTCAGTGGGTGGCCTTGAACCACCCTTGTGGGTGGCCAGCGAAGGCCCCGAGGGGAAGAGCTGGCTGTGTTTAGGGGTGTTTGAGATGGACGTCTTCTCTGTGGAGTGCTGGCCAGTCCATGTGAGAGCAGCAGTGATGAGTGTTCCAGCACCTACCATGCGACGGCATCGTGGTGTCCGACTCACCGTGCTGCTGCAGGCCAGCTCTGTCGTCGCCTCTTTGTATACAAAGAAAGCAGAGGCTCAAAGAGGAAGTTAGGCTGTTCATTCAGGGTCACACAGCCAGAAAGTGCAGAGCCAGGGTTTGAAGCCAGATCTGTCCCCTGTCCCGTGGGGCTGGTAGGTGTGCCACACCTTTCAGCTCCTTGGTACAGCCCCTCCACGCAGTGTCCAGTGGGTCTGTGCACTTGGCTGAGCACTTGGCCTCCGTGCACACACAGCTCCACATTGGGGTGTCAGTGGTGATGTCTGTCCTGTGTTCTGCGGAGTGCATGGCTCCATCCCGGTCTGTGTTTGGGGTAGAGATGCGGACACATCCCAGCCACAGGAAATGTCTTCTCATTAACTAAACACCAAGGAGGTGATGGACTCCACAGCTGTCAGAGTGGTGTGAGGGGACAGGGTTCTGGGTGCAGACAGGGGTCGGTAGTCAGGGAAGGCTTCATGGAGGAAGTGGAGATGTGTGTGTAATTTACATACAATAGAATTACTCAAGAAGTTTGGTTCTCAGGGACTTTATTATATAGGCAGTGGGAATTAACAAAGGCTATTAAGCAGAAGGGTAAGGTGAACTCAGAAATGGGCTTCAGGAAGGTTTTCTGGAAGGATAGAAAGGATGGAGCTTGGTTTGTAGAGAGGCAGGTGTTTGCAGTAGCAGCTGCCCCATGTCAGGGTTTTTGCACATGCGGTTCCCTGGACCGTCCTGTGCCTGGCCGGCTACTTCTCATCCGTCAGGCCACGGCACCAAAACTTCCTCTTCGTGGGCCCTCCCTGTCCCCCACGTGGTCGCCGCTGTATGTCTGCAGTCATCGTGCTCTCACACAGGCCTCAGTGCGTGCTCCCTCTGTCCCCCGTCCCTCCGTCCTCCATCAGACTGTCACCATAATGGGGGCAGGCCCTGTCTCCGCCATCCCCTCATGGCAGTGCGAGCTGCTGCAAGGCCCAGATGAACGGGTGATGAACAGAGGAGGAACAGTCGAGGTCTGCGGTCAGAAGTGCCGCGGGATCCCAGCTGGCCCCGGGGAACCACGGCTGGAAGGGGAGGGGCCCCGGGGTCGTCCTTTCTAGTTTCGTTTCACCAGGTGAACGCTGTGCTGGTTTGTTCTCGCGATGCTTTGGTGCTTCGGTTGGGTGGCTGCCGCCTTCTCCTTGATCTTGGGGCATTTGCTGAGCTCGCTGACCTCCCTATGGCCGGGCTGCGGCTTACCCCGGCGACATCACTTTGCTTCACCTGGGTCGCTTTTGCTTTCCCATTGGGCAGATTCTCTCCTTGCTGGTTCCATTCCCCTCTTCTGAGTCTCCTGGTCTTCTTTCCACGTTTCTCCCTTGTCTGGTGCTTGCTTTTTTCGTATTAATTTCAGAAAAAGAGAAATCAGCTTCGGGTTGCTCCATCGACTGCAGAGCAAGGGACTTGTCGATTTTGAAATTAAAACTCGAGCTTCCCGTCTCTGGACATGCAGTGGGCCTGAGCCCACCTTGAGGGTCCTTCGTGCTGGTCCTTCGTGTGGGGGCTGAAGACGGGCAGCCCCCGCTCTGTATGCACCGGTGGTGGATGTCGGTCCTGTGGCCGGTGTGTGTGGGGGGCACGGTGTGGGTGGAGGTGGGTGGAGTCTGGGGCGAGATCCGTGGTTTTTCGCAGAGATTTCTGGGTGGGGATGGGGTGAGGGCACTTTTCACATTTCAGACTCAACTCCTTTCTCCAGAATAGGATGCAGAGGCAGACACCGGTTACAACCAGCTGAAGCTGGGTGACAGACATTTGTGTGGCGCAGTGCGGGGTCGGGGAATAAGAGGCGACAACTGGGGAGCTGTTCATCGTGCTGTTCTCTTTACTGAGCGGGGCTCTTCTGAGGCGTTGGCCGAGGGCTGGAGGGTGGTGTGGCCGCTTGGGGCTGCTGGTTAGTGAAGGGCGACCCTGCTGAGCCCTAGAAGTGGTCTGGATGTGAAGGGAATGAACCTGGGGGGACCGGAGGCTGGGACCCCCTCGGGGCCTCCAGGCGCTCTCATCTGCTGGCTCTAGAGCAAGGAGCAGCCCCGGGGAGCCAGCCAGCCTGTGGGATGAGCACCCCGCCTGAGAGGCGTGTGGCCAAAAGGAGAGTTCGCTTCTCTGGTCGCCTCGTTCCCCACACGTCCCCACACACTTCCCTGTCTCATTTTCATAGGAAGCAGCTGGCTTTCTGTGCTTTGGTCACCACACAAAACAGAGACCAACATAAATCCATCTCTAGGGCTTAATTTTGGACAAGAAAAATGAATATCAGCTCCACTTTTGTTTTCCAACCACCTCCCCCCACCCCCTGCTTTTTTTGGGCAAGCAGTGGCCTCTTTTGAAGCAGGCAGTCACCACCACTTAGCTCTACAGTCTCGTCGTCGTTAAACTGGTGGCATTGCTGGTGTGCCACCGGGAGGAGGCCTGTGCGTCTGTAGCGGGGAGCCGCTCTGCCCGCTCTGGGTTCCGTGCATCTCACGACGGTCAAACAGGTCGAAGCTTCGCAACCTTTTGGCAGCAGTGAAGTAAGAGAAATTTAATTTCCGTTTCCTCTGGTTTACTTTGCTCCTTCTTCCCAGATGCTCCGAAGCACCAAGTGGAGGGAGCGGTTTTTCTGCCTGGAGCCATCATTTCATCGGGTGCCTCTAACCAGCTGTCCTAGGTTAGGCGCAGAGATCACAGTCACCAGGCTTTTGTCCCTGGCCGGTGGGTTTTCACTTCACGTCCAGAGTCAGTTTGGAGAGATGGGCAGGAGGCGGGAGCAGAGTCTTATTAGGTTAACACGTCAGCTTCAGAGTACCTGCAGGGAAGCCCGGGGCTTTTTCTTTTGGAAATGGAGAATTCCCAATTAGGTACTTTTCTTCATTTGTCCTGGTCTTTCAGCAAATTATATAGCTGTTCTGTTTTCCCCGGATGGCGGGGAGGAATGTTCTAAAGCTCTGCTAAGGTCAGTGCCCCTCAGCCTGTATGTAGCTCATCCAGATGAGTTTTACACTAGTTTATCTTCCATGAGGCGGCGCTGTCCCAATATTTGACGTGACACCTGACCAGTGGTCACTCAGCATTTGTCTCATGGGACTGGGCCTGGGCAGCAGTGAGATAGCTACAGAAGTTGATAAAGCAAGAATCATAAAAAAAAACAAAACATGGTTTAGGCATTTTATTTTTAACTTAAAAAATCAGTGTATCTCATGTGCCAACGTTTTATTTACCTTTTCCTTTGGATTTGCTGATCAGAATCGTCAGTTTTCTTGCATAAACCACACCGATCATTTATTGTGTTCAATACTTGGCTTTTGCTTGAAGAGGAGAGAGAACTCAGACGCGGGAAGCAACTTGAGTTGCTAAATCCTAGCTTTTTACAAAATTTCATTCAATCTTTTATACTTGTCTTACCTGTCTTACACCTATTATTTAGTTAGGATTGTTACAGTTTAAAGAATTATAGCAGCTTGTAGTTTTCATAGAAACAACTGTGTATTTATGGGTTTATATAGTTAACTGTGTATGTACATATATATGTACTTATATGTAAATTTACACCTACATGTATATGTTTATAAATATATAAATACATGTACAAATTTGGGGACCAACAGTTGAGTTGGTTAGCACACTGGGCAGTGTGTGAGTCTGTCTGCCACATTTCACTATGCCAGGGGGATCCTTTAGCAAATCAGACAGCGGTTCTGCTGTCAGGAAGCCTCCAGCCTAGTGGGGGCAGGCTCTGTGTTTCAGTAACTACAACACAAGTTAAGAAGTGGCAGATGCCCTCAGAGAGAGCAGGCGCTCCCAGCAGGGAGGGGTCAGAGAATTCATGGAGGAGCGTGTATTTGAGCTGGGCCATTCATTTCTCTCTCTCTAGCTGAATATTGTTCTCTAAGTAGACATGTAAAAGATGTCAGCATCGCTGGGCCTCGGGCAGTGGCGGGAACACCCGACGGGTTTCTGAAGCCTCCGTGAGTCAGTCTTTCATAGAGGTGCGGGCTCCGGCTAAGCTTCATGGTTCTGTCGTCTGCGCTCTGCTGCGGGCGACTGGTCAAGAGGGACAGTGTTCCATTCAGTCAGGAGGCAGCGGGCCACACATGATTGTGTGGTCCTGAGCTAACCTGGGCATAAGAGCACCTCCTTGGAAGACGATAGGTGGGTGGCCCCAAGACTCAGAGGGAACCCGAACAGGAGCCGGGGGAGGGACATTTGTTTCACAGAGGAGGGGGGGTCCCCGAAGCCCAGTTGCAATGCTGTTACGAGGAAGAGAAATGGGTGGTGGACAAGGAGCAGCCCGCTCAGAAATGCTCAGTAGCGCGCCCCAAAAAAGGGGTGAAGCATCGCCCGAGGCCAGGATGCGCCTGGGGGGCGAGTGCACTCTGCAGGTGTCCCCAGTGAGTCCGCCTGGACTTCTAGGGGCTGAAGAGCACAGCACGGCACTTGTAGGACCTCAAGAAACACTGCGATTCAGAGGAATGTAAGAAATGACGCCAGACGGCCTCCCCAAGCTTGCTGTCCCGAGTTCTGGCCCGTGTGGGTTGGGCGGACTCCAGTGAGGAGAAATGTCATCTGGGAGCGAGGGACCTAGCTTTGCGGTCACCTAGATGGAGGGAGGGCACACTCTGCCACCAACTTGATGGGGACCTCGTGTCCTTCTTTGTGTGTGAACAGAAGCTGTTTGCAGTATTCTTTGTTCGGTTTCTGAAAGTTCCGGTTATTGCTTTTGTTCCCATATGCTCGGGCCAAGTGAGACAAAAAGATGGATACACAGCAGAGCGGTGATACACCTGCGGCCCAGCCCCCTGAGATGGTGCTGCAGAGCCTTCCGCAGCCCTCGCAAGCATCCGTGCACGTTGTAGTCGAAGGAAGAACATCCCGCAGGCATCACTCAGCGACCTGCTGCTGTCGCTTCCCTTTGGCTTACAGACTCCCCATCGGAAACTCTGAGGATACAGACCTAACACAGTGCTGTGCATGGTGTAGGTGTCGTTGTTGAATGAATGACGAGCGCTGTGCTCTGGATGGCTTCCTCGGTCAGTGTTTGGTAGTTGTCCCAGATTTAGTCGCTTCAGCCTTTTTGTAGGACATACTCAGACCAGCAGCCTATGAGTGCACGCTTTTCTGGGCATTTCCACCCGTACCACATGTTGTGTCCTTGCTCACCTGATGGGTGACATAGGACCCATCGTTATTGCAATTTATATTTGCCTGAGT
This sequence comes from Macroglossus sobrinus, assembly GCA_004027375.1. Taxonomy (NCBI): domain Eukaryota; kingdom Metazoa; phylum Chordata; class Mammalia; order Chiroptera; family Pteropodidae; genus Macroglossus; species Macroglossus sobrinus. Next base: position 329,249 of record PVKZ01001428.1, on the reverse strand, counting down.
ACTTTTGAAGTGGAGCATCATTTCACGTATTTATCGGTCATTTGTATTCTTCTCTGAATTCCATATCTATATCCTTTGCCTATTTTTTTTTTTTCTCCTATTAGGTTGTTTTCCTTTTCAGTGTTTGGAGTTCTTTGTATGTCAGGCTATACATCCTTTGTTTGTATGTATTGCAAGTATGTCCCCTTGGCTTTTGTTTCTATAATTTGTTTTTATTTTGTTTGGATGCCTTTTCCCACTACATTTAAACATTTTAAGTAGTCAAATTTGTCTGTCTCTTTCTTTATAGTACTTAGGTTTCCTGTTCCATCCATTGTCTAGAGAAGACTAGAGATCAATTTCCTGTGTGTGTGTGTGTGCACGTATGTAGATATATGCTTATATATATATTTGCGACATTTCCAAATAAAGTCATTTGAGTACAGTAGTATATGAAAAGATTAATTCTCCATGACCAAGTAAGGTTTATTCCAGAAGTACACGGACAGCCTTAACGTGAAGAATTGTGTCAGCTGGAAGAAGTTTTGGCTCAGGGCTTAGAGCATAGTGTGACCTCGTCCTGCCATTTACTAACTCTGACTGAGGTCAAATTATTTAATGTCCCTGAGCTTTAATCTCCTCATCTGTAAGATTAGCAGGACAGTCATACAGAGTTGATGTAAGGACTGAATGGGATAATGCACGTGAGATGGTTGGAGCAGGGCTTGAATGTAGTAAGTGCTCAGTTAATGCCAATTCGCTACATAAAATTAATAGAAGATTAATGGGAAAACCTATGTTGACATATACGAACAGATGTTTGAAAGACATATAGTAAAATTCTGCAGCTAATCCTTATAAAAACCTAAGTAAAATGATCATAGAAGGAATCTACATAAATGTAGACACATGTATCGGAACCCAGCAACAAGCACTTTAAGTGGCCACTTCATTCGGCTCCAGGCATGACAGGGAGGCCCGTATGGAGCATTGTCCCCCCACATGTGTGAACCCCCAGATGATCTTACGGACAGGCTCGTGGTGAGAGGGGCCAGAGGAGCGGCTGCGGCAGTGTCTCTCCAGCCTGAGCTGGCCCTGTGTTTCCCTTTAGCTGTCCGGAGTGTGGACCACCTGTCCCTGAGGCCTGCACCTCACACTGGCTTTTCACCGGGCAGGGCGGTTCCAGTCTCACCCTGCAGGAACCAGGAGTGAATTCCTGGGGTTGGGTGGGGAAGAGGATTGTTAAAGCAACAAGCCACCTCAGACTGGCCGGGGGAGCAGTTTCGTGGTCGCACTGGTAACGTGTGACACCTGAGAACGCAGAGGGTCAGCAACAGGCAGGTGAACCTGGCAGGAGCTGGTGGCTCTGTTCACTTTGTGAGGAATTAGCCCAGTTGTAACTTCTACCCTCCCTTCCTTTGTTCTCCATATGAGAGAGGGAGGGAAGGCCTGAATGCGGGAGGGCTTCTGGAGGGCTTCGGGTCGGAGTGGGCTGGACCCGGCCAGTGGAGCCTGTTTCTTTGCGGTGGGGGTGGGGGAAATCTCAGCAGAGGCCGGCTTTTGTCCTGGCATTTGGTGAACACGTGTTTCTTTCCGTGTCTTTCTTATGGCACTTTACTTGGCTAACTCTAGTTTAGAAATGTTCTTAGATAACTTAAAATTCACATAAACAATGGGTGATAGCTCTGTAAGTCGTGAAGCATAATTATAAAAACCTCAAAGCTGGCCTCCCAGCCTGACACCATCCTGCGCCTAAATTTACAAATAGCTACCATAAAAGAAAAGCTTCACAGAGAAGCTCCCAGTGGGCTCGTCCTGCCGGAGGCAGGGTATCCTGGGATGTTTTATCATTCTCACATTTCTTGCTTTTTTTTTTTTTTAAAAGAATACTTACTTGCACATATACATGTGTGTAACTAATATATCCAGTTTTTGTTTCCGAGCTTTATAAAAAGGGAATCAAGTAATCCGCCAATTGCTTTTTTCCTTCGTTTTCACTGCTGAATAATATTCCATCGTGTGTGTTGTATTAGTTGGGGTTCTCCGCTAGGATGTGTGTGTATATAGAGAAAGCGATTCATTTGTGGGAATTGGCTCCCGGGATTGTGGAGACCAGCTAGCCGCATCCGCAGGACCGGCCAGCAGGCTGGGGCCCCGGGAGAGCCCATAGTGCGGTTCCGGTCTGGGCCCAGGGCTGGCCCAGGGCTGGCAGCTAGGCGACCCAGAAGAGTTGACGGTGCAGCTGAAGAATTCTCTCTTCTGGGGGGAGAGTTGGGTATTTTGTTCTGTTCAGACCTTCAACTGATTGGATCCCCTCCCCCAAATACACAGTATGGAGGGCAGTCTACTTAACCAATTAAAACGTTGATCTTATCCACAGACACGCTTGGCAAAACACCCAGAGTGATGGTCGACCTAATATTTGGGCACTTTGGAGCCCAGTCACGTTGACACATAAAACTAACCATCACGTGCTAAGACCGCACTTCGCCGTTCTCCTGCCGGCAGGTGCCGGTTGCTCCCGTTAGTTGAGCGTCGTGGGCCCTGCGGCTCTGAGCGCTCCGCACGGGTCTCTGGTGCCCTCGCTCCTCTGGGTTGACTCGGAGGAGCAGACTTGCTGGCTCCGGGGGTCGTGTGTGCAACACGCAGAAATGTCACGCTCAAGTGATCGTGCCAGTTTACTCTCCCATCTGCCACGGGCGCAAGTTCCATTGCCCCCGTCCTCCCGCACGCTGGCTGTTGTCACGCTGCTTTGTTGTGCCCGACTAGTGGATGTCAAATGTTATCTCATTCTGGCCGTGATTTACTTCTCCTGGTGACTGAGGAGACTGAGCATCTTTCCACGAGGGAATTAGAGGTTCGTGGGTTCTCTCTGGCCAGGGCTTTTTCTGTTTTTCTCTTGGGTTGTCTGTATTTTTCTCATTAATTTGTATTGATTCCTTATACATTCTGTATATCAATCAGTTTATTGGGTAGATGGGGTACAGATACTGTCTCCAAGTTTGTGCACGCCTTCTCACTTTCATTGTGTTGTCTTTTGTTAAACATTTTTATTTCTAATGTGGTTAACTATATTAATCTTTTCTTTTATGGTAGCTATTTATAATGACTTTTTAAAGGAGATTCTTCCGTGCCTTGAAGTCATAAAGATATTTTTATATATTTCCTTTTAACAATTTAAAGTTTGGCTTTTCATAGTCTATCTGGGGTCGACTTTTGTATTTGGTTTTTGTGTTTGGTGCGAAATAGGAATCCAGTTTTATTTTCTTCCAAGCAGTCATGGAGTCAGCATCACGGTTGAGTGGCCCTTCTGTGCTTCGGGACACTTACCTCTGCCATCTAGGAAGTTTAGAGAAATATGTGTGGGTCTATTTTTTTTTTCCGAAATTAAATTTTGATTTTTTATTGCAGTAAAATGATAACATAAAGTTTACTATTTTAGCCATTTTAAAGTATACAGTGGCATTAAACGCATTCACATTGTTGTGCAGCCACCCCACCATCCATCTCTGGAACTTTCTCTGTACCGCTGACCACCTCCCCGTTCCTCCTTCCCCCCAGCCCGGCGGGCCTGTTTCTGGTCTGCACCCGGCCAGCGCAGCGCCAGAAGAGGCAACCTCCCTCCCTCCCTCCATTCTGCCTTTTAATAAAAGTATTTTAGTTTTATCTTTTTTATGAGTAAATCACAAGAATGGGGACTTTGTCCTGGTGGATTTCTGTATCCCTAAAAAGCACTTGACTCTGTGGTGAGCATATGGTGGGATCGACCTTTGGCAATGGTTCGTGAGAGTTAATCAGTCAAATGCACTCAGGTTCCGACCTATGAGAGGATGACAGGAGAGTCTGACTGTGACCAGAACGCCACAGGTATAGCAGATACGGTGGATACGGTGCAGTGTCGCTCACACGTGCTGACCTACCTCTGGGCCCTGGCATAGCCTCCTTGCAGGTCAGCTGGGTCTGCAGAGCAGACATACATGCTCCGGATGGCTGCCTAGTGTCAGTCCAGGGTGGAGAAAGCAGGAAGAGAGGTGGGAGGTGCTGGTCTTCTTTTCATAATGGAGAAAACTGAGACTACAGGGAAATCGCCTGCGATTTCGCAGGTGTGGGCTGCGGGTCGAGTCCGCACGTCTCTTCAGACTGCTCTGGAGACTGGCATTCACACCTGAGCCCTGTGTCCCCAGGGCTGAGGCTGCCACTTCTCTCAGGGTGTATTTGCCTTCTTAATTCAGTGAATGCTGTGCCCCTAGGTGCTACGCCCTGCCTGGGTGCTTTCCAAAGAAACAAGGGCAGCGGGGCTTGATGGGGACAGGGTTGGGGGGACAGGCACAGGCCTAAGATTGGATGGAGTACACCTTCCGTGGCAGCTTAGGGGAGCAGCCCACCCCAGTGGGTGTCTGGGGAAGGGAGCCACTCCTAACCACCAGTGTGTGTGTGGCTTGCCAAAGCTGCCGAGGCACAGGCCGCAGACAGAGCTATGGCCTCAGGGTTCCTGGGGTTCCTGGCACACGCGTCTGATCACGGCTCTTTCTTTCTGTACATACACAAAATACTTTTTAAAAATATGCTTTATCACGTGGTGGTTTATAATACTTCCTTTTATTATGTTCAGCCTAGCGGCAACCTGCAGATGTTCTAAGTGAATAAACTGGGGTGCTGCTTGGGACCTCTCTTGGCTGGAAGGGGGCGGACTGGAGAGCCGGGGGGCAGCATGGGAGGGTGAGCCATGGGGAGACCGGCACTGCAGTGGGGTGCAGTGTGGAGACCTGGCAGGGACGGCCCCGTGGTTTGGAAGTCACTTCTTGCTGCCAGCACAGTTCATCACCACAGTCAAACGCTCGGTGGCCAGTGGCGCACTGCTGTCCGTCACCTTGTGTGGTGACCTTTGGCTCACAGAGGGCCCTGCTTTCGTTTCGAGGTGCTTGCTTGCTTCGAGATGTAAAAAAACCCATCACTTTATTTCTTTAGGCTTCATCTTTCCTGGCTGAATTTTAAAATGAAGTCCACTTTGTCACTGACTCCTCGTGAAGGATATAATGAATATTTATAAGTTACAAGTTTTATATTATTATTTCTGTAGTCAACTTTTCATTTGGGAACCATTTGAGATATACAGGAAAGTTACAAAGATAATAGAGTTCCCATATACCTTTCACCCAGTTCCCCTAATGTTAGCACCTTCCAAAACCATAGCACATTTGTCAAAATGAAGAAATCCACGTTGGTGCGTTGCTATTAACTAAACTACAGATCATTCAGGTTTCTCCACGGTTCCCACTGAGGTTGTCTGTGCCAGGACCTGGTTAGGAGATCACAGTGCGTTTCGTCCTGTGTCTCCTCAGTCTCCTCTGTCTGCGTTTGTCTTTCCTTATTTTCATGACCTTGACAGTTTCAAAGAGTGCTTGGTTGGATTGTGTGTGCAGTGGCCCTCGATTTGGGTTTGCCTGATGTGTTTCCACATTATTAGACTGGGCTTCGGAGTTTCCGGGAAGAATCTTGCAGGGGTGACGTGCCCTCCGCCTCATGTCTCATCAGGGAGCGCGGTGACCCCAGCGTGACTCGCCCCTGCCAAGATCACCTGGCAGGCTCGGTGTTTCTAGCCCTTGGTTTTATGCACGTGTAAGTGGCTCCAGTTCCCCGTTAGTCTGTTAGTCCCTTCCGTCCAGGCCTCCTGCCCTGCCTGCTTCATGCCTCTTCCCAGCGTGCAGTGTCATGCCAAGGTGGACCCTCCAGGTCATGTAAAGACACGCCTGTGTCATGTGACCTGTGAGCCTTCGACAGTTTTCCCAATCACAAGTGAAACAAGATGGATCGCGTGCCAGTAACTGTGGAGACTGAGGGTCATTATTGAAGTCTATTTCTTACGTTTGACATTTTCCATAAAAAATAAAGAGCAAAAGATGTCCACCCTGCAGACGCAGTGAATCACAGCTTGTTTTGGTAGTGTGGGTGCTTCGATGTTGGCTGTTGCCGGAGCCGCTCAGGCTGCTCCTCGTCTAAGATGTTTTTGGTCCTTCCCCAAGGCCTCGTGGGAAGGAGATTTGCATCCGAACTAGTGGTAAGTGGTTCTGCTAATAACTTGTAACAATAGTCCCTAAAATCTGTGAGGAAGAAAAGTCGTTGGCGTGCCATCAGCAGAGACTTCCAGTTAAAATGAGGCCGCACAGCAGTTGGCATGCATTTATGGAATAGAAGGAAAATCTTTACCATTTATTGTTACGTGAATTTGTTGGAAAAAACACTGAATCTAATGAATGCGAACATGGCCTCTTCCTTATACGTATTTGGATATCACACCCTGAGTCTGGTCTTTCAGCAAATGTGGCAAAGAAATACTGATGCCACGTAAAGATCCTGGTCCCGAGCCGGAGGCACTTTCTCACAGACAGGATTGTGAGGGGTGTGGCCGCATGCACAGAGGGCCGGGGGCCGGCTCAGCTTGCTGTCTTCGCGCTCCCCGCATTAACCTGCAGACACATAATCACAGTCATGAGTTGTGAAGGTGCGCGCAGTCGCAAAATAGAACGGGTACACTGGGTGATGTCACTTCTTCAGAAGACCTCTGCAGTCAGTACTAACTCGACAGCCTAGACACCCCCCAGCCCTGCTCCACGCAGGTCCGGCCTGCTTACCTGTCGTAGCCCTCGTAACGGCGCCACGTGTGCGTGTCCTTAACGGGTTTGGTGGTGGCCGAGCTCTGTGGGTCACGTGGGCTGTCAGGGACACTGGGATCTCCGTCTTCTCTTTGGGATGGGGCTTTCTGGCTGTCCCCCCCCTTTGTCTGTGTGGTAGGAGGGGCCTGGCTGCGAGAGCCTGAGCGGTGTCCTGTCTGCCGCATGTGGCCGGCGCTGGAGCTGGGGCCCATCCTTTATGCAGAAATGGTTTGTAAAATCTCAGACTTTAGGGGATGAATTGTGTGGAGCACCCAGGAATCACATCCCTTCTCTTTGCCATGTGAAATTTTGCATAATTGGGGAAGCCAGCTGCAGGGGACGGAACGCCTCCCTCTGGAGGATGAGGCAGGGGAGAGGCAGGCTTCGGTTGATTGCTGCTAGTTCTGGGGTTTATTCAGGACGAGGGATTTTAGGAAAGCCCCATGGGGTGTGCCCACACCTCCCTGCACCGCCGGGACATGTGAGTGTTGTGGTCGCGACCATACCCTACAGCTGTGGGGCGCTTGGCAGCCCTTCCACTGCCCTGGTCTTATCTGTCTAGGTTTCAAAACTCAAAGGGACTCAGTTTATTCTTTCATTATAAAATTAATTCATGCACTTTGTGAAATACGAACACAGCTATTCAAAAGAAGAAAATCACTGTGGACACCTTGATGTGCACTTTTCCAGGTGGTTTTGTTGACACACATGTGACAGACGTGATTTTAAAAACAAATGGGACCATGCTGTTTCAGCTGTTTTGTCACTGCTCCATCTTCAGTTTGGTTTCACACATGGGAGATACATGTCCCTCATCTATAGTCCTTCTTAAGCCAGCTCACCTATCATAAGCGCAAAGCGACCGTTGCCAGGCTGAGCCAGGCTGCTTGCAGTCCGTCCACAGCAGCCCCTGACCGTCCGAGCCGCAGCCCGAGAGTCGTTCTGGACTTGGCACTCCTGGCAAAGTCCCCTCTTCATGTTTCTTTACAAGCCCTTCTGAGCCAGCCCCATCCTTATTTAGACGTTGCTCTTTGTGGTGACGGTGCCCACCAAAGTCACTTCTGTTTGGATTGCTGTGGCATCGATCCATTGATTTTTCTGACATTTCACAATTGCCTGTCCTCTGAGTTTCCTGGGGGTTCACCGGATGCTGCTGCCACCTAAGTATGCATCCTCCCGTGTTTGTCATACCCGAGGGCCCCTTGGGCTCTTCTGTGACTCGAGCTGTGATTCACATTATTGGGAGCTTCCAGTTCTGTCATTAGGAGGTGATCATAGTGGCTTCCATTTGATAACACACTGTGTGTATGTTTTCCCACTGAATCTTCACGACTCCTGAGATGGGGACTGAGGCCATCCTCACGTTACAGCTGCGGAACCAGATGCTTGGAAATCTGCCAGCGTCGAGCATCCTCTCACTGTCGTTCCTTCGTGTCGCTTGGCCCCCCTCAGCCCTGCTTTTCCCTTGCAGATGTCTGTCTGCGAGGGCCCTATAGGGGACCAGTCTCTAACGGTTACCTGGCCCGTGTCCTCGCACGGTGCGATCTCATCCCACGCTGAAGTGCAGCTGGGAACGTTGTATTAAAAGACTGTTTAAGAACAGTAGACTTTAATTTTAAATGGTGAAAGTAAAAGAAGAACATAAAATCTGCAAATTGAGCTATGCATTTAAGTTTGTAGTTGTTATTCTATTTATAATCATCTCCATATTTCAGACCAAGAATGGAAGCTTTCAGAGGTTAGAGACCATGTCTTCTAAGTTGAGTTTTAAATAACACTCAACAGTGTCTCCAGGATTTAGATTTATTTATTAAGCACCTAATGTGTACTTATTACATGCCAAATTGAAGTATAGTATTGAAAATTTTTAATAAGAGTTCAAATGTTTCCTGCTTCTTGGCACATAGAAGTTCTCGATTCTTGTCCATCTTCCTCATTTTATTTTTTCCTGGCACTGATCCAAAAATGGAGGAGAAAGGAGATGATGGTGACATTCTGGAATGCTTGGGATCACAATTTTATTTATTTTCATATTTATACCTCTCCCGGTTTCACAAAGGATGCGAGTTGGTTGTTTGGGTCTACAAAATAAAAAAAAAGGTGGCTGAACAGAATTTTCTTTGTCATCCCCAAAGCAACAACAATAAAAATGGGTGTTTACTTCTGATAAGGACCTTGGAGATAACCCAGAGCCCTCTCACGCATCATGCCATGTTAATGCGCAGGATGGGCTCTGAGTCAGAGGTACCAGGTGTAGCAGCTCTGTGCACTGCCACCGCTGTGTGACTATGGGCAGGCCACTTCCTCCTGAGCTAAGCTTTTCATCTGAAGAATGTGGGCAGTACTCCCACTCTTCAAGGTTATCACCGTGCGTAAAGATCCTGGCAAGTATGCAGAAAATCATAAAGTAATATCTAATTTTGTTAACTGTTTGCAGAGTTTCTAAACACCAGTTCCTGATGACATTTTTGTTGCCACTTAGCCAAAACATCAATAATAGTTGTTCTTTCACAACGCTAAAGATATTAAACGTGAGACTTTTTGCTTATTCTGAGTTGTATGACTTGTTTTTGAGTGTTAAAATGTCTTTGATTATCAAAATGATTTTGAAATGAAATAATGGGAGGTGGTAAGTTTTTCTTCTCTTAATGTCCTTAGTGGTCAGAATAAAGTTTGTGGCATTGTTGGGCGCTTCTCCTGCCCTTAATAGAAGACACTGGTCTGTGAAGTTGGGCGCTTCCATCTGGTGTCCTGCTGGCTTTGAGGGAGGAGGAAGCCACAGCCGGAGAGAGGAGGCGACAGCCAGAGGTACACAGTGACACACTCCTTTACCAGACTCAGCCCGGTGCCCTGCTTTCCCGGGGACTTTCCCCACGTCTCTCCCCAGCCCCCGGTCCCTACCCGGCTTCCGCACTCCCTGCTTAGGTCTGTTTATGGCACTTGTGCCGTGTGGTCCTCTGGCTGCTTGTCTGTCTGTCTTACCTGACTCCAAGGACAAGTGTGGAGCGTTGTTTAGCTTGTAACTCCCAGAGCCCAGCAGAGAGGGTGCATGCAGATCGAAGAGGGGAAATGACACAGCACACCTCCACTGAGGCATTGACACGGCGTGTCTCTAACTTCATTCCTGGGAGCACCCACCAGCGCGCCGTGAACCGTGCTCACCTCTCCTGTCTGAATCAGACCCTGCTTCTGGCATCATTGTTCGTCTTCAGTATGTTGCCCAAAGAAGGTCAGGCTGTTTCCAGGACTCTGGGGGCTGTGCGACATCGTCACCACCGAGACCTGTGGTAGAGGTTCAGGTGTGACTTCTCACAATGGCTTTTTATAAAATGCATAAGAAAAAAAAGTAGCTTTTTTTTTTTTTTTTTTTTAAATCACATTGGTGCGTTGGAGGTTTTCTCAAGTGGGCTTTCTGCTTTGGTCTGGCTTCATTTTTTTTTTTTTTTTAAAGCGTTGGGCAAATGCCAGAAAAGCAAAGAAGCTTATATAAAGGGTTTTAACTGTTTTTTTTTTTTTTTTTTGCTTTGCCAAAGATAGAACTGGTACTTATCTCAGCTTGTCCTGGCACCTTCTTCTTTGATAGAGAATGTTAGAAATTTGGCTTGATTCATTCCTTTTTATGTATATATGTGGGTAAAGGCAAGATGGCTCTATTTATGGCTTGGTTCATGAGGAATATGAAAGGCTAACGAGTAGGATTTGAACATAGCTACCACCCTGTCCCCCAACACTCCTCTCCCGCCACCAAAAAAAATTCAACCTATCATATCAGAATGTTTTTATATAACCTACTCAGGAATATGGTAGGTTTCTAGAATTTAAGATTTACTTATCATTTGAAGACAAAGAAAAGCTGATACCTATAATTATCGTATTAGATTTTACATGTTTACTGACTGTTGAACAGTCGTTGAAACCTGTCACCGAAAGCTGCCCTTTCTAAGTTGCTGCTTGGCGTTGTCATACTTTTTTACACGACAGTGGAGAGAGCTGAGTTAACCTGGTTAAAGTGGACCATTCCAGTTCCGCAGAATTGCTTGTGTATGTTAGAGGATCAATTATTCTAAGGACCAAGGCCCACTTGGTGGGTCTCACTTGGTGTTAACATTACTACGCAGAAGTCATTGCAGCCTTTGCATCAGAGGCACCTTGCAGTGCCTTCTGGGCGATTGGATTGACAGTCGTTCTGCCCATGGGGATGCTGGGAGTGAGAGTCCTGTTACTCAGTTCTGCAGAGGGTTTTCTAACTTTCTGCTGTCTCCTTCCCCTCCTGCCCCTGTCTCCCTCTTCCCTCTCCCTTCCTCTTCCCTCCCTTTTCTCTTTATTGAGATGATATACATACAACTGAATGCACTCATTCTGGGGCCGTGACAAATGGATAGGCCCTTGTGGCCACTGTCTCAATCGAGGCAGAACATTTCCATCACTCCAAGAAGTTCCTTGTTGCCCCCGCGTGGTCAGTCCCCCGCACGTGGTCAGTCCCCATGTCCCCCGCGTCCCCAGGCAGACACGATGTGTCACTCACTGAAGCTTGGTTTTGCCCGGTGTAGAGCTCCATACAGAGACACGCAGTGAGTACTCTGCGTTCACCATGATGTCTCTGCGATCCACCCAGCGGCATCTGTCCGTGGTTCACTCCTCTCGAGTGCTGAGCGGTTCCCACTGCATGGGATGCCATGCGCAGGTGGGTTTTGATGTCCTGCGTGAAGAAGTGTGACAGAGATGGCCGCTGCGGGGGCACACGCGTGACCTGTTTGCAGCTCCCCTTCCCCCAGGACTTGAGGAGGCCGAGGGAGTCACCTGTTCAGCCAAGTCCTCAAACAGTTTGGCTTCTCAGAACAACTGCATTCTGGTCACCCCCGTGTCTTCTTGGTCTTTGCCTGTCTGCTGATGGGGAGGTGGACACTCCTCACGGCATAAGGCCTTGCGACCAAAGGGACACTTCTTGGGTTTTTGTGTGACTTCTGCCCTCCCTGCCAACGGTGGACCTCCCAGCTCTGTGTTTAGGGCTTGCGAAGATCAGCGACATTGGAACCGTGAAGCCCGTCTAGCGTGCGGCTGCCAGGTACTCCCACCTCTCGTCCTGACACCTGTCCCTGAGCTGTCCAGCTTTTCCCTCGCCCAGCCTGGCTCAGCGTTGGCTTCCGCCCAGTGGGGAGGGCTGAAGCCCAGAGCTGCAGTTTGCACTGTCTTCTTAACAACCCGATGACTGTGTCCTTACCCTCGTTGGGAGTCACCTTGTAAGAGGCGGTGGCTGCTCAGGTGGGGGAAGGATGCGGGGAGAGAGGAGTGAGAGCTAAAGAGTGCGGGTTTCTTTTTGAGGTGATGAAAATGTCCTAAAATTGACTCAGGTGACGGTCGCACATCTGTGGATACACTGAGAACCATTGAATTTTACATGTTAATTGGCTGAATGGTATGGTATGTGAATTATATCTCAATAAAGCTGGTCTTTAAAAAGCGTGGTGTTAGCGCAAGGACAGAGCAGTACAGGAATGGAGGAAAAAATCACGTCACAGAGATTCTGTTTTTCTCCCCATACGACACGACCTGTGCCAGGTGCTCTTAATTGCCCTCACAGGCCGAGTTCCATGGAGTCATGAGAGTGTGATAGGAGGAGGGTGGGCTTTGAAAGTACCTGGCGGGCCTGAGCTGGAACCCTGTCCTGCCGTTATGCTGGCTCACGCTGGCAGGTCGCTTAACTTCTCTGGTGGGGCCAGTAGCACCTATGGAGTTCTTAAAGAGAGCTTAGGAAAGGCAGCCATTCTCACCAGGTGACAGCTGTGTAACGAAGGTATCAGATGGGGGAGGCAGCCTGGTCAGCTGTCCTGACCGCTGTGATTTATGCCAGGTTAATGACTGTTCCCTGGATTGTCCTCCTTCGCCCGGCCCCACCCGATGGGCGCCCAGGCCTCCAGCCATCTCTAGCTAACGTTCTGAACTCTTTGTTTCTGAAATCTTTTCTGCCTTAATCCACACGTTAGAGTGGGTCAGTGGCGAGCTCTTTGAGAGCCAGCTCGTGTCCCCTCCTCATGAAGCCTTCCCTTTGTAGCACGCCTCAGCCCGTGGTTCCAGCCATTTTTATTTATCCGCGCCTCTGCCCTGCCCATAATCAGGGGCAGGGACCCCGGGGCCCTCAGTGCTGTGCCTGGCACCGATGTTTGTTGAATGAATGCCCAGCGGCTCCAAGCCTGCTGCCGGAAGCCAGGCTGGAACCGGAAAAACCAGCTGAGGCACCGCTGCTGGACTTAGCAGGTGGTTTTCCTGGCCCAGTCCCTTGTCTTGTCCTCTTGTCCTCTGCCACCGTGAGGTGGCCGAAGTTGTGGGGAGGGAGAGGGTGCCCTGGCCACTCTGGAAGGCTGGTCTCGTGACTTCATATCTCACTGCTGTCTGCGTTCTAGATTTAGTTCAAATAAAACTTCCTAAGATCCGGTCGTGATGTTTCAGCGAGGCCAAGGCGGGTGGACAGTGGGGTGGTGGACAGCTGGACTCCAGAGGCTGACCGCCTGGGCGCAAGTGTGGCTGCCCCACGTGTCAGCCAGTAACGTACCCTCTTCGTTACCTCAGTTCCCCCACCTGGAAAATGGAGGCTGCAACAGCACTCACCCTCATGGGGTTGTTCTCGTGATGAACCATACATAAAGCAAGCACTCTGAATGCTTATTGATCAGCCTGTTTGTTGGATTAAAAAATAAAATCAAATGAATGAGGGTCTTGGACAAACAGAATGAATACATCTCCCTTGCTGTGAGTGCTGTAGTTGTCCCCTCCCATAATCGAGAGCCCTAAGTGGGGCCTGGGGTGAAGAAGAGTTTTGTCAAGCCAGCTGATGAAGGCGGAGGGTCAGAACTCACGCATTTATTCTTTCTCAGTGGAAGAGAATCCCAGAAAGGGCTTTTGTGATCATATTTTTCTGCTGCTTAAATTTAGTTCAAATGCATTGCAAGGTAACTGCCAGACCATCAGTTTTAGAAGCCTGTGTGCATTGTGCTCAAGGACAGTAAAAATCAGTCGCTGGAAACAGTATTTGGCCTACGGCTCAGCCTTTTCCAGCCGGGCTGTGTGTTGCTGGACAAAATGACCACTAGGGCCATTAGGCCCTCGGCTCCTGATCCTGTCTGTCCCACAGCAGACCCTGGGATGAAGAGGGGGGCCTCTGCTGCTGGTCGAGTGTGGCCAGCCTGGTTCCTGTGTGCGCCCCTCTGTGGGAGGATCTGATTTCACTGAGCTGGCTGCAGAGTACAGTGACAGAGAAGGCTGAATTGGGTTTTCTCTGTTTTTTTGGGGGGGAGGGTGGGAAAGGAGGGAGGTGGTCTAATAATTTTCCAAGTCATGTTAATTATTATTATTTCTCCTATGTCAAGTAATCAAGCCTTGTATCGCTATGGTCTTTGCTTTCTTGGTGTTTTTCCATTAAGGAATTTCTAAATACATATTTTAGAAAGATTTTTACCTTATTCTCTTTTGTGTTCCAAGATCGGATAGGTGGCTGTTTTTAATAACATTTTGACTGAATAGTGTATGGCCACTTAGCATAACATCCCCTTACCCCTGGCAAAATATTCTTTTGTCAATTGCATGGTTTCCCTTGGCCGCAGACTTCCCCTCGGGCCCGTGTTGCAATGAGGAAGCCGGCTGGCCCTCTTCTGGCCTGCGCCATCCCAACTTGCCGTGGCGGTTAGCGGTGGACATGTATTTTCTAGGAGGACACTTTGGGGAAACTGAGCCCTTGAAATATTTGTTTCTCAGAGAACACATTTTATAAGTGTCAGTGCAATTTTACAAACACAGCACACTTGTAAGAACTCAAGAAACAGAGCGCTGCTCTGACGTGCTCACGGGACCCCCTCCCGCCCTGTCCCCTCCCACTCTGTCCTGCCTGGGCTTCAGGCAGCGGGTTAGCTGTGCCTCCTCTTTGCTTTGTCTTGGGGACACGTACATTCTAAGTGAGGAGATACAGGATCTCGTCTTCATTCATGATTCTTTTTCCTTCAATTCTTTGCAAAACTCTAGGAAGCAAGGTGTCTTGTGTTTGGTTTTTACATCTAGGCGATCACACTTGCGTGTTTGGGTGCCCCGGTTCTTAGGAGGCAGTCGTGCTGTGGGGACCGGGGCGCCCCGCCTGTCTCAAGCAGTGAGCCTGCTTCCCCTGCGTCTCCCCCTAACAAGGGGCTCGGCTTTGGTGTGTGGAGGTAGGAGTTGCGTTTTCCATGTGGGGACGATGTGAGATTATCTCATACAAGAGTAACTCCTGTGACTCTTGGCTCCTTAGATACAGAGCTTGTCTTTTTTCTCCTAAGTAGAAGGATCGCGAATACAAGGAAAGGTTCTAAGACGATCACATATGGTGCAAGTTAGTGTGTGTCCCACCGTTGATATTTTTTGGGGGGTAGTATGACTTTTGTTCTCAGCCCTCATCTCTCTGATCTGCCGTGGAATACAGAGGTTTCTGTTTGGCCACTTGCTGAAAAGAAAGCTCTTCTGTGCTGGCCCCGGAAGGCCCCGGGCAGCCGCGTGAGAACCTGGTGCTGCAGGGCGCACAGCAGTGCAGGGGACTGGCCTGATCTCTGCTGCAGGCAGCCGGCAGCCAACAGGAAATGATGAAACGCGCAGGGAGCGCTCAGCTGGGCGCCGGAGGTCAGACACACCAGCAGGGTCGGGAGGAGGCAGGTGCGGAAGCTGCTCTGCAAAGTTAGGCAGCCGGAGCTGGCATTTGACAGGAGAACGTGAGTGTGCTATTTAAAAGGCGTACATTTCCTTTAAGGTAGACCTTTCTGTAAGTAGAATTTTCATTGATTTTGTTTTTTTTCCTGAGTGATCGCTTTAACAGAAATCTCACCTTTTCAGCACACCTTCTCTTAGAGCTTCTTGAAGGAAATGCTCAGGCAGTTTGGTATTAACCGAACAGCGTGGAATGTTTTATCCGAAATGCCTTGAGAAAATGTCAGACAAAGTGATTTTCTCAGGGTATAGATTTTGGCCTAAACAAACGAAGGATTGTGCTTTATAATTGTTACTCTGATTTCAGAACATATGTGCATGCTTCGTTTCAAAATAGATGGAATCAGAACCTTTGGCATATTTTAGACTGGCTTACATATTTCTAGCTGGGTTTTTTTCTTACTGGGTTGTAGCTAAATGAGTTACTTAAGTTAACTGTTAATAGAAGTTTGTTTTTTTTCTCCTGCTTTCAGGCATTATGGTTATTACATGCTGCCATTTCCTTTCTTAACAGCCAGTCCGATCTACAAACACTTACGTGGGACTTGTGAGAGAAATGAACCAAGTAGCTTTTCCATTTGACTGTCCCTGCTGTCTGGGGACCGTCCGCTCCAGACCCCAACCTGGATTAGTTGTGCTGGCTCCAAGCCCCCTCTGCCCTTCTGGCTTTTCTTATTTCTCCTCTCCGCTGGACCCTGGACTCTTGTCCCTGTGTGACTGCTGCCACTAGACGCTTTGTTTTTATTAGATAGCACAATGTAAAAGTTTTATTGTTTCAATAACTGAGCAGGTTTACATATTTGTTTCTTATCATGGAAACAAATATGGAACTGAAAAATTATGGCCCTTTCCCCCTCCTCTTTATTTATGTAGTACCGTCATTCTCTTTTATAAAATCCTGATCACTTGAGTGACCCATCACTATGTGAATATACGTCTGTGACCATTAGAAAGGCGGTGTCCTCTTCTGTCCTCCAGAAAGGGCCACACGGCTGCAGTCTTTGCCACACAGAGAAGCTTCTTTTCTGGTT
This sequence comes from Macroglossus sobrinus, assembly GCA_004027375.1. Classification (NCBI taxonomy): domain Eukaryota; kingdom Metazoa; phylum Chordata; class Mammalia; order Chiroptera; family Pteropodidae; genus Macroglossus; species Macroglossus sobrinus. Next base: position 312,865 of record PVKZ01001428.1, on the reverse strand, counting down.
AGGTCGTAACCTAGTGTGATTTGTGTATTTCTAATACTTTTAGGGTTGCGTATTTTCTTATTCTCTAGGAATCCCCCAAATATACAGTATGTCTCTCAGACCTTAATCAGGTCCATCAGTGTTGCTCTTGTTCTTGTAACTCTGAATATCTCCTTAAATCCTTTCTTTTTCAAACTACGCCCTCTTACTGAATTCTAGATGAACTTTAAATGCCGCATTTATGAGAATAAGAAAGAGGTATAACTTCAGGTCCGAGATTTATGCTAGTGGGAAGAATGAGTCTCTCTTTTTTCCTTTTCTTTTTATACACTGTCAGTTTTCTAACCGTTTCCCCAGCTACATAATTCTAAATTATTCATTGGGTGGCATAATTAAAAAGGGGGGACATGGTATTTACAGTAGTGATGGCTCTTGGCGTGGATATAGCTGGGCCCCAGCATTTTTTTTTAATAAAAGAATTAAGACCAAGAGGTGAAATGCCTTGTCGACTTGTCCAAGGTCACACAGCTGGTTGGTGGCTGAGAGTGCAGAACTCGGGTCTCCTGACTCCTGTTCTGGGTCATTGGCCTTTCCTTTATCTGCTTTCTCCACTTGGTATCTCAAGACTAACAGGGCTTAGTTAAGAATGGCCTTTTTTCTTCTAATGAGCCCATTTTCATTCATGTCATTTTCAAATACTCGGCTTATATTTAGTAATTTTCTTAAGTGGCATAGGTCTGCATTCAGTTACCTCAAGCTCAAAAAGCATCCACATTTCTCCCTCTTGGAACATCTTTCTTAAAAACAAGAATTGATCTATTTTATAAAGTTTTTCTTGTCCCCTAAATCAGGTCTTTCTTACTCAATTGTTATTGTTATTAGCGGACATCATTATATGATTATCTGCACATGAGAAATTCAAACTTAATAAAATCACAGCTAATAAAAGTAGGTAAAAGTGGTCCTTTCTTTGAAGAGGATTCTTTAGGATGTGAAAGGACAACCCAAACTCTTTAGGGACATTTACAGAGCCCGTGAGGGGTGCTGACCACTCTAAGTCTTGCTAGCTCTTAGTCTAGACCTTGGAAAGGAAAGGAAATAGTCCAGTAGGATACAAATACAACGGGAAATGATTTAAATTTATAAACAAATGGAATTTACCCACAGCTTTCCAGAATCAAAGAAAAATAGTCCCTCCTAAAAAAAAAATAGTCCCTCCTAAAAACCGAATTTGAATCTTTCTGAAATTCGAGTGTAGGAATTAGATGCAGAGGCCCGCTGAGAACAGTGGGCGACTGTTCTGAGACCTTGATGCGGTGCCCACCATCTGTCGGGGCACCTTAAAGTGCCTTGGGGGGGCGGTTCATGGAGTAGCACTGACTTGTAAAATGTTTTCCTACGTATTTGGAGTATATATGCCTTAAAGAATTTCTAAATCTAATAACACTATAGGAAAACGGGCATTTTCATAAATATTTTAATTGCACTTGAAATTGTGGTCAATCGCTTCATACCTATTTGAAGTGATGAAACCCGAGAACGGAGCGGGATGCAGGAGCGATGTGTTTATGGCGTAGGTTGAGCCGTGCCGTCCCTCCTGCTGTTCTGGTCCCTCCTGCTGTTCTGGTCCGCAGGGTTGTCATCGTCCTCTGAGAAGCTGCTGCTGTAGTTGGCGAACGGGAGGACCACATCCGGGGCCACAGGAAGGTGAGGAGCCCGCCTCAGGGAGAGGAGGCGCACTGCTCCCATACTTTAGTGACCTTTGTTCCCCAATTATATCCTTACTGTTATATCTTAAGTACATGTTAAGTATAGGATGTTTTAACTGGCTTCCTTTTCTTAATATGTAATTGGCCTTCTTAATATAGAATTCTATGTATAAATATATATATATAGTGGGGGCTGAACGAATACTTTTCCTTCCACCTTCTAAGTGCTTCTAGCTGGGCTAATAATCAAATTAACAGAGACAGGTTAACAGGATCAAGTCACATCTTTTAATATATGCACATGGAGAATTCACCTAAGCATGACAATCCCAAAGACAGTGGGTGACAGTGGGTATATATGACATTTTTCAACAAGAGAAAATGGAGGGACGAGCTGTTAGATTTCAGAAGTAAGAATGGGGTGATTTACAGCTTTTTGAGGAAGAGGCCAATATACATGGCAGACACATTCTTGCTGGGCAGCTCAGAAACAATGGGACACTGGATATCTAGCTAACTCTCCCCCCTCCCAGACCCCCCCCTGCCCCCGCCCCCAAGCCCTGCTTATTACCATATTTAATTCAAATTAGGCCAAGGCACGCATCTTTCCTAAAGCAGATTTCTCTATCTGAATCTCTTGGGCCGGAAGGGGTAACATCAAAGATTCTTTGAGTCTTGTTTCTTAATAAATAGCTTAAAATCAGTATCCCGGAAAAGCAGCTTCAGGGGGACGAAACTTAGATTTCCTTCAATATAAACATATAATTAATATATCTTTGCACCAGTTAGTAAATAATGTTTGCTATTCCTGTTTGTCCGTAGCTTCTGCGCACATTAGTCTAAATTCTGGCATGCCAGTGAAATTTGCAGACGTGCGGCGGGTGCGGGGGATGTGGTTCAGGCTTCGCTGCAGACCCCGGGGCTCTGAGAGTTTGTGCTCCTGGCATCCTCTGGGCCTTCCTCACTTCCCTCTCCACGGGGCTCCCAGCCCAGCTTCTAGTGGTGGCCTTAGCACCGCATCTCAGCTCTGAAGAAACGGCTCCGAGGTCCCAGGTAGACCCTAAGCCCTAGAGCGCAGTGAGGAGGAGTGTGTGGGTGAGGATGGAGAGATGGTAACAGTGAAGGCATGGGCTGCTTATTTGAATGAGTGAATGAACAATGAATGAATGATTTGCAGCGGTCCCCTTGCCCCTTTGGAAGTGCTCTTGGAAGGCACTACGGTCCCTTGTCTCTGCGCTGGTCCAGACGCCTTTGCATCTCATCGTTCTGCCCCGATACCAGGTGACAGACGAGGTATCTATATTTAGACTCCGTCAATACCTGACTCATAAGACGTGAATCTCAATGTAGATTCACAAAGCATGTTGTATTTTGGGATAACTTACTCTGAATTTGAAATGTGTGTCAGTGGCCATCGCCACGGTACGGGATTTAAATTTTCTTTTCGTTCACGCGAAGACTGAATTTCGTATTCAGTCTGGTTTCTCTTCAGCATTTGTCCTCCAGAGGAGTCCTTGAGGGAGCTCAGGGGAGAACGAGTCTTGCTGGGAAATGCTTACTTGACAAGACGTCGTGGAAGGAACTGCCAGGCTAAAAGCGTGACCCTCCTAGTCTGGACTTCTCGGATTCCCAGGTCCCTAACGTGTGTTGGCACTGCTCGTTCAGCAAAATGAATGAAGCGCAGTGCACTCTGGGGACAGCGTAGGGTCTCTTCACGGCGACACAAAAAGAAAAGGCGGCACAGGGCACAGTGGACTGGGGACCAGGTGACTACTGACTTTGTGACTGTGCCGCCTCTGAGTTCAGGGGGCTTCCTTAATCTGTGATTTAGTATCTTCTGGCATTCGGAAAAATTATCTTTAGACAGTGCTTCTTCCCCATTCTTAATGTTCTCTCCTTAATAAGGTAATTCTTACCTCATTTGATGTAAGTTAAACTTCACTATTCTCTCCAAACCTGTTCATTTTTCTTTTCTATTTTTTCTCTTTGTCTCTCTCCGTTACTTTAGAGAGAAAGCTAATTTATCTTATGTTCTAGGGTTTCTTCTTTAAATTTGCCTTTTGAGTGTCTTTAATTTTCTTTATTTCTTATCAGCTCAGTGCCACAATTATATTTAATTCAGCGTTTCAGTTTTGCGTCGGGAGTTACTGAGATACCCGGTGCCTCGCTGCTGAACGGGAAGCCTGGTCCCCCATACTGCGCGTGTGCACCAGCACCTCACACGTTCGTCGACACGCTCTTTCCGGGCGTGGTTATCACGCGCCTGTTACGCATCAGTCAGTGCTAACTAAGGCTCCAGGATGAGCAGACAGAGTCTTTGTTCTTCAGGAGCTTGCGTTCCTCCTGCGAGTGGAAAGAGACTGTGTAAATACGTAATTCCGCACGTTATCAAGAAAATGAAGCCACGGTAGGGACTGGAGTGTCAGGGAACAGGGACACTAGGGAAGGCTGTCTTAGGAAGAAGGTGCTGTGGAAGCAGGTGTCTGAGGATGTGAGGCAGCGAAGCCTGCAGACCCTGGAGGAAGCGTGTTCCTGGCGGAGGGGAACCCCTACAAAGGGGGGGGGGGCTACGCCGGGAGCATTTGGAGACCCACAGGGAGGGAGGTCACCGAACTGGAGGAGTCAGCAGTGGGGACTGGGAGGAGCTGAGACCGGAACTGGAAGCCGGGGTCAGATGGGCAGGGCAGTCACCCACTTTTAAACACATTTTTAACTAAAGCGTTTGGTGTTTAGACCTAAGCAAGCTACTTACTGCGAAGCCGTCCATCCCCTTTGGCCGGGCCTTGGGCTTGGTTTTGGTCCATCTTTGCAGCTTCTCAGAGCCACCGGTGCCTGGGTCGGAGCGCCTCGAGCTCACTCTCACTGGGCTGCAGGCAGCAGGCCTCTCGCTGCTCTTCCAAACTGCTCTGCTCCCTCCTTCCCCACCCTCCCTCCCTCCCTGTCTCCCTCCCTCCTCTGTCAGCCTAATCAGGTATGACCTTGACTTATCTTTCCTGCTCCTAGATTGTGTGCTCTTGGGTTTGAGGCCTTGGTCTTACTATAAATTTATTTTACTCCTTCCCTCCAGCTCTTAGCAAGGCTTCTGGCACTCAAAAAGTAAATGTTTTGACTTCCTATTTTACTGAGTTTTTCAGAATAAATTACATACTTTATTGAAAACGTTTAAAAATTTGGGACACAGACTATTTCTAGAGCCAGCCATTTGACAAACGTTTTATTAGGGACAAGCTCACGCTTGCGTGCTGTGTGTGTTGGGGGAGGGGTGAGGGATGCATGTGAGGAGGGTGGGAGAGAAAGAGTATGTGTATGTGCATGTGTGGGGTGCTGTACATGCGTTTGTGTGTGGTGTGTATGTGTATGCCTGTGTATACCTGTTTCATATTATAATTAAGACAGTAACCAGAGTGTCTTCTTGAGGGCTTCTCAGATGATACATATGGTAGTTGAGCATTTTATCGTAAGTGGAAATATCATTCATTTTTCTCCTTTGTAATCTGGTAACTGGAAATTCATTAGGCAGGTAGCACCATGAAAAAATATATAGGAGGCTTAAGGTTACAGGTGTTTGTTTTGTGTTCCTGGGGTTTTCAGTGGCACAGCTGAGAAGTGGGCGTGTACATCCTGTTTGCCTAAGCGGCACTGTGCCCTGCAGGCTGGGTGGTGGCCAGAGAGACTGGGAAGAGTCCTACTAGGGACCAGCTGGTAGAGAGGAACATTTACTAAGTGCCTGTTGCATTCAGACACTCACCTGTAATGTGCCATTTAAATTCCTCCTAACTTACTCCTGAGGTAGGGCAGCCCCGTTTATCCCCATTTTACAGATAAGAAGAATGAGGCTTAAAAGTTAAAACTTACTGGTATCACAACTCATTCAAACTCCGTTCTCTCTCTGCTCTCCTTGTTTAAGGGAGACTTCTGCTATTAATTTTATGCTTGGTTTTAGCCCATGAGTTTCAGATCGTTGCTTGATAAGTGAGTTCCCTGTTCACTTTTTCAAATTACTGGATAGTCCTTCATGTTATGTCAACTTTTTAAAAAAATAAAATTTCTGTCAAGTTAGGACTGAGCTGTCAGTTTGTCATTCCAGGTCCAGACTGGCCCTGTGTCCTTCTCTAGAACAGAAGACTTTGGCTCCAGCTTGTATCTCTGAATGAAATGGAATAGTTTCTTGAGAAGCAGGCATCCTAGTTGAGCGCATAGACCTATAAAATACTTAAAACCCAAATCTCTTGTGGTTTGCATGACTTTTTAAACTTCACAGGCACTTCTTTACAGCACTGCTTGAGAAGTATTTGAACAGTTCACTTTCTGACAGGTCTGCTGGGCACGAGGTGTGGTCCGTGGTTTCCTAGACTTCTCGTGGCGGGTGGCTTATCAGGACGTGCAGCTTTTCATCGCGAGTAGGTCTCTCTCCGTGCAGCGCTGTGAGTGACTCAGGCTGGCACCTAGATCTGCGTGCCCACAGGCTCCCTCGGTAAATCATCTCTCCCCTCTCCCGAAAAGCCACAGCCTGTGCCAGGGTTGGCCCCCAGGACCTGCGTGGCCTTGCGCTGTGCTGGCTGATACCATCTTCTCTCTGCCATGCGGGTGTTCTCCCCGGGGTGCCTGTCCCTGCTCTTCTGACCGACGGATTCCCAAGCAGATGTCAGCCCTGTGCACCCTTGCCGCACCCTCCTGTCTGTCCCCATTGTGCTTTGTGCAGAATCCTCTCCCCGTACTTGGCCCCTTTCTGGGTTGGAGGAGGGGTTGGAGGTGAAGTGTCCATCAGCCCCCTGGGAAAGGGAATACCTCAGTGGCTGTGCCAGGCTCGTCTGGCTGGGGCTGGCCCCAAGTCACCATCACTCTGGCAGCTGCCAATTATCGAAGGCCCCATACTGGCCCTGTGTCAGGTCCCAGACAGATATTGTTTGACCCTCAGAGCCCCTAAGGCAGATTGGGTTCTATCTCACAGATAAGCGGTGTCAGTCACAGACCTCTTAAGTATTTTAGCTGAGGTGACTGGGCCATTAAGTGGTCACACCAGCATGTCTTAGGGAGAATCACGGATCCAGATTTTAGAGGCCTTCTGGATTTATCCAGGAGCGCCGTGTCCTTTGCTGGTGGTCTCTCTCGCTGCCTGCAGTGTTCGGTGGGGACTTTCACCCCTTCTGTGGGGCTGCGGTCCTTTTAGAGGATGAAGTGGGGTGGCGTGCGCAGTCAGACTTTGAGGGAACGGGCCCCCGCTGTGCACAGGGAAAGAGGCAGCGGGGGACTGTCCACAGAGGCCCTTTGTGTGGCAGGAAGTCCTGCTTCTAGAAGGGGCTGCCTCAAAGTGGAGGGGCCGAGAGAAGCTGAAGTGTTGACCTGAGGCCACTCTGACTCACGAGCCTTGTCAATAAAGCCCTTTGTGGGGTCTTGGGAACCTGCCTCACAGACCTCGGAGCCGCCCGTCAGCGTCCTCCCCCCTCCCCAGCACGCCTGCCCTTGCGAACACCCCCACTTTCTTTCCCTTGCCTGAAGAACCTTTCTGTCTCATCTGGGCCTACGTGACTTCTTTCTGAGGATTTAAGTATGTCTCTCGAGTTAGAAAACTTGCAGCTCAGGGAAGACGTAGCCCGCTGGGCAAGTGCTTCTGCTTGAGAGAAGGAGTCTTGGGGAAGTGTTAGATGTGACTTGAGAGCTGCTGGTTGGTGGCACCGGCAGCGGAGCTGCGCAGAGAACTCCGGGGACAGATGAGACTGCGGTGCCCGCGTCCACAATCCGGTTCCCGGCGGCTTCGTCGTGCACGTCCCTTGTGTCTGGCCTGTCACGTGCTGGGTGCTGTGGTAGGATGGGAGGACTCTGCAGTGAACAGGGGGAGGAAGCGCTGCTGCTGAGCCCATGCGTCCTCGCGGCTCTCCTGCCCCTGCCCCAGCTGGATGTGACAGAGGGGCAACGAATTTCCAGGACACAGACAGGCGGAGGGCGTCGGGGGAGACGGCGGGGCGGGGAGAGGGGCCGCTGGTGTCCAAGGGTTCTGAGATTAGCGGGCATAATGCCGTTTCTGTGCTTGGCAGGCGGCTTTACGGGCTCCTTGACGACTTGACATGGTGGCACATCAGTGACGCCTGTTCCTCAGAGCCGCAAAGCGAGTCTTTGTTGAGTGTGACAGCCTGGGCAGTCAGAGCAGATGCTTACCGTTGTGGGGCAGACGAAGCCACGTCTGTTGAATGAGTTTAATCGCGGTCGATAGATACTTCCTTTGAGGCTTTGGTGACTGGAGGTCATAACCCCTCTCCACGTTTAGAAGGGCAGAAAACCAGAACTACAAAGACCCTTTTCATCTAGCCCACTCCCCACATGGTGGAGAAGGGGAGAGTGAGTGTGAGGGGGGTGGGGACAGACCTGAGAATGACTCGGGCTCCCTCCCCATTCGTGCGATGGATGCAGTGAGCATTGGGGGTGGGGGCGTGGGGGCATGTGTAGAACGGGCTGGAGCGTGGCGGGCACACAGTGCGTTATCACTGTCACCAAGTCAGAAGTCAGGAGAGACCTGAGACATGTGCCCAGATCTGATGTGGGGTGCTGAGCTCTGACGTGGGGTGCCCGGCTCTGGCGTGGGGTGCTGAGCTCTGATGTGGGGTGCCCGGCCCTGATGTGGGGTACCCAGCCAGAGCTTCCGTCCCCGTGTCCTTAGGCTTCGTCACGGCTGTGCAGTGTAACGCTAGTGCGAGCGAGAGCTGGAGGGGGTCAGGGTCAAGGCTGAAGACCCAGAGAGAGGGTCGCTGGGTGGCGTGAGGTCCTGTGGCCGCGAGAGGAAGCGGGACGAGGGGGCGGCCTCAGACAGGCCTGTGGGTGCAGACCTGCGAGCCGTGGCAAGACGTGGAGGGGCTTCCGGTGCCCGCCTGTCCGTCCGTGTTCTGTGCGGTGGGGCTCGTCATCTGCTGAGAGTGAGAGGGAGGAAGGTGGATTTTAGTTATGGAAGGAGGTCCTCTGATCACAAACAGGCGTCACCTGGAAGTCAGCGGTGAGAGGGCTGAGAGGACGGGTGTCCGAGTGACGAAGCCGTTCCCGTGAGCGTCCCCCGCTCTTGCAGCACGTGGCGTGGCCTCATGGGGCCTCATCCCACTGCTCCGTCCGCCCAGTGCTGACAGGTGGCCCGCCAGCCTCTCCTTGAGCTTCAGGGACCCCGCTTCCTGAGGACTCCGTAGTGTTGGACAAGCGCTGGCAGTTTTGTGAGTCCTTCTTTGTGAAAAGTCATGACCCGTCACCTTGAGACACGAAGCAGCTTTGGCATGTGAAGGAAGAACACGGTTCCCTGTCCCTCGTCCACACGCAGGCATCTGAAGACGCCACACCGCAGTCATTTCACGGAAACGAGGCGAAGGAGGACAGCTACATCACCGCGGTCTCCTCCACCTCGTCACCCGCCTCACTGGGTCATTTTGGTTCAGACATTCAGTCACTTCACTAATATTCCAGCGTCTGCCTCACGCTGAGCACTGGGGCGACAGAGACGAAAACCCCCGGTGCTTGCCTTTAAAGTTTCCGTGTGACCAGTGGCCACGGCTGTTTTACTCCCCTTTTTAGACCTATACCCAGTTTCGAGCATCAGATGGCTCTCCTGCTTGTCCTTCACAGTGGCCGTGTGTCGTCCACTCTGTCAGTTCACCATTGTTTTCTCCGTGTGTGAGCGTCGACGTGTTCTCCGTTTCTGCCGTTAAAAATACTACTGCAATGAACATTTTGTTCAAGCTATTTTTCTTTGAGTTTATCCCCTTGGGGCACATTCCCCAGAGTGGGCCGGCGGGGTCAGAGGTTGGTAACTATTATCTTCCTTGTTCTGGGTTTCCAGATTTTTCCATGAAGCCTGTTGGCAATGCTAGAGTACATTTCTATTTTCCTATAGCCCCACCAAAACTAGCATTAGCATTTTGATTTTATTATTTTTTTAAGTTATTTCCATCTTTTAAGGGAGTCAGCTTCTCTCCCCCCAGAACCATTTGTTGTGTCAGACCTGACTAGGTTATGCCGCGGTAACCAGCGAACCCACATCTTAGAGGCTGAACGTAACAAGACTGTCTTTCTCGCCCACTCTGCATGTCTCGTGGGGTGCTGGGGTGCAGTTCCACAGTCACTCTGGAGCCAGGCTGGTTGGGGAGACCGCTCCCCTGTAGCTGCACCGTGAGGCTTCCCAGTGGATGACAGGCAGAACGGAGTGGGCTGGGGACTTTCACTGCCTTTCACCAGTCATGTGGCCTCACAGGGCAGCTAGAACTTGAGGGCGCGCCCCTGGCTGCACCCCAGCTCTCCTTTCTCCTGTCTGCTCAGCTACGGCGACTTCTTCGTGCAGTGGAACTGGATTCTCAATCTTCCTAATATATTTTAGGTTAAAACATTTTTGTCAGTTGTGTCAAATCCCTTTCCACATGACATTTTATCATGCAGAGGTTTAATTAATTGTAATTGCACATCCATCTTTTTCTCTGGTATCTTTTGTTTTGTGAACATCACAATTTCTCTTCTTCTTAAAACCAGAGAATAAGCTGTTTTCTTTGAGTTGCTTAAAATGGATTTTTATTTGGTTCCATATGAGACTTCAGACTTATCCAAATAGATAATGTGCTGTCAAGTGGATTTAATCTGAGTTAACTTTGGCCCTCGGTGATCTCTGTTTGTTCTGTAACATTAAAAACCTGAGCACAGCAGTGCAAGATAAGAGCACTCGGCAGACGGGCACTTCCTCCACCTGATAATGGGCATGAATGAAACTCACAGGGCCGGGGAGAGAGAGACCCGAAAGGACAAGGACACTGCTCTCACCACTTCTGTTCACACTGCTCTGGGGGTTCTAGGCAGCGAGTGAGACAAGAAAAAGAAAAGGCATCTGGATCGGAAAAGAAAAAGTCACACTGTCTGCGTTCATAGATGATTTGATCTCATGTGTGACAAATCCTATGGAATCCACTAAAAAACTATTAGAACTAACAGATAGGTTCGGCAGGGTTGCGGGATTCAAGGTCAATATATAAAGATCATGGCGTTCCTGCCCGTAGCTGTAAGTTGTCTTTCCCCAGCCTACAGCCTCCCATGGGTATCCTGGGTAGTCTTGGCTAGGCACCCTGCAGGGGCCAGTGCCACCCGATGAGAGAGTGACGGCCATCCCTTTACAGTTCTTGTCAGCTTTCCAAGAGCCACAGGAAACGAACAAATCACAGGGACTAGTGTTATTCAAGGGTGTGTCAATCACCTTCACCCAGGGGGAGAGGCAATGGCTGGACTTGGCTCAGAAGATCTTATATAGGGATGTGATGCTACAAAACCTGGTTTCAATGGGGTCTCTCGAAGCCAAACCAAGTGTGGTCTCCTCGTTGGAGCAAGGCGAAGAACCATGCATAAGAGAGTTCTCGATCCAGATCTTCCAGCACGACTCACAGCGGCCACAACGTGGAAACAACTCGAATTTCCTCCAGTGGATGAATGTCATGACTCCTGGTTGAAGAAGATGCAGAGAAGTCTGGAGAGGCCAAAACATACAAGACCAACAATCGAGGCAATTTAAATTGGTCAAGACTGAAAATAGTGATTAAGGAGAGAAATACTTCATGTGGAAAAGCATTTAATGTGGGAATGAGTCCTGTAGGTTCAAGAAAAGTACATTATAAATGTGACACGTGAGAAAAGTTTGAAATACATTTCAGAATTAATGATTAATAGTAGAAACTGTAAGAAAGATGACTGATGAACATAATGTATGTGGGAAGTCACTTTTCAATACTAAGCTTAAAGAAAAAACTGGTATTTTTGTAAGCTGACAATGAATAATCCAAAAATAAAATTATGAAACAATTCCATTTATAATAGCATGAAAAAGAGTAAAATATTTAGGAATAAATTTAATAAAAGAAATACAAAACTTGTGCACTGAAAACTACAAGACGTTGTTGAAAGCAATGAAAGGTGACCTCATGACATGGAAAGATACCCTACATCCGTGGTCTGGAAGATTTAACATTGTGAAGATGGCAGTGCTCCCCAAACTGATTTACAGATGCAGTGCAATCCCTGCAATACCCCACCTGCCTTCTCTTTGTAGAAATCAACACGCTGATTGTAAAATTCATCTGGGAAGGCAAAGTACTTAGAAGAGTCAAAACCATTTTGAAAAAGCAGAACGCGATTTGAGCTCTTATACTTCCCCATTTCAAATATTTCTACAAGTATTTTAAGACAGTGTGGTATTGGCACAGATCAATGGGATAGAATCAGGAAGACTGAACTAATTCCTTACATTTATGGTCAGTGGATTTTGGACAAGAATGCCAAGTTATTCGATGGAAAAATAATAATGTCTTAAACAATTAGTGTTGGGACCACTGGATAACTAACTACATGGAAAAGAATGAACTTGGACCTCTGCTTCACACCACATATAAAACTCAGCTCTAAATGCATCAGAGACTTATATATAAGAACTAAATCTATAAAACTCTTAGAAGAAAACACACATACATTTCATCACCATGGATTAGGCAGTGGTTTCTTAGCTATGACACCAAAACAAACAACAAAAGAAAAAAATAGGTAACTTGTACTTTATTAAAATCAAAACTTATCTGCTTCAAAGGATACTGTCAAAGTGGAAAGACAGCTCACAGAGTGGGCTATTGGAGGAGGCGTAGGCAGTGGGGGGCTGCCAGCTCGAGAGGAAAGACCCTGGGAAGACCAAGGACTGAGACATGCCCCATCTGCAGGCCATGCGAGTCTCCCTGTCCTCATTCTGGTGGCACCGCTTCCTACCTAACTTTCTGACCTCAGTGGTTGGGCTTCTCTCCTCCTCCCCTCCCACATCTGTAAAAGGAGGCGTGGATGTGGGAAGCTCCTGGGGCAGTGCAGGGCCTCTGTGCATCCTTCATTGTCTGAGCCTGCGTTACTCAGTCAGTAAACTGTCCTGAGGCTCAGCTATGCGCAGCTGCCTGTGCCCACCGCTGGAGGTGATGGGGAAGAAACGGGCTCACCCCTAAGCCGCTCAGTCTAACAGCTCACTCTGCGATGCACATCTTTGCTTTCATTGCATAGGATACAAAAATCTACTTTTGGAGTAAAATGCTGTCCTAATTACCGAGTAGTTAAGAAGGAATTCAAGTTTTTATGTCAGACGTATTTCTTTCCACTTTGTTTTAATTTTTATTCTTTAATGGCTGACTACGTAATAATAGTAAGAGGTAATATTTGTCTGGCTGATCACAGCACCATCCTACTCAACCCTCACCACCACCACCACCTTCCCTGCAGCAGGCTGTCCTTTGAGCTGTTAGGAGAAAATCTGGCTGTAGGAATCTGGTAATTGTGCTCGGTGCTAGGTAGAGCATCCCACCTTCAGCAGCGTAACGGGAGGCCCGATGTATGCAAACCGCCAGAAGTGCAGGCTCCCAGAGGTCAGCCAGGGGCTGTCCTGCTCACTGACCTTACACACCTGGACCATAGTGGGTGTTCCAGGTAGGGTCGTCAGTGAAAGTGAATGACTGGAGGGACTGCCCAGGATGCAGTGACACTGTTCGCACAGTGATCTAAGGGATGTCTCTCCTTCCGTACGTGAGCAAACTGAGGCTGGAGAGGCAGAGGCTTGTGCAGGTCAAATCCAGAGCGAACTCCAGAATCCAGGTCCCACTGTATGTATGTTCTAGTCCCACCTGACCTTGAAAACAGAAGCGTCCTATTTCTCATAAAAATACTGCCCTGCGGGAGTGGGTCCCACTCCTGCAGCGGGTTGGCCCCTCACAGGGACTGCAGGGAAAGGGCGTGACTGGAGTCAGGCTACTTGTTTCTGGTTCCGCCAGGCCAGCTCTCAGTCCTCCTTTCAAACCGTGGGACCCCTCCTGTACATTTTCTTACACTGCTGTCATTGTCCATTAATATCAGATTGGGAAATGTGTCATTTTTGTCCTTTTTTCAAGTAACTTTTTCTATTTTTAAACCTGTGGACCATCAACTCAGGATTTCGCTTGGGAGCTCTTCGGCCTAGTCCCATGTTCCCAGGGTGCTTGCCAAGCGGAAGGCTAAACACGCACCGCCGTGGAAGGCAGTCCAAGCCGACCTGTCAGCTGACATGTTTCCATGACATAAGAAAAATGAGTTTGGGGACATTTCGAAATGCCATTTGCTCCAGCTCCTTGTTAAAACGTGGGCGGAATAACAGCTGATGGGCTGGACTGAGACCAGGAGACTTCGGGTCTCGTCCTACCTGCCTTTGTCTCGGATTCTCTGTAACCTGAGGTGATTAGCACCCAGAACATGAAAAGCCATCTGAAGATGGCCAGGAGCCTGCCATGACTTGTGTTCTTTGAGCTGTTAGGATGTGAAAGACACCAGGAGCAAAACTAGTCATTTTGACAGTGACTACTAGACTCCAACTTAAGTATTTTTAAATGGCTAATTTCTTCCGTAGAAAATCTGTCACTTTCTCTAGCCTTCAGGATCCCGCTCACATGGTACCTCCCCTCTCTCCTCCTCCCCCTCACCTTGTGGTCCTGTCCCATTTTTTGAGACCCGTTTGGGGTCACCTGTAGATTACAGGGACAGAGACCTTCCCCTGTGGACTTAATTCCAGGAGGAGCAGGAGAAGGGTGGCGCGTGGCGGGAGTGCTGACCCGCCAGGCTGTCTGTCCTAAAGGACGCCGAGGAGTCGCCACGTGGCCTGTTTTTGGGGCTATTTGCACCCCCTCTGCCCTGTGTGGTCCTTGACACACACTGCGGACTCAGTGAGCCCTTCGGAGAGAACAGCTCCCCCAACTAGCTGCCCGTGGAGGTGCCGTGTGGGGGAACCGCCAGTTTTAGGGTTTGAGATCATTCCCGGGGCGATAATCAGAAAGGAGAGGTCAGGCCTTTCCAAGGCGGAGGCTTTATTAAGCATTTTCTGCACCTGGGACTTCCCTTTCTTCGGGGCAATTTTAAGAATAAAATAATCTGACGCTCCTCTCTCTGGGATCTTCAGAACCATCTTCCTGTCCGTTCTCAGGCCTTAGGAATTCGCCGCTGAGTATTCGCTATTTATGTACAGCTATGAATCAGAAACGAATTCCATTGATTTCTAACTTAGAAGTGAAACCCCTAATTTAGAAATTTAGAAATGTAGCTAGAGAGTGAGTGATTTCAGAAGACCTTCCCGTCGTCCCCAAAGCGACTGCTCGGCTTGTTTCAAACACTTTTTACATTCCGCTTAGTCTGAATGGCTTTACTTTTGAGGGTTTTGGGCTTGAACCCAGCATTTATTTAGCAAGGTTTTGTTTCGCCCCGTGTGGGTAGAGGGGGGTGAGGAAGTGAGCTGGGAGAGGTCTGCCAGCAGGAGCAGGCAAGCGTCTCGCCTGAGCGTCTCACTCTGAGGTTATGACTCAGTGAGCCTTCTGGAGATGGGGGTCCAGGACCGCTCCAGTGGGGAGCACACGTTGTTCCGGCTCCATGTCTGAGCAGCTGGCGCCCAGACCGCTTGGGGCCCTGGGATGCCAGACTTACCGCGTCATGGAGCTAGGTGGGTTTGGTGGACAGGGCTCGGGGCCTCCCCTGCCCCCTGCCTGTGGTGGGCCTCGGGCAGGTCTAGGGCAGGGAGCGCTGAGTCCAAGTGGCAGTGCAGGCCTCGTGGCTAGGTGAGGGGGTGCGTCCCCAGAGTGAGGTGGCGGGGTGGTAAGTGACAGCATCGGTGCTATTGGTTTACACGCCTGATGCCTCGTACAACTCTTCTTCGAGGACGGGGACCATGTCTAAATGTTTAGGACGCTGGTGGTCACTGAGCACGTGCTGGTTCGATGGCTGAGCCAGGAAACCCAGTCAAGGTGTCGGGGATGGACGTCGTGCGGTACAGGTTGACAGAGTGAGGTCATTTCGTTGCATCCTCAGTATTCTTTCCAAATGCACACATCGTCATTTTTGCTGCTGTCCGCCTGGTCTCTGCCACCGTCTCTCCCTGGGGAATAATAATGGCTGTTTCGATGTCCCTCAGCCACGCCGGGCGGGCTTTCGTACCCCCACATGTGCTCTCCTTTGCGGGGCGCCTTCCTGGAGGCCCTCCTGTCCCACTCCCTCCCTCTTCCTCAGTCACCCCCTTTTCAGTGAGGCCTTCCCCAGCCAGTGTCCTTCCTGCCTCCACCCTCACTCACCTCTTTCCTTGCCTTAATCCTCTGCAGAGCAGCCACGTGCGATGCCGTGTGTCAGTCACCTGCACTGGAGCACGGACTCCACGAGGGCGGGGTCACGTCTGTTGGATGCCGCGTCAGAGTCCTCGGCACGAGGACATCGTGCGACTTGCGTGGCACCCAGTGCACGGGTCTCGAAAGAGTGGAAAATAAGGAGTGCAGTGGGTGGATCACCACTGCCTTCCCAGCGGGCACAGGCCACTTTAATAAAAGTAAAACCCTCTTTTGGTTGTTGCTTTATTTAAAAAACCATATATTTTTTTGTTTGACACAAACTGTACAGTGCACATTTGCACTGAGAACTTTGATCCGGAGACTGGCACCGCCAGCCTTGTCTCCCCTGTGCCCACGCGCCCTGTCTCCCCTTAGCACGTCAGAGTCTAAACAGAGCTTAAAGATCACCTGCTTTAGGACAAGGACACCGAAGGCCCAAGGAGTCTTGTGCTGGTCCAAGGTCGTCTGCTTCATCTCATTAGATTCGCTGTGGAGGGCACAGGCTTCCTTGCCTTGCCAGGCCAGTCCCCATACGCAGTCTGTGGGGTGGGCACGTCTTCCCGTTCCGTGAGTGGAAACCAGAGGCACAGAGCACGTGTTTCACGAGGCCCAGGCGCCGGGCCAGTCCCATTCCTCGCCAGCGCGCCTGCGCCCAGGGCCGCCCGTGCAGCCCCCAGCCCGCAGCCCCCAGCCCTCAGCGCGTGCTCGGGGCTCGCCCCCGCTGGCAGTGTCTGCAGCGGGCCTTCCTGAGCTCGTGCTCTTTGGCGGTGCTGCTGCTCGGTCACCCGCGTTCCCACTGGCTCTGTGCGTTTTCCTGTCCCGGGGACATCTTCGGGTCCATCTTCGTCCACGCGGGCAGCACCTTCCCCTGCTCAGCGGCCCCGTGGGTGATTCTGCTGGGCTTTTGGTACCAAACCAAATCGGAATCTCAGTGATTATGGGCCTTGAATAATCTGTGTTGCAAAAGATTTTAAAAACTAATACATCACAAAATACATTTTAAGGAGTCGCCTAAGTACAAGCACGTTGTTGAAACTTCACCGACTGGCCACGGAGCTTTCTCGCAGAGGACTTGTGCGGACCCTCTGACCCCAGACAGGATCGGGGGTGAGGATGGAGTGTGTCCAAAACAGGCGTCGGGGCGTGCGGGAGGGTGGCGGTGCGCACGGGAGAAGGAGAAGGGTTACGGCGAGCGGGGCAGGAGATGGGGAACGGGGAGGAGGCACGTCCGGACTAATGAGGGCCCCCAAGACCCTGGGGATTCCTGAGACGTCCGCTCCCTGGCTCCATTTCTGCCTCAGCAACTGTCACCAAGCAGCTGCAGGTGCTGCACCGGGCACCAGGGTCTCCCTAGGAGCTGACGGCCTTATTGGGGAAACAGGGATGCAGCCAAATAATGGCACCATAGGGGCACTAGAAGGGGACAGTGGTGGGCAGAGGGTCTGGCATGGTTGGGGAGGCTCTTCAGAGGATGTGACACTTGAAGGGGGCCTTTCGGGGTGCGTGAGAGTTGACCAGGCAGGGCTGGCTCAGGCAACAGCGCCCTGCGCATGTGGGTGGTTGGAGCCTGGCAGGAGGCCGGGGCTGGCTGGACAGGAGGACACGCCGTGGAGACAGGGTCCAAGTGACGAAGGAAAAGGTGGCCACGCACACACAAAGTGCCTTGAAGGTTGTGCACTGATGGCAGGAATCGTGCTGAGGTTCTCTGCCACGTGTGCTGGTGTTTGGGAACTCAGTTTAGTGCACTCTGGAGCCTCAGTTATGCCTTTTGAACTCAGTTTGGCCTTTATGAAAAGCCTCGAGCTGTTCTTGCTGCCTGAATGCACATTTCCAAACCCGGATCAAACTCAAACACAGAAGGTCTTATTCATATCAAGCCGCTGGTAAAATGAGAGGAAATCTTGAAAGCTTCCTTTGCTGCTTTTTACTTTCTTTGTCTCACATTTCTCCGACGGGGAGAAAGCCTGGAAGGCTGTCAACGAACTGGCTGTTCTCATACGTGAGGAGAACAGTGTGAGTCATTCTAGCTTTTTGCTGGTATTTCGTATCCGGTTTATTTTTAAATCGTCCTGTACAACTGGAGTTTCTTCCATGGTTTCTGTTACCATGGCTCCATAATATTTCCTCAAATCTGCTTATTCATACTTTCACACCCTCCAGCCTCAAATTTACAATGCCTCAGAATCAGTATCTGATTCATGATGTCTAAGAATGTTTCTCCAGCTGCGATAGCATTTTTCTCTAAAGTACGTTTCCCCCCTAAATGGGATTAGTTGTTTTTCCCATTGCAGACATCGGGAAGAGAGTTTGAAGGCGAAGGACCCATGCCGTGAGTGGGGTGGGTGGGGGCTGTTAGGGGGCTGCCATCCGCAGTCCGAGCGGGGGACCAGAGCCATCCACGTGGAGCCCACAGTCGGAGAGTACAGGCTGGGCAGGCTGCCACGTTTACTTAGGAAGTGCTGGCATTGGACGTTTCGGTCCAGACAGCCACCGACTCTGGGTTCTTGGTTCTTGTCAAGTGTGACTGCGTGTTTGTTCTCTTGCTCTTATTTATTTATTCATTCATTTATTTTTGGACTTGAGGGAGGCTTCCATTCTGGGACGGTCTCTTGTTTCAAGGATCTGCAGCCAGAAGAAGAACGATGCTGGGCCTGGCGGCCACCAGCAAAGCTTGCTTTGCTCTCCCGTCCTGGCGTTCCGCAGTTTTCAAGGAGATGCTTTTCTGCGTTTCACGGCTTTGAGAAAGGTGTTTCTTAAAGGACTGTTCAGGATTGAAAGGAAGTCCTAAAGCGATATGGACTCATAGAGATATTTTGTTTTCAGTATCTGAGGTCTTGGACCTCTTCCACTCTTCGGGGTTAACCCGGTTTTCCTCTGACACATAAACGTAGTGTCCGACTAGGTTCTGGGTGTGTGCATGGGACTGACTGTTGGCGGCTCGTCTTGACCAAAAGTTTTCAGATGGTACTGTAAATATAAATGCGACTCCATGATAGCAGTTCTTAATACCGGAGAATTTAAAGGACGTTGTAACCTACTGGAGCTGTAGTCTCCGGACATAGCTGTATCCTCTGGGTCAGAGGGGACCCTTTTGACCAACAAAAACAAAATGAAAGATGTTTCTGGGTGCTCTGGAGGCCGCCAAGGAGGCCAGGGGAGGGTCTTCCAACGGAGGGGCTGTACGAGCTGACCGTTGTGGAAAAATCGACTTTAAGAATTGCTGAAAAATTAGTTTTGTTGACAGCCTAAGAAACACTGTGGTTAATCATCTGAGTAACTAGTCTTTTTCTTTCCTTTGTAATCCAAGAGATGTCGATATGCATAGTTTCACGAGTGCAGTTGCTAACTGCAATACCTTATTATAAAGGCCTTATTTGATATCATCTCATAAAGTCATTGCTTTACTTTCTTTGCCATTATTTCATTTGTAAAGATCCCAGCATGTGTTTCTGTCAGTTTCAGCAGAAGTTAGGGAGGACCTATTGCGGATGAGACACCCCAGTGGAGTTTACCTTCTAGAGGGGGAAGGAGACTGTACGTGGGGAAAAAATCCAGATGGTGATGTATGTTTTGAAGAAATATCCGAAGAGAGTAGAAAGTAGCAGGTAGAGGTGGAGGTGGTGGGAGGTGGAGCTGGATGAGAGAGGATGAGGGGACAGGTTCCTCCGAGGACCTCCAGGCGGAAGCCAGATGCTGTCAGGAAGCCGGCCAGGCAGTTGTCTCAGGGAAGAGCATTCCGGGGAGAGGGAACAGCATGTGCAAAGGCTCTGAGGCGGGAACAAGCTTAGTGTGTTTGAGAAACAGTGAGAGAACCATTGTGGCTGGAGCAGAACAGGTCTAGCCAGTAAGAGAGATTGGAAGGGGACAGGCAGGGGCCAGGTCGTGATGGGACCCACAGCAAAGCTTAGGAGTCAGGGTTTAACTCAGTGCAGTGGGTTTGGAGCAGGGAAGTGATGCCATTTAAGGATTTGAAAATGTCCTCCAGAGACTAGGAAGTAGAAGTAAGGGTGGATTTTCTGTTTTGCCTAATATTGGGATTTCTTTTGAGAAGACATTGAACTTTTGTTTTCATTTTAGTTTTGAACTTGCAGAATTTATGTCATACCACCTGCATCCCTTGTGATTTGGGATTCTGTGAAATTCTCTGGGTCCTTGAGGTATCGCATATATTATATATTAAGTACACTGGTCATTAACAACAGTAATAGCAATGATCTCTGCCTGGTCCTGTCAATTAGAAATTGTAACTATTAGTGGTGTGTAAAATAGTCCTCAGCCTAGCCAGCAGCTGAAGATGACAAGTTATGAGAAACTCTTCAAGTTTAAACCACACGGGGATTTCTTTGTAGAAATGTGACACCAGTTCCTCCTTTCTGCCTCACTGTTCCTGTTTTAGGGCGGGTACCCAGCCGTGCTGTGTGGCCCTCTGAATCCTGGGTGGCCCATTGACACTCCCTGGCCTGTACCCCCATTTTCCCAGTCTCCCCCTCCTCTCAGGGCGCCAGCTCCTACCCCTCTATGTGCTCAGTTCCCGTTGGCTCCTTGCGGTTCAGCTTGGTGTCCCCAGGCTGGGAACCTGCCCACGCTAGACATCCTGTTCCAGGCTTGCTCAGCACCCCAGCGGGCAGACCAACCCTGAGAGAACCCCGAGGGACCGTTTGTGGGGTTCAGAGACACTCTTCCACCCACACTTTGGAGGCAGGATCAAGCCATTTGCAGGTGCACTTGATACGTCACAACTCACTGAACCCCCAGTGTTGTTCCCACGCCTGACTTCCTAGCAGCCATTGACAGGGGTCTTCCGTGAGAAGCAGTAATAGCAATGATCTCTGCCTGGTCCTGTCAATTAGAAATTGTAACTATTAGTGGTGTGTAAAATAGTCCTCAGCCTGGGACCCAGGGTCAGAGTGCCTGTCACCATGCACGAGGCCGGGATTACTGACAGTCATGCCTCTTCTCACTTGTTTCGTAAAATGCACCTTAGTTGCTGTCGACTTTCCCTTTATACCGTGGGATTTGTATGTGCAGGACTTGTAACACAGGTGACATCCTGTGTCACCGACACTGTGTGTAACGGGCATTACATTGACGGGGAGCCTCTGAGAATGAGTTCAAGCCTAGTCTTTGGGGTCACAGGGCGGCTGCAAGGCTCAGATCTGATGGAGGAGGGAAGCCCTTTGCAGCCATGAGCAAACGCACAGTGCTTATAGTTACTTGGCTTGAATCCTCTCAAGTTCTCCCACAATCTCTTGCCAGTAGGAGGCTCTTTGAAAACATTTTAAGCTCAGAAAAATCTGAGTTTGTTTAATACCACACTCTTCGTTCCAAGTATAGGTAGCAAGATTCTGAAAAGACGCCCAAGGTCCCATATCTGTCTAATGGCAAATTTGGGACCAAACTTCCAATTTTGGGCCCTGAGAGCCCTTCGTAAGAGTGAAAAATGACTTCCGAATCCTCAGAAGTTACAGTTTATTTGAGGTAGCTTTATTAGTTTTTGTTTGGGGCGTGTGAATATCTGGGTGTATTTTGCTTTAAAAATTGGCATTCCTAGCATTCCCAGTGATTCCCTAGGCCAGGCTGATTAACTGCCACCATCACTGCCAGCACTCTCGCCCCTCGGGGGAAGTAATTGTGTTTAAACAGCCACACCATCCCACTGAATGGAAAGTTACCCGTGTGCTGATAACTAGTATCCACTCAAGGTTGAATCTGGAGTGAGTCTGAACACTCTGAAATTGACACACTAAAGGCGTTTCATATTTAAAATTGTGTAAATGTTTATTCATTTGAAGTTTCTTAAACAAAAACAGCCAATTTCAGTACCTGCCAAGGGAGACATTAGATGCTATGACGAGGCTCACTTGTCCCCACTACAGCTGAAGTTTCCTTTTTCATGGGACCTCATTCTCTTCTCTTCTCTTTGCTGCCCATCTCTTATTCACGTGTGATATTACAGGTGCTGTTTCACCGGAAATAGTCTCAGATTCATCGTGTGAAACGAATAGGACCCCAAAGGCAGCAATGTTTTTCTGCCGAGGTGTGTTTTCGGGGTCATTTTTCTCCTCTGCCTCCCAGGCGTGTTTCTGTCCTTTCTCGTGGTTGTGTAAGCTGTCCCTTAAATGCAGACTGAGGACGTCAGGCTGGAGTCTTGCTTCTTAAATGGTATGGAGGGGTTCATGAACAGCCTTTGGATTGCAGGAGTCCTTGAACCCCCGACAAGGGAACCAGACGTGCCGTGACAGTCCCCCAACCACGGCTGTGACTGGGAAAGACCCCAGCCCCTGAGGCCTGACCCAGTAGTGATGTGACACAGCCGTTAGGAGCGACGGGGAGACGAGAGACAACAGGACATGCTCATTGTGCAGTGGGAAAAGCAGACCATGGGCGGCACCTTTGCTGTCATCGCAGTGAGGACCCACTGGAGGCGACAGGAGAAAGGGCTGAGTAGTGAGAACGAAGGTTGGTGGGACAGAGCCCGGCCAGGAGGAGCCCTCATTCATTTTGACAGCCTGTGCGACCCAAAAGAATAGACGTGTGGACTCGAAACTGATGTGGGCTTAGCCATCCGGGGCGAGTCGAAAGGGCAGAGCAGAGGAAGCTGCGTGTCACGCCCGAGCGGGGACATGCCCGCTTCAGACCGGTGCTGTGTTGGGCGCTGTGGAATAGCTTCCCGTAGTGTTGGCTAACACAAAGCAAGATGTGTTTCCCCCACTCTTTTCTCTTTTGAACTGTGATGTGTGAGCGTGTGAGCCGTGTGTGTTTTCGGTGAAATGGCTCCGTGTCCCGATAGGGCCCCCAGCGTCCCCTCTCTCTCCAGCTCTTCAGTTCGCTGTCGCGTGGTGTTCTGCACCGTGAAGTGCCCCGGAGTCCGGCAGTGGTTTCAGGGGATGGTCTCCACGGCGACCCCACACCCCGTCTGCTGAGAGATGCGATTGATTTTAATCTCCGGAGGCACCTTTGAGTGCGTCCGGCCTGCACTGCCCACCCGGTGGCGGTGGGTGCTTCTGGGGACCCGTCCCGTCCGGCCGGGGCCTGGGGCTCACCGAGCTGTGGCTCGGGCGCCCCTCCGGGGGGGCAGCCTGCGAAGCCCAGCGTGTCACCACGCCTGAGCTGTTTTCCGTTGGTGGAGCAAACGCACTACACGATGTTCCAGAGATAGAAGTCCCTTTATTTGCTGATCTCTATCTCTTCCCTTGAGGAATGTGCACTTTTCCAGATGAAATCACTGGCGACAGAATAGGCGGTGCCCGAGATCTGAGCTATTTAAAAATAAAAGTGTTCCTGCTTTGCCGGTGGCACGAAGCAGTGTGTTCCCCCAGGCCTTACTCTCCGAGTCCCCACCGTGTGGGGGACGGCTTGAGGCTTAGCGGCACACCTGTCCTTTGTCACAGGGGACTGACAGGCGTAGCCGGGGCTGAGGCTGGAGGCAGAGGGCACCCAGGGGCCCGTGGGCCATTGCGGTGGTCGGGCTTCCTGAGTGGCTGCTGGGAGACAGCTGGGGACTGAGCCACACGTCCCCACGATGGTCGCTAAACCCGTGTGCAGTTTAGTTGAACGTGTGAACTAGTGTTCATAAAACAATTCCAACCAGTTGAGCTAAAACATCTTCACGCAAATGCTCCAGTGTCGGGAGAGAAAGAAAAAGCAGGGGAGGGGGCTGGGGGATGGGTCGGAGGGGACCTGCCCGAGTGGCAGGAGGAGGCCAGCCTCTTGCTTGGGCTCTCTGGAGGAAGACAGTTCCGGGGGCCAAAGAGCTAGTACGGCTGTGCCTGGCAGTGCCACAATCGGCGGAGGCCTCGTGGCTGGAGCCAGGGGAGGGGTGGGGGCAGCCTGTGCGAGGCGAGCAGGGCGGAGGTGCGCACTCGGGGGCCTTTACTCTGCGTTTTGAAAGGGTCCGTGTTGAGAACGGACTGCAGGGCCGGGGCCGCGCTGGTGATGAGAGCGGTCACGTGTGGAGGAGGCGACGGCGGATCTGCTCGCCTCTGGCGGGCCGGCGGGCGGAGGGCTGCGCTGTGCCCTCGAGGGGCACACAGACGCCCTCTCTTGAAGCTGCGGTGCAGAGGGACCCCCTTCCTTCCACCACAAGCCGTTAATGAGACGAAGTGTGGCATTCTTACCAATTTTTATCTTCTAAAAATATTATTTGCCAATCAAAATTTCCCAATAGTTGAGAGGGTGACGAGGTGGAATGCAAAGGTCCCCTCCGTACCCCCACCCCCACCCCGAGCAAGCGTGAGACCCACTGGGACCTTCTGTGCACGGGCAGGCTTTCGTGGGCATTTAATAGTTCTTTAATAGCAGCGGGATCAGACTGCCTACTGTGCTGCACCCCCGTTTTCACCCGCTGTGTGGGCACATCTTTTCATGTCTGCACACACAGTTCTCCCCACCCTCCTCCTCTGGCTGCCTGCGTTCCTCTCCGAAGCCGACTGGCACCAGCATTTTTCATTCTTGATGGACAGGGAGGTGGCTCTCACTGTTTATGTTTTGTTGCCACTGAGAATCCCTACCGTTTGACTCTTGGGTGAGTTTGTCTGTAAGACAGAGTTTAGAAGAAATAGTTGGGTCGAAGGCTAGATGTTTTCTGTTGTTAAATCTGTCACATGTTGAGAGGCAAGTCACCCTGCATAAGGACAGGTTTGCGTGCACGTGTTTGGTCTTAATAGCACATCTTACAAGTGCTTGAGGCTTGAATTTCCCAAACAGTAATGCAGATACAAGAATCTGAGTTGCCACGAAGCTATCAGCGCCGTCAGCACGGGCCCGGCACGCCTCTGGGACCTTTGTTGTCACCCTCCCTCTGCTGGACGGGCGCCTCCCCTGTCCTTACATGCCCACTTGCCATCCATCTGGGGTCCCTAGCGCCTCCCTCCCGTTCTCCCACCAGTCTGTGTCAGTCTGCCCTAGTAGGAGGTCAGCTCCAGGCGTGCAGGGGCCATGTCTGTCTTGTTCACTGCCCCACCCCTGGGGCTTGGAAGAGTGCCTGGCACATAGTAGGTACTCAGACATGTGTTTGTAGAATGAATGGGTAAATAAATAAGTCCCAACTTAAGGAATGATCCTCCCCTCACTCCAGGCCACACAGTGACTTAGCCGAGATGAAAGTCACTTTCTAATTAATGAAGACTTTGCCACCCGCTGATGAAGAAGAAACCAACCTGAGGTCCAGTGCGTGCTCACTCTGAGGCTGCGGGGCAGCACAGAACTGCGCCAGCGTTGTGTGTGGGGCGGCGGGGACACTCGCTGCTGGGCACCTTCCGCGGGTGCCCAGCACGAGACGCTTACTCTCTGCTTGCTCTGGGACACGAGCGGCGTGGTGCCCTCACGCAGAAGTGTAGTCTTTGGGCCTGAAGACCTGTTCTATTTTTCTTTTTTGGAATAAATTAAAGGCATAGAGAGGGAGCTAGATGTACTTAGGTCATTTGTACCTTTTGTTCGCTCGATACTGGTTATCAGGCCCAGAGGGGAAGAAGGCGGTTATGCCGGCTCCCAGCCTGGGCCAAGGTCAACCTCAGCTACTTCCCCTAACCTCGGAGACTCAGCACACTGTTTTAGGAGTGGCTTTGACTCCTGGTGTTTATATTCTTTGATGGCAGAAGTCGCCAGAACCCAGAGATCTGGCACCAAGTCCCCTTCCTCAATCATTCCTGGATTGCTGACAAGTGCCTCTTAGAATGTGTATTCAGCAAACACGGCTCGGGGGCCTACTGTGTGCCAGGACACACCTGGGGGGCTGCACATGCGATTTTCAGGAGGGCAGGAGCAAGAGGTGGTGATTTGCACATCCTTCTGCTCGGGCTTCTCTCGCTCTCGCATCTGGAGCTTGCTGCTTACCCACCGTTGATGGGCAGACAAGGTTCCAGGCTGAAGCACGTCATCCCTGCCCCTCGGCGACTGGAGTTTCAAGGTCTCCAAGGGGAACCAGCCTGCACAGGAGGAGCGTGCGACAGGAACATTCCCTGTGTGCTGCGTTTGTTTCGTCAATGGAGCTCATTCAGCATTATAGTCAAGTTTTGGGGTTCATTTTCTTTAGGAGGAAACCACCCGATAACTGCCGAGTGGTAGACAGTCTAAAACGTGCTGGAAGTGCCAGACTCCGTCCCCGTCCTTGAAGTGAGCAGTGCTGACTCACGTATGTCACTTTGCACTTTCCCGAACCTCTTCACGTCCGTTATCACCCCGAGCCTCCTTGTACCTTGGGAGGTAAGGAGCTGGTGATGGCCTTGCTTCGCAGGGGAGGGCAGGGCTCTTGGAGGGGACAGATAAGTGAGTCCACAGCAGTGGCACCGAGCCTCGTTGCCACTTAATGCCATGCTGAGAGCTTTGCCTGCCCGTGGGGGAGCCCCCAGCTAAATGCACACCATGCCTTTGGCGCTGATAACTGCTTCTCGGCCAGCGGTCACAAGCATGGCTGGCGTCGGCCTGCCTTTGGTCAGGGCCAGCTCCCACTGAGGGGTGCCTGCCGGGACTGCAGCCTTGGCTCCTTGGGCCTCCACGCACCATCTGAAACCTGGTAGAGCGCAGCTCAGGAAACGGGGTGCTCAGGGAACTGAGTGGCTTTGCCATGGGCACCCAGCTCGTCACAGTGGGGCTGGGAGGTGAGCCTGAGCTTTCCCGAGAGCTGGCATCTGAGGCTTCCGTCGGCGGTATCTCGAGCAGGCAGTCTTCAGTTCTTCCTCTCACTTTCTCTGTCTGTCTGGTTCTTTCGTGCCTTGCCTCAGTTTCCTCTGAAGGGCCGTGGCTGTCCGCTGGTTTCCCACCTCTTAGAGGAGAACGAGCAGCTCAGTGCGACCCCGTGTGAGATCTGCGAGGCTTCAGGAGGAAAGTGTCGTCACCTCCGAACCTGCAAGTCAGAACCGTGGGTGGGACTGAGCTTCCAGGTGTCGTTTCTGTCAGGTCCGGAACGCCGTGGACAGTTTTGCAGGAGGTTTGCCTTTCTGATTTGGTTCTACTAGATTAATGATGATGTTCACGTGTGAGCTTGGAGGATGGATAACTGGGGAGGTGGGGATAAAAAGCGGGCGAATTCGTGCAAGGACGCTGTAGTCGAGCCTCCTGGAGTCGTCAGCTGTTGGGCTGTGGCTACACAGGGCGCCAGCTTGGCCCTCGTACAGCTGTGATCGTGGGAACTGTGGGGCCTGAGGACTGAGGGAAACCAGCAGGTTGCCGCTGTGTGACTTGGCTGAGGAAAGTTGGTTTTTCCTTGCTCTCTCTGGTCAGCTGAGCGCGCGCCTCACGCCGATGGCCGCTGCCGCGCCGGCGAGTCTCGCTCTTGTTGCTTGGGGGCGTCGCTTCTCAGGGATTCGGGTCCTCGCTCCCAGGAGTCTACTGTGTCTTTTCGTGCCGAGCTCAGTGGCAGCCGCTTCTTGGCACGTAATAAACCTTGTGCAGAACTGATCCTCCATTAGTGTCCAAACCGTGGCTGAAGCCAGGCAGACATGGATTCCTCTGTCAAGCTGCTGCTCCGTCTGGAGCCGGCGCTCACCCCTCCCTGCACCTGCTCCTTGGAGCTGGCCCGGCAGCCCGCCCAGCGGCCTGATTGCGCCACTTTGAGAGTCTCCTGAGCCAGAAGCCTGGATTCCCTGGAAGGTTCTGGAGCAGAGACTCGCTGCTCTGGGGAGACCTTTTGCTGCAGCAGCCATGGGCCGGCGTGCTTCCGGGGGGACCTGGCTAAGGGCACAGGAGTCCATGGAAAAAGGGGGTGCTGTGACGCATGGGTGGCTCCGGGGCCAGGCTGGAGTAGCCTGTCCGGCTGTGGGAGAGCCCTGTGGCTGGAGTGACCTGCTGCCCCAGTGGCTGCAGAGCCGACATCCGGCCGGCGTGCGGGCGGGAAGAGTGCACGGGGCGTGCGTGCATGCGTGCATGCGGGCACTCGGCTCCAGAGTGCCCCAGTCCGCTGTCTGCTTTGAGTTTGTTGTTTCAGTGCCGTGTTCACCTTTGGAAGCTCTGAATCCCACCCGACTAAGCCCTTTTAATTAGCAATTAGATCTTAGGCTATAGATTTATTTAAATTGGAGATGGTTTTTAGAAAACGTCTTTGTATAGAAAGAACATTACCTTAGCCAACAGGCAGAGTTGGTGTCAAATGCTGGTCTCCACCATTTGACTACGGGCAAGTTACTTACCTTCCCCAAGCATCAGTTTTCTCAAGATAGACATCAAAGTAATGATAGTAATAGTTATTATCTATCAATAGTTGCATTATTATTATTTACAAGGTTCATAGCACACTTACTATGGGTCATGTATTGTTCCAAGCCCCTGTATGAATGGCTTCATTTGAGCCTCACAGCAATTCTGATTCCCTTATTGTCGCTGTTTCACGGATAAAGCCATAGGGCACAGAGGGGTTAGGTGGCTTGCCCACTGTTGCGCAGCCAGTGCGTCACAGGTTTGGGATTGGAGCCCAGGCAGCCGGACTTAGAGCTTGTGTTCCTTACTACGGTTCTAGACTGTCCTACAGGGAACCGTGAGAATTAGCTGTGATAACGTATGGGAAAGCACCTAGAAGAAAGTCTTGCATCTCGTAGGTATCACGTGTAGCTCGCTCTGCCCACCTCACCCGACCTGCTCCCTCCCATCATCCAGCTGTGGCTTGGGACTCCTCACTAGAGTGGTTCGGAAAGTCGGGTCTCTGGCTGTGTGATCTGAACACAGGGTGACGTAAAGGAGGGTGGAGTGTCCTTTTCTACAAGAAGCAGGTTGTCTCATCTGGCTGCGGACAGGTCACTCCATTAAAGTGATTCGTGCTTCTGAATTAGCCGGAGTCCTTCAGCTTCTTCCCTCCTGCAGGGGAATAACTACCCCGTTACCCTTGCCGGATCGAGAACGTCGAATCTGCACTCAGAAATTGTCAGGCTAGGTTGTCTGTCCTTAATCTTCCGAGCTGGCTCTTACACAGATGGTGTCAGAATGAGCTGGTCTGGATCTGGGGCTGCAGCGGCTGAGACGAGGCAGTCATTGGGGATGGGATGGGCAATGCCTGACATAGTTGGAATGTGCTGGAAACCGTGTGGAGAGTGGAGTCAGAAGCGGGGTTATTTCCACTCACATCTTACCCCAGGTCCTAGCCCCGCTGGGTGGGTAGGACAGGTTGGGACAGGGCGAGCCTGGAGAGGCAGGGACTCTGCCCGTTCTCCTCACATGCTCTCCGTCCCTTCCTCTGAAGGATGAAGAAGAACATTGAGCAAACGCATCAATCTGCTGATCTAAGAACATGACCTGTTCGTCACAAAGCTCTTTGAACTCTTTAGCAAGACGCTGAGAAGGTTTACTTGGTATTGGCACAAATACATGCGTGTGACGTACACGCACGTGCCCGTGCCCAGAGTGTGGAGTGTATCGGCCCCTCCCACCGCAGGGAAGCGGTTTAGACTGTTCCATACGAAGGCAGTGATGGAAATGGGAGTGGTAAGATGGAGACGGCTTGCCCTTTGACCTTGGGAGTTTAAACAATGGCATGTTTTTCTTTTCAGGGTTGTCTCTGGATTTCGAGCCTCGGACACTGACGTCTGAGTCTGAGCATCCCCTGCTGCTCCCTCGCCCTTCGGAGAGATGTCTGTCACGTACGACGATTCCGTTGGCGTGGAAGTGTCCAGCGATAGTTTCTGGGAGGTAATGCCCATGCTTTCTTCTCCACGGTGCAGAGATCAGGCTGATAGACCAGGCTGATAAACGCCCCCAATTTTCCAGCCGGGCATTTGTGGGCGGGAGGTACGGCTGGGCTATCAGTGTAGGTGGTGAACTCACCTTGCTAGAAAAGTCTGGTGACCAAAGAGGTTAGAGCTGTTTTAGAGACCTTGTCACTTTGTCCATTCTCTAAGGAACTTTTTCACGTTTAGCTCTGATGCGACTTGGAGTGACGTACACTACTCACTGGGCTTAGCCTGAGAAGCGGCTTGGCTTTTGGGTATTATGTAGAAAAAAGGGACAATGGTGATGGATGTGGCATCATGCTGGACACTGCAAGCAAGAGGCCAGAGGGCTGAGCAAACTGCATCTTCCTGTCTGTGCCTGCGGGGAACCCCCTTCCTGATTAGAGTGTTTTATGGGTTTGGGTAGTCTTTCTTCCTGCGCCCCACTTACTCTCCTGCCTACCGGTCAAAGGAAAGTCCATTTTTGATCAAATTTTGTTCTTGTGGCAAAGCCCTCTAACTTTCCCAGCAGCTGGGGGCTCGGTGGAAGGAGCACCGGCTTTATGGTTGTAAAGATCTGGGTTCTGATCCCAGCTGTGTGACCTTGGGGCAAGTTGCTTGGCTGATCTGAACCTCAGGGTCTTCATCTGTACTGCCAGGATGAAATGAGAGCGTAGACAGTGGCACCCTGTGGGTGCTTTCCTGACACCAGGGGCTCGGGTGGTGAGGAGAGGAGGAGGAGGATGCCCTGGCGTGTGCCTGGGACAAGCACGCAGTAGTTTCGTAGACTTAGACTGATTGGGTATATATATAATTTTGTCTGATATCAAGTACCATCTGCTATTATAGTCTCATAGACATGTGATCACAGGTGGCCCAGCTTACAAAATATGGACAAGGAGCTCAAAATTCTACCAATACTTTTCTTTCCTGTGAATTGGGAAAAGGTCAATACTGACTTTTAGCTAAATACCTCATTTTATTTAAATTATGTATTTATTGAGCACCTACTGTGTGCTAGGCCCTGTGAGGTTCCAATAAGAAATGTGATGGTCTGTGTCCCTACCCTTAAGCAGCTGGCTTCTGTGGGACTGGGAGTAAATTGCAAAGCAGAGAGGATGCCCCTTGGCTGATGACAGCCTTCCTGGTGGGTACCAGGCCGGAACACTCACACACACAACATAAAAATCTGTTCCTGAAGGCTGCGTCTGCACCCTTGTAGTTACCCAGTGGATGGCAGAGATGGCTCTGGAAAAATGAAGTAGCTGGACATAATGCTATTACGGGAGTCTTCAGCTACTGGGTAAAAGAAAGTTGCCAGTACATATTGTCAGCACGTATTAAATCAAGTAGCTTTAACAAGTCACCGATTTAAGCGCGAAGGCTCCGTACTGAAATCTTGGCTGCGATACCGTCAGTAGACGGGAACGTTGCTTTTTGCCTGAAGAAGGCGAAGGCGAGTGGGTCTGTTTTCAGGGCGGGCTCTGCTCGTCTTGTGACGCGCTCCCTGGAGTTAACGCCACAGCCCGTGTAAATTGCGGTGCTGCTGTCGTCCTCCTTTGCTGGGACGTTCGCTGACTGGCACATTGCTAGGGCCTGGCGTTGCCCTGTGACTCGTTCGTGGGCACCCCACCCGAGAGCCGTCACCGGCCCCTGAGACCTCGGCCTGGCGCTCATGGTCTCCCGGGCACAAGGTGCACACACACACTCACCCCTTCAGTTCCGTGCCCAGCAAAGGACAGGGGTGCAAGCCCAGTGACCGGGTCACTGCCCTTGAGTCTGCTCACCCTCAGCCCCTGCTTCGGAACCCCCGGTCTCCCCTTCCTGACTCCTGTTAACGCCCCCGACATGCATACACACGCGCACGCGTGCGCACACACATACACACGCGCACACACATACACACACACACACACACACACACACACACACTCACAGGCCCACGAGCTCCTCCGCCCGTCTCCAGTCTCCGGGCCCGGGCCCTCAACGCCAGCTTCACGATGCCCTCACCTGACGTCTCAGTGGAGCCAAAGCCCCACAGTCCGCCGAGCACTCAGGGCCCCTCCAGTGCTCAGTCCTGTAGTTCTACTTGTCGCTGAGTAGGCGGGGCAAGTGTTTTCTCTTTCTCTTACTTACTTCGACATCACTGAAATCAAAGGAGAAAAAAAAATTTCTTCAGAGCAAAAAACCCCGAGCGCTCAGTTCTGTCCAGGAAGAAACGGAATGACCTTTTATCTGGCACTTAGAACAGTTGCCCTTGGGGAGGAGTGAGTGAGCCTGCGCCGACGGGAGGAGAAGCCACTTGCTCTATCCACCTTCACCTGTCTCCACACGTGCCACACGCGTGTGTGGCTGAGAAAGAGAGAGGGGACACCGTGAGACCACCCGGGTCGGGAATCACTGGGACTCCGGCCCTGCGATGTCATCGGTGATCCTTACAACTAGCCGCTTTACCCCTAGGTAGCCGAGCAGGTTATTTCACTTCTCTGAGCCCAGAGTCACGTGCGCGCGAACAGTGGCACCAGTGTCTGAACCCGGACAGGGCTGCAGTTCTTCAGGGTGAGGCAGAAACATTTAGCAGGCGCTGCCAAGGAGGGCTGCCCCTCTCTCCCAGGAGCCCCCGGGGCCTCCGCAGCCTTGCCCCACGGCGTTTCCTCGGCCCTTACCTCAAGCGTCACTTCCCCCAGGCAGCCCGACCACCCGCGTTCCTTCCAGAACTTGTCACCATACGTCAGTCCCACGAAGGCAGGGACCACGACAGTTCGTTCACCATTATATCCCTAGTCCCTCACATAGTCATCGGCACACAGTAGGTGTTTATTACATATTTGCAAGTGACTAGAGGGTGTTGCCAGACCCTCAAAAATCGAGTTCCAAGTGTCCGTGGGTAGCCAGCCCGCTGGTGGTATTGACACGCTGTTCCATTAGAAATCCTGGAACTGTGAAGGGCCCTCAGAGGTGATCTAATCCCGTCCTCCCTCTTCATTCTGTTTTGAATGAACAAGATGAACAAACAGCCAGGTCTTGTCGAGCGACGGCCACGCTGGGCCCAGCGCGCTGACCGGGGAGAGGCCCGGTTCTGCTGCAGTTCCGCCAGGTCCCGGCGCGTTTGGGCCTCAGCACCAGCTCCGAGTCCACGCTGGAGCTGCAGGGATAGAAGTGCAGGGGGCCAGACCTGTTCAAGGCCAGTCATCCGGGAGCAGGGCCAGACCTTGGCGGCCCTCCTCGCGAGAGAAGGCACAGGGGAGGCTGCCTCGTCAGGCAGGTCTGGGGCTGATGGACCCAAACGAGACAAGAGCTCTTGTAGCTGCTCCTGGTGCCATCTGCGGGACTGGAATTAAGGAAGCCCCAAAGGGTCGCCCTTCTTACTGTCTTTCAAGCTGATTGAGAGTATTCCGGAGCCTCTCGCAGGCTTCGTCAGCTTCAGGTGAAACGTGACTGGCTCTGTGGACTTGTACCGCCAGGGGCTCCTCCTGTCTGTTCAGGTTGGCACCGCTGGCCCGCCCTTGGACGTGCCTCCAGGGTGTAGAGGGGGCTGGGCCTTCTGAGTCACAGGTCAAAGGGCATGAGCATTCTGAGGATAACATTGAGGTCGTCTCGGGCAAGCGGTCCTAGTAGTTTCCAGGCTTGCGATTCCCAGCGTGAGCCTCGCTGGCACACAGTGGGACCGGGGCGGGGTCGTGTGCTGCCTTGGTCTTGAACTCTGTCTGTGGCCTTCCCTGAACCTGCGGGCAGGTTGGAGGCGCACACGTCACCTGATAGCAACCTGTTAAGTCTTTGCCCTATTCCCTCTCTGTTCTTGGCCTGAGGAAGGGTCTAGAAGATGGGTTCTGCCTCCTTCTGGCCACATGATCATGGGTGACTTCACCTCTTCAAACCTCCGTTTCTTTTTCTGTAAAATGGGAACATTAATAATAGCCGCTGCCTAGGATTGTGACAGGATTCAGTGAAGTGACACACAGAGCTGTCAGCGTACTGCCTGGCAAAGCACAGACATGCTGTATTATGATGCTGCTGCTGATGAGACACTCGGCATGCGGTGCCTGCTGCCAGGAGGCCTGCAGTCCACGGGGGCAGGGAGGCCAACACGCGCGCTTGTTACCCGTGTGGCACAAGCTGTGACTGCGGGGCATGGGAGCAGTGCTTGGAAGGGCCCTCGTGGCCCCCAGGTGGACCGGCCAGCAGGAGCCCGTGGTGGGGAACTGGTCTCGCCTGTCTGCGAGTGCAGGCGATGCAGGTGCTGCCCCTGGGCCGCCCGGCGGGGACGGCAGGCCTCAGGGCGGCGGCGGCGGGGAGGACGAGCCGAGCCTTAGAGAGCTGAGATGGGGACAGGTAGGACGGGACTGTCACCATGCGTCTCCGTCTCCCTTCCTCTTCCGCCTTTGACCTGGGCCCTGTCCCCTTTCTAGTGTTACGGCTGTGTTGGCGTGTGTTCTTGTAACTGTGCCCTCGTTCGTTATGTGTAGCTGGTTTAAATTCACACCGAGGGCTGGCTGCTCCGTCATTCTGTTCTTTTTTCTCCACTCTGCTCTGTTCGTGAGCGCTGTTCAGGTTGGAGTGTCTCCACCGAGTCCCGAACTTTCTCTCCTGTGCCCACAGGCGCCCGCCCCCCACGCTCACTGGTGCATTCCCCAGGGAGAGGATGCCTTGTGCCCTGTGACCCAAGCGAACATTTACGTGGAGAGAAAACTCAGGAGGGAGGTCGCTGGGTCGTCCTAAGGCGTGTGTGCAGGTCATAGCTTAATTACCTGCCTCGTCCGCTTGCCGCCAGCGTCCACAGCAAGGTGCCCTGTCGTCCCACCTCCGCCCCACACTTGGCGTTCCCTGCTCTCTAGGGTTTGCCCGTCTGCAGGGGCGAAGAGCTACCTTGCTGCTCTCATGGGCTACCCCAAGGCTCAGGTGTGCGGGCACCTCGCTGTGTGCACCTTAGCCCCGCCGCACTGCCCCTTCTCCCCGAAGTCGCCTGTTCCTTCCTTTTACCCTTCTTCCCACGGGGCCTGTCTTTTTCATGCTGATGTGTCGGGCTTTTACTCCCTTGGCAATTTAGATACAGCAGATTGGGAGACGATATTTGCTCTGTCTGTTTACTTTGTCATTGGTACTGGTTTCTAAACACAGCCTTAATTTTTGATGTAATACAATTAATTTTTTATATACACACGTGTCTGTGTATCTTTACAACTTGTACTGTTGAAATTTTGTTTAGAGTCATGCCCTGCCCCGAGTCACAAAGATACTCACTTACACTTTCTTCTCGTTACTTTATGGTTTTACCTTTCATGTTTTTCTCTCGTGCCTGCCGTGGGGCAGACCCCGTGGAAGGCAGTGGAGAAGGAGCGGTAGGTCAGAAAGACAAAAGCCCGAGCCTTGTTGGGACCCCGTCGGAAGGTATTCGGGGTGATGTCGTCTGCGCACTGCGGGCTCTGGTCTGCTCCGGCCTGGGACAGCTGGAAGGCAGGCCGCCTGGGGGCGTGGACAGAGGGCCAGGCTAGGGGAGGGCAGGGTGGTCTGGGGCACCGGCCTGAGAGCACACTGTGTGCGTGATGGCTGCCACTCCCTCCCTCTGTTGCACATTGAGTCTGCATTGTGACAGCCAGAACCTCAGGGTTCCCGGGGGAGTCCCGAGTCCTTGGGGGTCCCTTGTGGTGGTGAGCCCTGGGCAGGGAGAGGTCCTGCTTCCTGGATGCCTTAGATCTGTGGCAGCACGGGGTGGGAGAGCGGGAGCTTTGGGGCTGTCCTACCTGGTGCCATTCTCACTTGGGCCACTGGGATCGCTGTGGGACTTTGGTTATTATCAGGTACTTTGTGCTATGGGCCTGGTGGTCACTGACCAAAGAGGAGAGTGAAAAGAATAACATGGAACATGTATGTTAAGGAGACCCGTATATGGTGCCCTGGAGGTCTCCCTGACCTGATGGCCCAGCCCTGTCATGGGGCCAACAGCTGGGAGGCTCGGAGGAGGGGCAGGTCTGCACTCACTTCCTCGCTCACCCACGGGGGTCCCAGAGGTCTCACTGGCCTGCTTCCAAATTCTCCAGCTGTCCTGTTGCCCTTGGCCACCGTGTCTCACAGAAAGAGTTGGCCAAGATAAACAGGCCATGAAGTCAGAGCCGCCAACATGCTCCATTGTCCTGTGAAAGGCAGTTCCGGCCTGTGGACACCCAGTGGACAAGGGAGGAACTGGTGCGACCCTCTGAACAGCCCTTCCCAGCACCCTGTGATCACAGGCTCGCTGGTTTTCAGGTGGAGCCGTGTGTCTCGGCTCCCTCCCGTCCCCGACGGTGCAGGGACCGCTGCAAGGCCAGCCCAGACTCGTCTCAGTCGACTGGAACCGAGGCTGGTCTAACGCTGGGTTCTCAGGGCCCGGGGCAGAGGCCAGCCGGAGGGACGATGGCAGCCAGACTTAGAGCAAGGGAGAGGCAGGCAGCCATGGGGCTGGGTAAAGGGTGCTGTGAGTGCAAAGGGGATCACGTGACTTGGATTCCTAAGGGGACATCAGGATAGGTCTGGCTTCCGGAGCGCCCAAGGCAGAACTTGGCATTTGGGATGAGGGAGATGGGAACATAGCTTCTGGAAGATTCTACAAAAGGTTCTGCTTTTTTCTGAGCCTGAGAGGTCCAGCCTGTGCAGTGGGAGCTGGGATCCTTTACCTCTGTCCCGCCCCCACCTGCCGCCTGGACCAGAGGTCTCACTGGCCTGCTTCTTTTTCCTGTTCTGTGGCTCTCCATCCCCACTGCTGGGGCCCAATTTCAGGAGGCCCCTCGCACACCTTCGCTCCTGAAGCCCACCAGTCCCCGAGCACAGCACCTTGACCAAGGCCTGACCCGCGAGATTTCTCACCATCTGACCCCACCTCCCACCCTACCCGCTGCTCCCGCCCCCGGCTGGGCCTGCGTCATTCCCTGCATTCTGCGTTCCGTGCTCCGTGCTCCATGGCCCGCAGCCGTCCCACGTGCCCGTAGGTCTCTGCTGTCACCGTCTTCATTTCGCCAGCGCCATTCTCTCCGCTGGCACCTTTTCCCTCGCCACCTCTGTAATGGGGCCGGCTTCCTACTCGTCCTTGCACCCTTGCTTGGACGTTGCCTGCAGTGTAGCTCCCTCCCTCCGCCCCTCCCGTGGCCAGGCAGTCCCTAAGGGGGAAGAGGATGGGCATCGCGGCCCTGCGCCCCGGCGCATGCGTGCTGAGCCTCTGTCTTTAGTCTCCTGTTGTCCGAGGGGCTGAGCCTGAGTTTAGAGAACGTCAGAGACATAGATGGCTTTAGACCTGGTTTTAAAAACTGGGCATTTTGTGAATGAATCAAGTGATGATAAAGTTTTGGAGAAAGCTTATTTTCAATTCTTACAGTAAGTTTCTGCCATTGGGCCATCTCAAAATAAGCTAGAATTTTGAAAAGCAAGCGAGAAGCTTTTTAGTTATAAAACTGATCAAACAGAAATAGCTAGCAGTAGATATCCTGACTTTAACGTATGATCGCTTTGTCATATATTTGAAAATTTATTTTGTTGCACTGAAAAAGCTGTTGTCATTATACTTCAATTTTAAAAAAATGTGTTAAAAGAGGACACACTCTGGGGGTGGCTCCATAGTATAGTGATTAGCACGTCCGCTTGACAGCAGAAGGTCCTGGGTTCACGCCCCAGGTGGAGCCACAGACCCTACCCTGGGGGTGCCAGGCCCTAGGTGCACTCTGGGAACCTGTGGGAGGACACCCCCCCCCCCACCTTAGGGATCCAGTTCTTAAGGGGACCGGCAACATTCTCATAAGGTCAGGGGTGGAAGTGGGGGGAGGGAATTAAACAGGGGGAAAAATTAAAAAATAAAGAGAGAACACACTCTACTAAAGAAGACAGATAGCAAGCAAGTAGGAGTAAGAAAAGGTGCTCGGTATCATTAGACATTAAGAAAATGAATTTTAAAATCACAATGAAGATTGCCACATACTAAACAGAATGGCTAAAATAAAAAAATTAAAAAGCCTGACAGTAACAAGTGCTACTAAGAATGCAGAGCAACTGAGATTCTTGCATTGCTGATGGGAGTGCCCAGCGGTGTGGCCACTTTGGATGACTGGCAGTTTCTTATAAGGTTAGATGTACAGTTATCATATTCAATTCCACTCCCTTATTTACACAAGGGAAATGAAGGTGTGTGTCCACGCAAAGACCTGTGGGTAAATGTTTACAGCTTCTCTATTTACATATAATTGCCCCAAACCGAAAACGACCGAGGGTCCTTCAGCAGGATGAAAGGGTAAACAAATGGTAGTCTCTCCATACAGTGGAATACCACTTAGCAATAAAAAAGGAATGAGCTACTGATATAGACACCAACATGGATCGGTCTCAAAAGAATGATGGCATGTGACAGAGCCAGTCACAAAAGCCAGCTAACATGCTGTGTGACTCCATTTACCCTGAGTATCTTCGGAAAGGGACAAAAATCAGATTAGTGTCTGCGAGGGGGCTGTGTCGGGGGGACATTGAAAGAGAGCACCAGGGAACTCACCACGAAATGAAAACAGCCCCGTGTGGTGGTGGCTGGACACAGCGTACGTTCATCTGAGCGCATCCAGGTGTTTACTGTAAGGGGTGAACGCAGATTTGCCTCAGTTCAGCAAAATCGAGTGGCCCTGCTCTTAGGACTGCCAGCATCTCACTCGGGAGCCAAAAAGCCACATCGCTCCGTCACTGGGTGGTTTATAGAGAGGGGAACAATGACATCTGAATGTCCTTATGCTTGGTATAAAGTGATGGTCTGTCACAAGCCCATTGGAGCCTTTTCACTGAGCAGAGGACAGCAGGGCAGATGTCACTGGCACATGCAGTGCCCGTTGTCATGAGCATTTGCTCCTCTCCGTGGCCCCAGCAATGGTCACAACAACAGCATTTAAACCTAAAACGTGGGCCTCTCTCTGGAAACAGCCTTCCTGTCTTCCTTGCTGCTTTTCAGATTCCGACAGTTTCATTGAAACAAGTGCTGATGGAGTGAGACATCCTTTTCCCTAAATCATCTAGAAGGGCTTTGAAAATCAGAGGGATGGGCCGGTTTCCGGGGAGCAGCATATTTTGATGCTGACTACCAGTTTGAATATTGTTGGTCACGTGAGATGAAAAGCAGCCCTGCGTGGTGGCCGTGTGTGGACTGTCGGGTCTTCGTGGAACTGCGATGTGAGCTCCTCCTGCCACCAGCTCAGCAGCACGGGTTGTGTGGTGTTGGTTATTTTTTTTCCTCCTGCTGTAAATTTCAAAATGACAGCAAGGCCCTCTTTGAAGGGAAGTGAGCGTGTGGTGTCACTTCCAGCTGGTTGTGAAATGCTGGCTTTTGCCTTCCTAAGATGGGGCTGCTGCAGGCTGGAGTTGGGAGTTTGGCTTCGGTTGCTGAGCTGCTGGTCAGATTGCCTGGCTGAGGAGGAATAGCCAGGCCCCACCTGCACTGCTGCAGGGGTCTGCGGGGCAGGGGGCGGGGATGGTGACACGTTCGTGACCTTCAGCAAGCCCGCTGCAAATCATAATGGGCCTCCGGAGAAGGCCGCTCAGGCTCCCTGACTTCCGGGCTCCTTGCTGTCACCATGTGAGTGGGGTCATCTCAGCCTGTCTAGAGCCCTGGGCGCGGGCAGCTCTTCCTGAAGGGGCTGTGCCCTTCCCGCCACTGCCCACCGTCACGCAGGGCCCGTGTGTCCTGTGCCTTTGCAGGGTTTTACCACACCACCTCTCCCCGGGCCCTCCTCTTCACCCAGTTACTCAGCTCAGGGTCAGAGAGACGCCCACGGTTGAACTGAGCTATTCATAAGCCAGAACCGATCAGAGTGTGCCACTGGTCCCCGCAGCCTGCGCGGCAGACAGGGCCCTGTGCCCTGCAGGAGAGGGGACCGCACCTCCCCGTTAGGGGACTGCACCTCCCCGTTCTCCAGGAGCTTCCAGAGTCACTCGAGGCAGACGGGGTAGGAGAGCGATCGGGCACAAAGAGACTTTTAGAACCAGTGAAACTGACAAAGGGTCGACTAGGATTTTTGAAGACAGAAGAAAGTGTTGAAAATACAATGGATCGTTTTTCTGTCGCGTCTCCTCTGAGAAGTCTGTATTTCTGACATCCAGTGTGAGTTACGTGGTGTCCTTTCAAATCAGTGGCTCAAAGAGTGAAACACAGAACACTTGATTTGCACTCCAAGTTAGCCACTGAAGCTTTTTAGTTATTCTTTTATTATTTATATTTTAGACGAGCTAGTCTCACCTTTCCCATGTGAAAGGAGTAGTTAAAACTCATCTTAATCCTTGTAAAGCAGGTAAGTCTGTGACTATGGGACTCTCGGCAAAAGTGACTTGTCTACGCCTTGGTTTTCTCACCTTAGAATGGGGACAGTTATTTCGTTAGGGTGGTGGCAATATTTCGAGGTGTAGAACACCTTACTGTGGTGCCTGGCACATAGTAGGTGCTCAGTAAGTATGTACTATAATTGAGGAGCGATAATAGTTCAGTATGAGGCGACATCAAAGCAGAAGGCACCTGGAAACCTGTTTGTTCCCCTGATGATCATTGAGCCAAGAGTCTAGAATATAACATCATTTTAATCTGAGTTACTCAAAAAATTATTTTTTATTATTCTAAGTCTCTCTGCTTAGACATCACCTCCTCTGGGAAGCTGTCCCTGGCCCCTCAGTCTGCCCGATATGCCCTCCTGGGCATCCTCAGCCCCTCACTCCCCTCCATCACGTTCCTTCCCGAGCTGGCCCGTCCCCCTCCCTGACCTGCAGGTCAGAGCATGCGCACTGGCTGTGTGGATGCTGAGAAGCCGGAATCACTGTTTTGTATGTTTCTGCTAGTAGTAAAAACGGGGGTGCAGGGTGCCTTTCCAGTGGGAGAGGGGATGAGCATCTGGGGGCTGGTTGCCACGGAAGCTGTTTGTACAGCAGCGAGGGCCAGGCTGTCCCATCCTAAGGGGAGGTGGGGGGCTGGCAGGTGGGCCGCTGCCCAGAGCCCCAAGCCTCACCGCGTGCTTCCGTCTCCTAGGTCGGGAACTACAAGCGGACGGTGAAGCGGATTGACGATGGCCACCGCCTGTGCGGCGACCTCATGAACTGCCTGCACGAGCGGGCGCGCATCGAGAAGGCATACGCGCAGCAGCTCACCGAGTGGGCCCGGCGCTGGAGGCAGCTCGTGGAGAAGGGTAGGGAGGCCGCCGCCAGGGCAGCTGGGCCCCGGGCGCTCTGGGCACGTTGGTGGCCTCTGTGTGCCAGTTTCCTAGGAGTGCATCTCGCAGTTCTGGGGGCTGTGAGTGTTTTGGGGGAGCAGCAGGGTGCTGTCCCCAGCAGCATAGGCTTGAGACTTCTTTCCCTTCCCTTAAGACACAGTCTGCGCTGTGAGCAGCAGCCATGCCCCCCGTGGCAGCCCCCGTCGTCCCAGGACACGCTGCGCTTGCCCGTTTAACTCAGAACGGCCCCTGTGGGCCCAGACTCGAGTGAGCGCTGATCCGGTCCGAGGCCCGGCTGCTCAGCACCGTGGTGCTGACCTGAGGCCTGTTGATGAGTCAGCGTGGCCACGTGGCAAGTCCGATGGGACTGGATACTGATGTCTGCCACGGCTTCTAATTTTGGCTTTAATGGGTATAATAGGTTCTGCCCCACTCCCTACCTAGCTAACCACTCGGAAGATTCTGGAGCTTGGTGGCAGAATGCTGCCGTGGGTATGGATGGTGCCGAGTGCTCTTCCCAGCAGCGGGAGGGGAGCTTGGTTGATCAGGGGGTTTCTTGGGACAGAAGTGGGTTAGTGGGTATATTTTGGGGCAGGTTCTTCTATCATGAATGACCTCTGTCCTTGGAGGGGCCCGCTGGGGCATGCTAGGTCATCGGGTGGAGGGTTCTGGAGGGCCAGGGGTTTCCGAGGGTGGGGAAACTGTCTATTTTTCCCCTGATGCCGAAGCGGGTGTTCTATGGGGATTATTAACACGGTGGTTGGTTCGGAGCAGGTGCCGGGGAGGGGGCAGCTCTGTGCGGGTCGGGGCTGGCCGGGGACGGGGCGGCTCCCGCAGTAAGTGGTAGCTGTTGTCATTTTCTTGTCACATCTCAGGATCCAGGTGTCAGTACCACCCCCGCTGTCTGCTAAGCGCTTGAGGTTCATAAGCACCTGCCCTTCCCCCCTGGGTCCCGGCACCGTGGCGCAGACCTAGGCAGGACAGGGAGCTGCGGCTTCAGAGACACGAGGGGCCAGAGGGTCAGAGGGGCTCACCTCCCGTGGTCACCCACGTCCCGCCCGCTCCTCTCTGTCATCGCCCAGCCCCAACAGTGATCGCCTACCGCAAGTGCTGCGGAGAC
This sequence comes from Macroglossus sobrinus, assembly GCA_004027375.1. Classification (NCBI taxonomy): domain Eukaryota; kingdom Metazoa; phylum Chordata; class Mammalia; order Chiroptera; family Pteropodidae; genus Macroglossus; species Macroglossus sobrinus. The sequence continues at coordinate 271,093 of PVKZ01001428.1, read as the reverse complement.
GGGACCTGGGGCTTCCATTGTCACCCCCGGCTTCTGTCATAGCCTCTTGGTCCTCGCTCACCTATGCCCCACCACCCCACACCCTCAGGAGAGTGACAGGCGGTTCCAAGTCTCCGTCCCGAGAAGAGTGAGCGAGGCGAGCGAGGCACCCACACACCACTGCCTGGAGGTTTCCGTGGGGGCCAGGGCATGCTCCTGCCCCCCGTGTTTTTAATGGCTAAAGCACGTGGTGACGCTCCCCCAACCCCCCAAAACACGGCTTCCATGCTGCTGAGGGGACAGTCCTCCATTTGACAGGCTGTTCTAGTTGCTGCAATGAGCCGGGCTCTTCCTAGGGGTGAATAACGGAGGCCCCGGCCCTCGTCCTCGTCCCTTCTCCCTCGGGAGAACGTGCGGTCCAGTAAAGAGGGAGCCACGGTGCTGAGGAGCCCCCCGGAGGGGAAGGGACAGAGCGGGCTTGGTGACCGGGGAGAGAGGTCAGCTCCCTTCAGAAGGCCCTCCTGCAGCCCGCCTTACGCAAATTAGAACTCCCAAGATGCAGAAATGGGAGTTTCTAGGGAGCCCAGTGACTTTTTAGAAAGGAAATGTGTGCAGTCCCCCCGTTTCCCTAAGAAAAGAGTGGCCCACGTGGATTCAGCTTCAGTTCCTCCTCCTCCTCCTCATCCCGGGAACTGAAACGGGAACAGCCACTGAGAAAAGTGTCTGAAACGACCGAAAGGAAACCTCCCGGCCAGACAGTGGGCTGCTGGCCTCAGGCCCCGCTGACCGCTGAGTGAGGCTGACAGGAAATCCCCACCCGGGGCCTGTCCCCCGCCACAGCCGGTGACCACCGCTTCCCTCCCGCGCAGGGCCGCAGTACGGGACGCTGGAGAAGGCCTGGGTGGCCGTCATGTCTGAGGCCGAGAGGGTGAGCGAGCTGCACCTGGAGGTGAAGGCCTCGCTCATGAACGAGGACTTCGAGAAGATGAAGAACTGGCAGAAGGAGGCCTTCCACAAGCAGATGATGGGCGGCTTCAAGGAGACGAAGGAGGCCGAGGACGGCTTCCGGAAGGCGCAGAAGCCCTGGGCCAAGAAGCTGAAGGAGGTGCGCGGTCCCCAAGGTTGCCCCCTGCCCAGCTGGCGCGCAGCGCTCCCCGCGGGGGCCCGTCCCACAAGTGTGCCCCCTCCTCCCACACTCCCAGGAATTCCTGCGGGCCGCCCCTCAGGCCAGAGCCCTGAGTAGCTAACGTTTGCCCAAGTTATGTCTTAAGCGTAATCTGCACTCACCCGTTTCATTCGTGGAAACCGAGCAGCAGAGCCACACACCGGTGATGGCGCTCAAAACCCAAGCCCTTGCCCGCTGACACCACCCCTCCAGCCCTGACAGCTGTCCGCTGGGGAGCTTCCAAAGCCCCTCTGGGCCAGTAGAAAGGATTCATTTTTAATTTTCTTTCTCTCATATGAGTTTTTCTCTCAAATTTGTAAATGATACTGAGATTTGATTTTCTGGAAGTAGTGAGGTAGCCGCCGAGTCGCCCAGCCTTGGTCAGCTGGAGGCTCAGACACCACATGTCCCCTCCCCTGCCCTCAGCACTGCTGACACCCTCCACACGCGTGCGTGCGCGCGCGCGCACACACACACACACACACACACACACACACACACACGCAGGCTGGTCAGCTTGGTGCTCAGGGTGGCGGTGCCACCTCCTTCTGCCCCCTTCCCCTACCTGGCTTCGCGCAGCTGCTCTGCCCCCTCCTCCCGAGAGTTGCCCAGGTCTTTGGGCTGTAAAGGGCCTTCTTTTTTCTCTGTCTCTGCTCTTGTCTCATCTCTGGCCCTGTTTGTAATGACACTGTCCCCCTCATGAGGCCGTGGCTACAAACTCATCTACTCTTATGAAATCTGTGACTTTGTCTCAAGTAAGGCAGTTTCCGGCAAGTAAATATACACACGTTGGTGTGTGTGTGTCTGTGTGTGTATGTATCACACATACATAGTGGCCTTCAAAAACATGGAAGACGTGGCCGATAACCCTGCCTCCCACCATTCTCCCCTGCGGTTCCCGCTGCCTGCTGTGCCCTCCTTGTGTCCCTCCTCAGCTAGACCGTACGCCCCGTGGAAGCCCAGGCTCTTTGTCTGGCGCTGAATCCCTGGTGGCAAGACCAGAGCCCGACACGCAGCAGGCGCTCGGTCAGTGCCTGTTGCGTGCGCCCCGTTGTCGGAACCAGTTGTAGTGACACTGGACTTGCAGCTCTGCCGCGCCCTTTCCTCTCCCCCCGCTGGCTCCAGCCAGCACTTCGCTCATCTGCGCGGCCTCCGCCGGGGTTCTGCACTCTCAGAAACACGATGTTGAGGCGCTCGTTCTCCCTGTAGGTAGAGGCAGCCAAGAAAGCCTACCACGCGGCCTGCAAGGAGGAGAAGTTGGCCATATCGCGAGAAAGCAACAGCAAAGTGGACCCGTCGCTCAACCCCGAGCAGCTTAAGAAACTTCAAGACAAAATAGAAAAATGCAAGCAGGATGTTCTCAAGGTAAATCTCGGGCGTCTGTGTGTGTTGAGGGCACCTGCCCCTCCCGCTCACGTACCTGGCACACGGGGAGGTGTCGCCGCTAGGCTGCATGGGTGGATGGAGGCCTCCACCTGCAAGACACATTCCTGCCCTCAGGAAGGTCGCACGGTGAGCACCTCACCTCACCGGAGCCCGTGTCCTCACCTCAGGACTGGGGACCGATGATAGCTGGGCTCTGGGAGCAAGGTGCGGGAGCGGCTGGGGTTGCCACAGGCTGGTGTGGGAAGCAGGAGCTAGTGCAGGACATGGAGGTGGGCACGTCAGCTGTGAGGAGCTGGTGTGCGAGCTGGCACGGGGCTCTGGGCCCCAAACTGCCTGTGGCCTTGAAAGTCAGACGAAGTAAGGCACTTGGGACACCGCTGGCCGGGAGCCCCTGAGTGGGGGGCATGGTGGGCGGAGGCATGCGGGCCAGACCCGCTCCGAAGGGCCCATGGAGGGCGAAGGCCGGGGGAGGGCGCTGGGAGCTCAGTGCACCGGGACCCCGGGCACCCTGGGCCGGGGGCGGGGAGGATTTGTGCAGCAGCCTCAGCAGTGAAGGCCCGGAAGAGGTGCAGGCGGAGGCTGAGCGGCTCAGGGTGGGGGGCAGGGGCAGTGAACAGGCGTGTAGCATCTGGGGTGCTCTTCTGTTTCTCCTGTTGCGAAGGGGAGGTCGCCCACCACTGTGGGTTAATGAGAAGACGAACGCGATGGTTGTGCAGGGCGCCACGGGTACAGGTGGCGTTCTGCCTGGAAGGCCTGAGCCCCAGGATTCAGACGAGGCGGCATCTTTTAGCGAGGGCCGACGTGGGCAAGGCCGTGGGCCTGTGCACTGGGCCCCTGCCCCCACCCTGTTATGCTCTGTTCCTAAGGTGGGGCGTGGAGGCTGCCACTGGCCAAGGACTTGGGGGTGCAAAAGAAATAGATCGGGGTGCTCCTTAGGTGCCGAGTCACAGCTCCTCTCTACGCTTATTCCTAATAAAGTCCCCAGAGGGGCTGGCTTAACGTTGCCCCCTGATAAGTAAGTCTAGGTAGCGATGAATTCAGAAGCGGTGACAAAGGACAGAGGTGGGTGAGGACCCAGGTGGCAGAGAGCCCAGCTCGCTTACTCTCAGCCAGAGGGCACCCGGGCCGCGTGGCACTGAGCCTTCATCGTGTGGCGTCTGGACTTGCTCGTAGACCAAAGAAAAGTATGAGAAGTCCCTGAAGGAGCTGGACCAGTGCACGCCCCAGTACATGGAGAACATGGAGCAGGTGTTCGAGCAGTGCCAGCAGTTTGAGGAGAAGCGCCTGCGCTTCTTCCGGGAAGTTCTGCTGGAGGTCCAGAAGCACCTAGACCTTTCCAATGTGGCCAGGTAAGTGTCCCTTTGGCTTCAGAGCCCGTCGCAATAAAGTAAGTGGAAGGTTGCTTTCGAGTGCAGCTCGCTTGCTGTTCTGCAGACTGAGGTGGCGGTCTGTCAGAGTTTCTCAAGGTCGTCACGTTCTCTTGCCCCGGAGGCCTTTCCGCTGAGCCTGTCTGCGGCCGCCCAGAATGGCCAGTCACCGGCCTGAGCCCGACAGCCTCACGCCACGCGATAAGGGGGCCATGCTCGGCCAGCTCTGTGTACAGTGCTCTGGGGCTGGCGCAAGTCCAGCATTGCTGCTCTGACTTTGAGGTTCCCTGGGAGTCCTTCCAGTGGTTCTAGGCCCAGGCAGCGCAGACCCTCGGAGACTCACTCAGTTGTGAATCGTGACGTGAGACTGGGATATTTCTTCCACACTTTCTTGTCTCCGGTCCCGTGATGCCTTTGCCAGGGCAGGGGTCTGGGCTAACAGCAGCCGTAGACTTCCGTCTCTGTAGAGCACAGCAGCTTAGCATCAGCTCATTAGTCAGGGCTCGTTAACTGGAAATTACATTCCGTTTTGCTCCTTTATAAAAAAACCGAAAGTAACAATTACGGTACAGCTGTGCTCCCACCGGTACAGCTGTGCTCCCACCGTTGCATTCATCTTTATGACCCTCTGTAAAGGAGGCAGCATTATTCCATGCTCATTGATGGGGAAGTTGAGGCCCAGTGGGGTTAAACGACGTGCCTCAGGCCACGGCTCGCTCACTGGGGCAGGGCAGGCCTGTGTCAAGCCCTTCTGTGCACAGACTGGTCCCTGCCCGTGAGTGCTTGTCCTCGGTTGCCGTGCCTGGCCTCGCTCAGTGCTCCGAGCCACCCTGGCACGTGGATGGTAGAGCAGTGTCTTGGGGCTGCCATAGCAAGGTGCCACAAACTGGGAGGCTTACATCAGCAGAAATGGATTCCCTCGCAGTTCTGGAGGCCAGGATCTGAAAGGCGGGTGTGGGCAGGGCCGCGCCGCCTCTGAGGGAGACTGTCCCTGCCTCTTCCCGCTTCTGGCGTATGCTGTCAGTCCGTGGCCTTCCTTGGCTGTAGACGTGTCACTTCAGTCACATGGCCATCTCCTCTGTGTATGTGTCTGTGTCCAGATTTCCCCTCTTTTATAAAAAGCTGTCCATAGGTTGGGCCCACCCCTATGGACCTCATTAACTTGATGCCTCTGTAAAGACCTGTGTCCACATTAGGTCACATTGTGAGGTCCTTAGGTGTTAGGACTTCAACGTATCTATTTTGGAGAACACGATTCAGCCTGTGACAGGTGGCATTATGCCCGCTCAGCAGAGGAGGAAACCGAGACTCAGAGAGGGTAAGTGACTCGTCAGCTATACGGATCAGGAGTGACAAAATCCAGGCCCTGCAGGGACACTCCTCCTCCACACGGTCAACTTCCTGGGCACAGGAGCTGGCGTGAGCTGTCAAATAGGGTGCCTGCCCACAGGCGCCCTGCCCCCCGCCACGTGGCAGGCAGGCTCTGCCGTGGTCTCAGCACGCAGCTTTCACGCGGCTGAGTACGAGCCTCAGCCTTTTGGAAGGGATGAGGGGGCGCTTGCCTGACATTCGACTCTGTACCTGATTAAGGGAGACCACCCAGACCGGAGCCCCATGTGGCCCAGATGCCAGCGGCTTTTGTATTATTTGACACAGCAAAGCCAAGTTGTTGCCCCCTGGTGATTTAAAGCTGCTTTGTCAGAAGCCAAAGCTGTGACTTCCACGCCATGGTTGTTAACTTGTTTCCGTCTGTGCCTGTCGAAGCCAGATGATCACCCAGCTGAACCAGGGTGGGCGTCCTGATCTGGGCCGTGAAGTCAGCTGCAGACCTCGGTGCCTGCTGCGGCCAGGCGCTGGGCCAGGACAAATGAACGGCGGCCATCCCTCCCTTCTGAAAGAGTCCTGTTTCTCTCTCTGATTTAGCTACAAAAACATCTACCGCGACCTGGAGCAGAACATCAAAGCTGCGGACGCCGTGGAGGACCTGCGGTGGTTCAGAGCCAACCACGGGCCGGGCATGTCCATGAACTGGCCGCAGTTCGAGGTAAGAGCAGGCAGCGCCGGGCCTCGCCGGCCTGGCAGGGCCCAGGCCTGCAGGGTCGGGCACAGTGTCCTTCTCATTCCAACTCTGTTGGCCTTCGCCCTGTTTACGGAGCGGCCTTGCCCACGGCTGCGCTAGAGTGAGCGGGTGCCCCCTGTTCTGGGGCCTCAGGCGTTTCCGAGGGCCTTCTGGACCTCCAGAGAGGTGCGGTTCCGTTCTTTCTCGTTGGGGACTTTGCTGGGCACTTGCGCTGCCATTCCCCTAGTGGTGAGTCCCAGGAGCTACCGGGCGTGCAGGGCCCACCCCCCGTGCCTGCCCCACCCCCGGGGTGGCCGGGAAGGGAGTGGCCGAGGGCACCAGCTCAGTGGCTTCTGGTCCGGGATGGAAGGGGAGCGTGACCTCAGTGCGTAGCTGGGGGACTTATATCCATTTCAGATCGTTGAACCAGTGTAGGTGAGGGGTAACTTTCCTCTTTCCCCACTGTCACAGATCCGAGTTCCAATACCTTTATGTGCAAAATGCCTGGGGATCTCGGACTCTGCCAGCCCTAGGACTGGGCCACCAGGCCTGCGTCCCCGCCTCCCACCCGGATGGTGGTAGAGCCGGTAGTGGCCTCAAGTCCTGCCACCCTGTGCTTCGAGGGAAGGCATTCTGTCTTCCTCGTGGCGAGGCAGGCCTGGGAGGGCCCCGCGGGGCCGTGGCTGCCGCCTGTCCTGGGGAGGATGCTGGAGGTGACTGTCGCTGTCCGCCTCGGACTCGGGCCGAATGGCTTCCCCAACACAGTAGCAGCCAGAGCCAGGTTGAGTCAGGGCTCGCCTTACCCTTTATCAGCTGTGGGACACTAAGCAAGTCATTTGTCCTTCTTGCGACTCAGTTTCCCCATGTGTAAACTGGGACGACAGTAGCGGCCCTCTCCTGGTGGCCGGGGGTTCAGTGACCTGGTCCGTGCTGCTTGCTGGCACCACACAGAAGCCCGCGTGGCTCCGTCTTGGCCTGCAGTATCGCCAGTTCCCACATGAGCCTCTGTTTTCTGGAGCTTCTCAGGAAGGTGCTTCAGATGACCATGCGGGTCCCTGCAGCTGAGCGTCCCGCACCCTGGCACCATGTTGAGGACATCTGCTCCCAGCAGGAGGCCCAGCAGGCTGTGCCCTTTCCACAGAGGCATTGGGACAAAGCAGGGGCTCAGAGGCCTCTAGGAAGTGGACCTAAAGGACAAAGCACCCCACACTGGGAAGGAGGGCGTTGATGACACGTCTTGTGCTCACGGGGTGTTTACTGTTCTTTTGAATGCTCAGGGAATCGCTTATGAAACCCCCAGCACACCCCGACCCCTTAGGGTCGTTGGTCAGGAGTCAGCACCTAGAGAAGGCCTCGGAAGGAAGACTTGACAGCCTGTCTCACTGGGCGGGTTTCCGGGCCAGAGCCCATGGGTGGCCCTTCTCTCTGTGGGTCCCTCGGGCTGGGAACCAGCGCCTGTATGGGGCACGTGGGGTACTTACAGGATCATGCTTGCCTTCCTCTAATGAAATTATTTGTTTTTATTTTCCATGCCACAAGGATGAAGTAAGTTTCTATTTCATGGCTAACTCATTGAATTCCAAACCTCCCGCAGGGTGCGTGCAGCCCGTGTGGGTCTGTGTGTGGTATGCACAGCCTGGTTCCAGCACCGTGCGCTGGGTACAGACCCATGGCAGCAGGTCCGCTGGCTGATTTTGTTGTCCAAGTTAACAGCTGGCCCCTCCTTTCAAGTCAGCCCCTGCAAGCCACCTCAGACCGATTTGTATTCAAAAGGTCACTGTGGGGACTGTGAAGTTCCAATTGGGTTCTCAGTCCTCGAGAATAATTAACAAAAAATATATATATATATAGTTGACCTGACCCCTGGAGTCAGGGCTCGGTCTGCCACTGAGGCTGTGCGGGCAAGGCACTTATTCTTTCTGGGCCTTGTCTCCCCATCTGAGAAATGGCATTAGACCAGATGTTTCTAAGGTGGCATCTAACCTTAAGGTGCTATAATTATATGTGAGCAAAGGTGGGGACTCAGCTGTTAATTCAGTCAAAGCTGTCTGATGATGGGTGGAGACGAGAGGGAGGGAGAATTCATTGAACATGCCCCACACGTGCTTTTCTGGAAAATCGTGCTAGAGCTGCTTTTCCCTGCTCCCAGCGTTTTCCAGGGCAGTTGATAAAAGGCTGCTCACATGCTGGGAAATAGCAAAGCTTTGGGGAGAGAAACACTTTGCTTTGCTTCGTTAGCCCCCAGCCTGCTGCTCAGATTGAAAAGGGACCGTCCCAGGGTAGCAAAGCGCCGAGGTACAGGGAGGCTCCACTCCTTGGAGACTCGAGTGGTCGGTTAGCTCATCCGCCCCTCCGGTGATGTGGTAGCCACCCAGCCCCTGGTGTCATTTGCAGCCCTGGGTCCCAGGCCCCCATTGCGGGCTTGCTCGGGGCCCGCAGCCAGCTCTCTTGCCACCCTGGGAACTTGACAGTTTGGGGCATGGATGGGAAGGGCTTCAGCTCTGAAGGCTGGTGGGTTACACTGATGCGGCCTCAAACACGCGAACTTCCCGATTCCTCTCCCTTGGGGCCTGTTAGGAGTGGTCTGCTGACATGAACCGCACTCTCAGCCGGAGAGAGAAGAAGAAGGCCACTGATGGCGTCACCCTGACGGGCATCAACCAGACGGGCGACCAGGCTCTGCAGAACAAGCCCAGCAGGTGGGTGCCAGGCGGCCTCCATCCCTGGGAAAGGTCCCTGGACCCTCTGCAAGGGCCGGGGCACCCCCAGCTTGGACATCTGGGAGTGTCCTCAGTGTGGCCTCCCAGGGACCCCCGTGAACATCTGTCCACATGCTGCTACCTGTTGGCAAGGGTCCCAGAGCATCTCTGTAGAGATTCATCCATCCATCTGGTGCCAGCGGGTGGCTAGCCACAAATGTGCTTCAGGCCCCAAGCTAGGGGAAGAGCTGGTGTCAGGTGCTGGCCATCGCGTGTCCCCAGTGGTACACACAGGCAGGTGGAAGTCGCTGTCAGTGGTTTCCTTCAGGCGGGCTCAGGTGTCCTGGCCAGGTTCATACGTACTTCCAGGGCTGTGTGCAGGGGCGGGGGGCGGGGGGCGGGCAGGAGAGCGTCGTCAGTTCTTTTCAAATCACCTCTTTGTTCAGAGCCTTGCTTGTTACTAACCTCACGTGTGGGAAAGCTGAGTGTGGATTGAAGAGGTGGCCCTGAGGTCATTGGAACCTCCTGGACAGCGTGTGCTAGACAAGGCCCGCTTCCGGGCCTCACTGGCCTCGCAGCCCCCTACAGAACCGCACCTCTGGCTGCCCCCCGTCCCCAGAGGCCTCCACCTCGCACCGTGTGACAATAAAGTCTCGTGATCATGGCTCCCAAGGGAGGGGCAGCACAGGTTCCGGGGGCCTTTCTGTAGCCCTGGTCACTGAAGCCCCTACCCAGGCTCCCTGGGCAGACAGGGCCTGTCATCTTTCAGCTGCTTTGTCACCATCTGGGCGGGTGGGCGTGGCTAAGTGACTAGAGCCGTAAGCACCGGTGTGGCTGAAGGCAGGGGTGCCCTAAAGACCTTCAAGGGATGGGGTGGGGTCTGGACCGCCAGGGCTGCTGCTCGAGTTCAGCCGCCCTCCACCAACCCCTCGGCAGGTCAGCTGGAGAAAGGCGCCAAGGCGGAAGGGGTCCTGGTGGTCACAGGCAGCGGGCAGGTTTGGATCCAGTGCCCCTCACTGGGCCTGAAGCCGATGAGGCTACCTGGGGCACCCTGGTGGCATTTGCAGCATCTTCGCCCTCCCCTCCCCAGCTCTGAGCCGTCCGTCCCGCACTTTGAGTGTCCACTCCATGCAGCCCTGGGCCTGAAGGCGAGAGGTGGTGCTGGCCGGGGTCCCTGCCCTGTGACTTGTCAGGTCCGCCAGCTCAGAGTTAGATGGTGGGGTGCCGGGCTCGCGGGGCCTGTCATACTTCTCTGGTCATGTTTTGCACTTAACACCTGCAGTCACTGCGTCCCGTCGCCCTTGGCCATCAGGCCAGGCCTGGGCCTAATTTCTCTCTGGTCCTCTGGGCCTGGCACATAGTAGACAGTTGACACACTTGTGCAGACTCTCGGGAGCACGGGGAAGGTTCCTTATTCCGAGAAAGCGCTGTTCAGCAGGCCCGGTGCTGGTTTAGGGAGCTCTAGGCCCGGAAGACCCGGGAGGACACCCCTTTGGTAGTCAGCAGGAGAGGTGTGCGGGGCTCCGAGCCTCCCAGGCTGTCACCTCCGCAGGCCAAGCCCCATAGGCTGTCACCTCTCCACGCTGAGCCCCACAGGCTGGCTGGCCTGCCAGCTCACAGCAGTGGTGACGAGGTCCAGGTAGGGAAGACTGTGGAGAGAATCCCCGTGGGTTCCATCCCAGGGCTCCTGGCTGGGACACGTGGCATCCAGACGCAGGGACGGAGAATGGAGTCACACACACTTGGAGCGTGTTTAACAGCCGAAGGACCGCCAAGTGTTTTGCCAAAAGAACCTTTTTGCTTAAACAACATATTCCTCTTGTCCGATTGGTTCCTGGCCCCGTGATCCTGCAGCCAGGAGCACCCCGGATCGCAGGGGCCTTGAAGCTGGGGTCCCCTGAAAGCTCTCTCTCTCCCTGTAGCGACCTTAGTGTCCCGAGCAACCCCACACGGTCAGCGCAGTCACTGCCCAGCTACAACCCCTTCGAGGATGAGGACGACACGGGGAGCACCGTCAGTGAGAAGGAGGACATTAAGGCCAAAACGTTGGTGAACAAATGCTTCCCTCTGGGTCTCGCCTCGCTCGCTCGCTCTTTCTCCTTTCCTCTGTCCAGGGCCTCGGCCCCTCGGCACGCAAAGCAATGCATGAGGCCCGCAGGCGGCGGCCCAGCTGCCAGCTGTGGACACTCCGGCTTGTTTCTCAGGGAGGGGGGGCACCAGTAACAGTCTGTGGTTGCTTTTTCTCTGACCTCCATTAACCCCCGTCAAGGCCCCGCACAGGAAGACAGGTCCGCTGGGCGGCCGGCCCTGCCTCTGCGGGGACCTGACGGCGCTGTGTCCTGCAGGAGGCCCCAGCCCGGCCCTGCCAGCCCCATGCTCAGGCCCCCGGGTCCCCTCTCTTGCAGCGTGAGCAGCTACGACAAGGCGCAGAGCTGCCCCACGGACTGGTCGGACGACGAGTCTAACAACCCGTTCTCCTCCACGGATGCCAACGGGGACTCCAACCCGTTCGACGAGGACACCACCTCGGGCACCGAAGTGCGGGTCCGCGCCCTTTACGACTACGAGGGCCAGGAGCATGACGAGCTGAGCTTCAAGGCCGGTAGGTCCCCGGTGGCACCAGGCGCCTGCTCCCGCCCCGCTGGGGAGGCTTGTCTGACTGAGAGCCTGGTAAAATGGTGCTAGTTTCGTTTGTGGGCCCTGCCCCATTTCAGAAGTGCCCGGTGCCCTGTGCCTTTGCCCATGGCGTCGCCCGGAGCCAGGGCACTGGAACCAGGTGCCCGTGGCAGAGCCACCTTGTCCAGACCCCGGAGTTGCACTCAGCATGTGCCCTGGGCCAGCAGAGGCTCGCCTCGGTGCCTTCCACCTCTCTCCCTGCAGCCACGCCGCATTCACGTTTACGCCAGCACCCCTCTGTGCCGGTCGCTGCACCCCGGTTTCACAGAGCGGTCTGCACTTGGGTTGTGTGGCTCTGTGTGCATGTGTTTTCTGTCCTGCGTCTTTTTACTTTTCAGCACTGGCTGCACGTCACCAGAGGGGTTGTAACTCAGTTTGAAAAGACTTAGAGCTCGCGTCTTAGAGGCTTGAGCCGCTTAGCGCCTCAGTGGCCCAAAGGGAAACCAGACTCCTTCCTCTGCCTTGTCCCCTCTGCAAAGCCACCCCATATTCAGCATCCACCCCTCCAAGGGGCAGCTGGGCCAGAGTCAACCCACCAAGGATGGTGCACGCCCCTCCGCTCGAGTTACACCTCTGGGACAGGCCCCCACATCTCCCCCCGGTGCCACCAGCTGGTGACGGGGCGGGGCCCGCGGAGCCTGGGGAGGAAGAGGTGGGCTCAGCCTCTGTCCCTCCACACGCAGCAGGCCAGCCAGCTGTCCCCGGACACTCGACCCCAGGGCTGGCCATCAGGCACACCAGCCAGTTGTAGAAAATTGTGTTGTGCTTTTGAACAAGTTCTGCCTAGTTCTCTGTCTTTGGTTGGTGTCGTTTCCTCCTTACTTTGCTGATTTATTTATTTAACTTCTAATTCTTTCTCAGTCTTCCTATCAGATTCGTCAGCAACTTTTCAGATTTAAAATGTTTCCTTCTGCTTCAGGAGCAAGTTGACTGAAAGGACCGTTTTTAGTCACCGGTTCACGTTTTCACAACTTGGAGCTTTCCTATCAGTTTCGTCTGGTTTCTGTGTTTTTGTTGGTGGTGGTGGTGGTGTTTGTTTTTTACGATGTGACATTAGTTCCGGCCAGGGCCGCTTTCCTCTGTCTGTAGCGGGCTCTGGCTGCTCCTCTGGGTCTTAGGTGCACTTTTCACCAGCAGGAGCGTCGCCTTGCTGGTGCCTTGCTGTGTGCCCGGGGACCTAGTGGCCTGCGAGGACAGGAAGAGAGAAACGCCAGCATTCACGGCGGGGGGCACCTGGGCCAGAAGGGATGGAGAAGAGGTTTGCCCCTCCTGTCGCTCGCCCTGCGGCCCCTGCAGGCACTAGGATGTTGCTGAGTGTGATTCACATGAGCTGAGCCAGGGCCGAGGAGATGGCCCGGGGCCCAGCTGGGGCCTGACTCCAGGAGGAATTACCGTCTCATTAGGGGGCAATGGCAGCTCCCATCGCATGCTGGGCACTGTGCCGGGCCCTTTCTTGTTGTAACTCGTGGTCCCCACAGAACCCTGTCCACCAGGGCCCGGGGGGCTGGGCAGTTTGCCAGGCCTCTTAGCCTGTGAACAGTGGCTCTGGAATTCCAGCCCGGCAGCCCAGAGCCTGGGTACTGGCCGCCAGGCATCTGCATCAGTATTGCTGTGGCATAAAACAGTGGGGGCAGATGTTGCTAAACAAGGCATAAAGACCTAGAAAAATTGCAGCTAAGCCTGAAAAATGGACCAGAATGCCAACGAGAAATACAAAGCTGCAGATGGAACAATAGACAAAACCATGCCCAGGGCTACCAACCCCCTCCTGCCCCTGAGAAGCCTGCGCTGGTGGCTCCCACGCCTTCTGTGCTCCCCGGCCAGAGCACTTGGTGGCCCCTCGCCTGTTCCCTGGTTCTGAGCTGCTCTGTGCACCCTCAACAGGAGAACCAGACCTGGCCCTTCCCCCGCCACAGCCCTGATCACACCTGTGGTCCATGTCCCTTTGTCTGTCTCCCATCTCCGTATCTCCTCTGCCACCCAGGGCCTGTCCCATGGTAGAGGTTCCTTCATGTTTGAACAAACAAAACATAAATCAAACCACCTGACACACAGAGCCATGGGAAAATTCCAAAACGAGGCCAGTGGCTTCCATCCAAGTGTCAGGACGGGCTGATTCTTTGAGTCAGAGGACATGCCCCAGCTGTGTACTGGAGATGGAATGATGGCGCCCCCCACCCCACAGCCTGCCGTCTGGACCCGGATTAAATGATGGCCCAGGACCATGGCAACAAGTGCCAGAAGAGAAATAAGAGTGGTTGGGCTGGGTCCAGGGGAGGCAGGTCAGCAGTAGAGGGGGCAGGGGAGGTGGCATGGTCTGGTGAAGGATTCTTTTGACCCGGTCCAGTCCACAACGGTCAGGAAGGCACAGAACTACAGGCAGCTGTTAACCTTGGAGTCTCCGGGGCCGCTGGGGCATCTGAGAGCCACCGTGTGAGAGAGGTCTCCGATTTCTCAGAGGCCCCCGCAGAGGCAGCTTAAAATGCAATTTACTAGAGAAATAACTGGTCCTTGCTCCACCTTACCCCAGGAGAATGCCCGCCCCTCTTACCCAAGTCAGAGACCCTCTGTGGGCCAGGGGTGGTGGCTAAGACATGAGGGAGACTGACCCAGTGGTCACTTTGTCACCTGCCGGCTCACCAAGACCCCTCTCTGTTTTGCAGGGGATGAGTTGACCAAGATAGAGGACGAGGATGAGCAGGGCTGGTGCAAGGGACGCTTGGACAACGGACAGGTTGGCCTGTACCCAGCGAATTATGTCGAGACGATCCAGTGACAGCCCTGTAGGCTGGCTGGCGGAGGGGTGGAGGCTGTGGCCCCAGGAACTCCGCTAGCCATCGGCCTGGGCAGCACCTCTGGCGCCTCCAGCCGGCTGTGTGGGCGTCCACTTTTTCCTGTACAAGATGATGGCTCCGTTGCTCTTGGCTTCATGGTGTCTCTCGGAGACAGACGAGCCGGTCATTTCACCTGAGACTTGCAGCCTTTCCACAGTGCAGATGGAGATCTGAACACAGGAAGACACAGTACAACAGACATCGCCCTCCCCTCCTCGCCCCCTGCTCAGTGTGCGTGCTGGCTTATCATGGATCTGTATATTCTTGACCTTGTCTTTCTGCCTCTCCTCCGCGTCAATGGTGGGTTACACTGATTCTTCTTCCACTGATCCCTTCTCGGATGCATCTCATCACCCGCAACTGAAATGAACAAATTTACATGTCCTTTTCTGAGGTTTTTAATTTAAAGGCTGTATACGGTTTTACTTTTTTATATACCTGTTTCTCCATTCATTTACACTTAAATTATGGCACAGATTGACGCACACCATGCTTAAGGAAGTGACGCCTCTGTTTCCGTGTCGTACTGTTCAGTTGGCCACACCGCTGCCTGGCTTATTTGGCCAGACGGTGTGTGAGACAAGAGTTTGCAGTAGGGAATTCTGGGACGTGTCATGGCTGCGTCTCTGCTGATGCTGAGTGCTCTGTGCCCACGGGTGCCCATACGTGCGTTTCGGAGATAACCTTATGCCATGCTTCCCCCAGTGACCGTATTTAAAACCTGTTTCTGCTCTGTTCATGCACAAAAGTTAACTCTTAACAATTCTACAGTGATTTGGAGGTTAAAAGAGAGACAACTAACTTTTCAGGCAAATGCACCTGTAGATTAAGATGCTTTGTGATAGACATAACGTCATGTCTTCGTGTATATCTGTATATATTATTTGATATTCAGAGAATCTAAAGAGCTTGTCTACTGTTTTAATGAGATTAAAGGCTCTTGACAGTGGGTTTAATTGGTTAAACTGCTCGAAAGCCATGGCATTCGGGCACAGGCCTGGCTGGTCAGCCGGGCCTGCTCTGGGCTCGGGACATGGGCCCTGGGCCTCTCTGGAGACCGTTGGAGGGTGGTCTGTCCTCCCCGGCCAGCTGTGCGTCCAGCTTCTAACCAACTTTCGTCCCCTCCGTAGCAGAACACTGAAAAACTCCCCGGTTTTTCCAGTGATTGCAAATTTTAGTCATCCGCATTCCTCGCGAGCAAACAGAAGCTGGGGCTCACCCCATAGCACAGGGGTCTTTTCTGGGCACCCTAAGTCATCAGAGAGCAGACACACGGCCACAGGAAGCTACACTGAACTCACGGGCATGGGAGGGAGGGAAAACTTTTATTTTGTGTAACTCAGACGTTGGTGAAATGGCCACCGCCATCACAAGCTATGCATTTACACGACGTTTCCAGGGAGCTCGATGTCTTGCTTGGAAAGTGAATGTGTGTATGTTTCTCTTGAAGACTTACCAGCAGAATCCTTATTCCTTTGCTACAGATTACCAAAAATAGTCGTCTTTTCAGTTCAAGAGTTTCTTTAAATGTATAGTATTTTAGGAAAAAAATCAATAAACAGTTGATCTCATGAACATGACAGTCTCTGTGTCGTGCATGTGCCTCACACTTGTATCAGCTGGGACTTGTCTTCGTCAGCACTTCCCAGCTGGGAGCCGGGTGAGGTCCTTCACACAGACTACTGCCCAAGTGGCTCTGTACCCATCCCCCTGCCCCTGCCACCGTGTGGCCTGGGCCTCACCACTGGGGGCAGCAGGCTGGCACTTCTCCCCTCCCCAAGATCCAAACAGCAGAACGGGACGAGACCACCTGTCACCAGGCTCCTGTGAACACATTTCCTGGGCACATGCTGTGCCTGGGGCCCCGTGCTCTGCTCTTACACTCCGTCTGACAGCAAGAAACAGGCTCCAAGAGCCAGGCTTACCTGCGGGGACCTCATGGGACCCTCTCCCCTCACTGGGTGGGGTGAGGAGAGAAACAGGAGGTGTGCGAGCTGCCACACCCAACCTGATAAAACTGTCCAGAGAAGCAGCCCATCTGGGCACCTCAGTGGGCGCCATCAGGGGTGAGGTGGGCAGCTGCCACTGCAGCATCACTGCCCGGCTCACCAAGGGCCCAGGATGAAGCTTTGTCATCTAGCCACCGGGTCTGATGGGTGACGGGCCCCCTGCTCTCTGCTATTGAGAAACAGCTGGAGCCCATCGAGCTGCCTGCTGCCCGGGGTGGAACCAGCCTCTGCCTCACCTGCTGGCCCAGGCAGCCTCGCAGAGACAGGTAGGACAGGGCAGAGGGAGGGCTCAGAGCAAGTTCCCGGGCCACCGGCACTGTCCCAACTGCCCATGGTGGAAGCTGGAGTCACCTACTTTGCAGAAGAGCACACAGAAGGCCTGGAAACTGGTTCAGTGAATTGCCCGAGGTCCCATGACAGAACTGCCATTCAAACTCTCATCTGCAGGACTCTTTAAGGGCGGGCGCGATCCCCGCACTGGCCGAGTGGGAGGAAGCCTCAGTCTGGTGGGCCCACTTCTGCTCTGCAAGGCCCTCTGCTCAGCCTCCTGTCCGCCACAGGGCTCCTGCAGAGTCCGAAGGGCCCTCATTGCGCACCTGCTGCCCCTGTCCTGGCCCTTACTGGCACATCACAGCTCAGCCCAGCCGGTTCCCACTGAATGCCTACAGCTTTCACACCATCGTCAAATCGCACCAGTGAAAAATTGTGAGTCGAATCATCATAGTTCGGGGACCATGTCTGCATATTGTTTTAGACCTCTTTGAATCCTTTGTGGAAAGGGCTAGAAAATGAAGGAAGGAAGGGAGGGAGGGAGGGAAGGGAAGAGGGAGAGGAAGGAACAGATGAACAAACGAACTGCATACATAACATCACTCTTTTTTGAGGGGAGAACACCAGCTGTTAGCGGCTAAAACTCAGGCGAGCAAAGGGTACAGTGCAGCAGCCGATGCCACAGCCACAGAACTTGAGTGTCCAGCCAAGAAGTGTGAAGACAAACAGTCCTAAGCCCAGTGGCGTTCACTCACTAAAGAGAGACTGACTGCCAGCAAACTGTGTGCAGCTCACTGGCCACTTCTGGGTCCGGATAGCCAGGCTGCTCCTGACCATTTATAATATTTTCAAATAATGATGTTAATTATTTTCCTCAATTGTGAAAGGAACAAAAGTTCAGATGAAAATTTGGAAGCTAAGCGAGAGTATTCAGAAAAACATTAAGTCATCCACAATCCTGACTTCCGGAGGCAACACTGCTGACACCTGGGGTGCTGTAGCTATTCTAGTCCTTTTTCCTATAGGTACACATGTACGTGTGTTTTGCTGTCATTGTCATCATAGTGTTATGTGTTTTATAACTTTGGTATCGTACTGTCAATGTAGTGCAGTGCCCTGCTCCTTCTCTTAACATTTGATCATGATCATTTTCTCGTGTCCCTAAAAATGCTTCGACTAAAAATATAATATTTAACGGCTGCACGATGTTCCACGTGTCATAAGTTCCATATTGCTGAGCATTTGCTTTGTTTCCCACTTCTTTTTTCATTTTCAAAGGTATATTTACATGCATATGTAAATATAAAAAGTAAAATGCACTTTTAGTGTGCAGTTCTGCGAGTTTTGACAAATGCATACAGCTGTGTAGCCTCCACCTCAATCAAGACACAGAGGGTTCCATTGCCCCCCAGATTTCTCCATGCTCCTCTGCAGTCCACCCCACCTTGTGTCCCCAGCCCCTGGAAACCACTGGCTGTTTTCTATTTCCGTAGTATGGCCTTTTCTAGAATGTTATATGAATGAAGCATACAATACGTAGCCTTTTGAGACTGTCTTCTTTCACTTCACAGAAGTCATTTGAAATTCATCCATGTGGTTTCAGGTATAAGTAATTTGTTCCATTGAATGACTTTAGCAAGATTAATCCAGTTGAAGGATATTTGGGTTGCTCCCAGGTTTTGATTACAAATAAATCTGTTATACACATTCAAGTTCTATAGATTACTGCATAAACAAGTTTTCATTTCACTAATTATTTTTGCTATAAAGTAATACTGCGAATATTACAGTAATGAGGGTATTCCAAATCATTTACCCCATTAAAGGAGGTAATAGCATCAGCTTAAATTCCTGTTTAAAAAAATCAGATAATTTAAATATTTTACTTATTAAAATGGGGGCATTCGTGAATTTCCAAGGGTACACTGCCTGAACATACAGGGTTGGTGGAAATCAGATAAGGCTGCTCATGATTCTTTGGTTTATTTTCAAACGTATCTGACCTGTACGGAAGTGGCATGACTAAGACTTAGGGTTCACTTGTTTTCTCTTTAGCACTAAAGTCCACAAGTATTCTCCAGGGGCAAGGGACAAGACCTGTGCTATTCTCACTTTGTGACTCATCATGTGATTGTCTAGTTTTCCTTCTAGTGGCATTTGGCTTTCAGCAAGTTTCTACTCCACTGTGAATGAATGAAAACTCAGTAGGTCCTGAATACTGTCATCTTGTTCAACGTTATTTGGTTACAACATTGCTGAGGTGCCGTAGGAACTTACCTCTTGTATCAAGCAGCCTGTGGTAAAACTGGTTTTGTGCTGTTGTTTCACTTAAATCTTAGAACTTTCCATGACGTTCAGTGAGGACTTCCTGTAAATGCTGTTTCACTTGGCCACAGCTACACCAAAGTGTCTTCAGAAATGATATCACGAACAGTACACAGAAGGCAATGTGAACCTGCCTTTGGCTGAGCCCTGCTTTCAAACCTTCCCGTGTCCTATTATTCTCAGATCTCAAATCTCACCCTTGGCCTCAGTTTTGTTCCTTTAGTTTCTCCTTTTCAGTTTTTTTTTTTTTTTTTGGTACTTTTGGAAGATCCTCATCCTTTTATCCTGGCTATAAATGAGGCGTGTGGAGGCTTTTCAAGATAAAGTCTCCTACCTTCCCCACCTTGTGGGATAAATTCTTAGAAATCTCTTTAATAAAATTTGATCCCTGTTAGAATATACTCTACATGAATGAATGCTGAATTTTGTCAAATGTTTCATCCTCATCTATTGATATATTATTTTTGCTTTTTAGTTTCTCTTTATGGTGAAAATCATTTTCATATGTTAAATTGACCTCACATATATGGGTGAAATGCAATATTAAACAACTTTTTATATATTGCTGGATTTGGTTTCATAAGCATTTTTACATCTATGTTCATAAAGAGTATTGATTGTAGTTTCCTAACTTGAAATGTCTGTTTAGTTTTAGTATGAAGGTTATACTTGCCTCATACTCCCACTCGTCCATTTCTGGGAGGGTTCGTTTAGAACTGGTATTATTTCTTCCTTGTAGAGTTCATATGTAAAGTCATCTGGGCCTGGAGCTTTCTTTGTTCGAAGGTGTTAAACTACAAGTTCTATTTCCTTAACAGACTATTTTTATAAACAACTTCTTGTGTGAGCTTTCATAGTTTGAGTCTTTCAAGGAATCTCTCCATCTCCTATAAGTTGTCACATTTGTTAATCATGTTATTTATTATCTTTTTAATGTAGGTTCTGTAGTGATGTCTCTGTTTAACTTATCGTATTAGTAATTTCCATCATTTTTCTTTCTTGATCAATCTGTCTAGAGATTTATCGATTTTATTAACTTCCAAAATGTTATCCGAAGTGGCTGTGCTCTCACCAGCAATGTATGAGAGTTCTGGTTGCGCCACCTTTCCTTCACTTTTGAAATATATTTTCACTGGGTGTAGAGGTCCATGTTCAAATTCATTTTTCCTTCAGAACTTTAAAACTGTCACTCCATGGTCTTATGGCTTGCAGTTTTGGATAAAGCTGCTATAATTGTTATTAGTATTCCTCTGTACAAATTGCCTTTTTTCTCTGGCTGCCTCCAAGAGTTTGTTTATCTTTGTTTTGTATCAGCTTGATTATGGCTTTTTTTTTTTTTGAGGGTCTCTGGGTTTTCTGGGTCTATTGTTTTATGACTTACATTTCTTCTGACAAATATTCAGCCTTTATTATGCCTTCAAATATGTTTTTTTTGCCACATTCTGTTTTTCTGGGACTGTAAATGTTTGCTATTGTCCCACAGCTCTTAGATGCTCTATTCTTTTGTTTCCTCTCCCTCCTTCTTCTCTTTTTCTCTTTGTACTTCAGTCTGGATAATCTCTGTAGAACCTTTCCATGTTTCTCAGCTGTGTCAAGTGTACTTCTGATGTCACTGAAGGCATTCTTCATCTCTGATATTGTAAGTTTTTTTTTCTTTTACTGTTATTTCCATTTGACTTACATATAGTTCCCATCTCTCTGCTGAAATTTCCCCTTCTGTCATATATGTTGCCCACTAGATTATGTAACATAATAGTTATTTTCAAGTCTTTCTCTGATAGTTCCAACATCTGGAGCTTTTCTGAGTCTGGTCCCTTAATCTGTTTATTATTTTACTCCTTCATAATGAATTGTTTCACCTTATTCTTCTGTGTGCCTCATAATTTTTTGTTTGTTTGCTTTAATACTGGACATTGAGTATGGAACTGCGGTTTTCAACCAGGAGTGATTCTTTGCCCACAACAAAAAATTATCTAGCCCAAAATGTCAGTAGTGCTGAGTCTGAGAAACCCAAATGTAGAGTAGAGACTGAAGTAAATTGTAGTTACACTTGAAAAGGGGTATACTTTTCAGGTTGTCAGTGTGGGGTTTGAGTCAATTTAGGTAGGAGCCTGGTTTTCTTGTTGCTCTATTTACCCTCAGTGCACCACAGAATTCAAATCCCTTTAGCAGTGATTTGACAGTAACCTTGTGCTTACGGTGTGGGCTGGGGTGCCAAAGTTGTTTGCGGCCACTCTTGTCTTTCCCTCTGTGGTAGACTGCTGCTGCCTAATGAGTGCTGGATGCATGCGGTGGGTGGAGGTTCTCTGTTGACCTGGCCCAGCCCGTTTTAAGCCTTGTGGGCCTGGGGCTTGGGGGTGGGGCTTTCTCAACATTCCTGCCCTCCTCCTGATGACAGCAAACCTCTGCATGCTGTGGTTGGTCTCGGTTGGGAGTTAACTACCCCGATTCCAGTGATAGCCAACCTGTTTGGTTTAGGTATAAGATTCTGAAACCAAAGAGTTTCCTGACCTTCCCCTAGGGGTCGAGGGAGTTTGCCTCTATCCTTTCCCCTCCAGCAATGAAATTTTGCCTACCCTCTTTAAAGAGTGAAACAATTTCCTATCCTCTTTTGAATTTGGTATTGCTGGGTTTTGCTCCTATTCTTTCCCTGGTAGAAATAGATCTCTCCCTATACCCTGAAAGGGTTTACTGCTTTTGCTTTCTAGGAGAGAAGGGATGTGGGTAGGGTTTTGTGCCTGTCCCCCTATAGCTGGATGCCTGCCCAACAAGAAGTTTCTCTGCAATCTCTTTCTGTCTCCATCTTTCTTGTGAAGAAAGATTTCTGGTGGAGGTTTAGGGAAAAGAGCTTGCGAGTGAAAGTAAATTCCCTTTGTATCTGGAACCCTAACTGCTCCAAATTGACATGCTAGCTCACATCGGCCTTTCAGATTTCATGAAAATTTTAGGTGATGTCCTCTTGCCCACTTGTATTGGAAGCCACTTTTTCCCTGCTATGCTCTGTCAAAGGTGAAGTGGTTCTTGTATTCCATCTCATTTTGGAGAGGCTTGTCTCACTTGGAATTCAGCTTCCTTGGTTGCTCTACAACTTAAGCTCTCTGGTGGGCTCAAGAGAAGTTATGATTTCGTAGATTATTCAGCCATTTCTCAGTATGTTGTTGGGAGTGACATCCTTTGCACATTTACACATTCTAAGCCCATTCCACAAAACTTTAATGAATGCATACTATGTGCCAGGCATTGTTCTAAGTGCTGAGGATACAGAGATAGACCAAGTAGATCTGAGCTCATGATATTTATATTTGATTGAAGGGACACAGATATATTTACATATTATAGTGTCAGGTGAGAGAAAAAACAATGATTATTGTCCCCTTCCCTTATGCCTGCCTGTTGGCACAGACACTACCTATACTTCATAGTACTTTTCTTCTCCTCCTCAGGGATCTCTATGTTGGAGAGTTGAGTAAATATACCCTGCCCTAATCTGATACACAACTTGGTAAGATTTCAGCTACAAAATGGTAAATGGGACCACTATCCCCATGAGAAAGGACATGACTGTGCCTCATGAACATGCCAGGTGTTCTACTTGAGGCCAAACTAGTACGAAAATAAAGAAGAGCTTTCAAAGAGTCACAGCTGTCTGCAAAATTATTGTTCTGGAAAGTAATAACTTAACCTTCTTTGGAAAAGCTCCAACCTATTCCTGGCAAACTTTCACCCTCCCTTGAGGGTGTCTAACCAGACAGGTGAGGTGAATATTTCTAGCCCCAAAGGCTCTTCTAGGGCTTCCCTGGGGAGCTGCTCTCCTGTGCTGCTCAGCACTGATACTTCATCTCCAACCCCATTATACAGATGAGCAAACCAAGCTTTAGAGAAATAACTTGAACAAAATTACAGAGCTAAGAAGCAGCTGGCTCAACTGGGCTTGGAGCCAAGGTATTGCATTTGACTCCAAAACCTGTTATCCTTCCCTGCAACGGGCAGCCCAACCTCAGGCGACATCTTCTGGTGGCTCCACATCCACTATTGTAAAAGACGCACCTTTCTCTAAGTTGAAACCCTTCTAGCTGGGAACGTTAGCAAAAGGGTAGGATGCAGTTCCGAGGCGCTGGAAACGTCAAGCTGCTTTTCTTGTCTGTACTCATCGGTTCTGACTGAGCACTTTTTGCCTCCTGGGAATTGCTCTCACTGACCTCAGACCCAAACTGATACTTTAAGGAAACCAATTTTCGGCGTAGAAAGCTTCCCACCTAGGGCAAAAAAAAAAAAAAAAAAAAGGGGGGGGACTAGTGAAAACCTGGTGTCTGGACTCGTCCTGTTGGAAACGGCGGGTAGGCCCCTTCCCTTCGAGTTTCCTCTGCCGTCTGGAGTGAGCGGTTCTCCCACACTCACGAGGAGGAGGTGAGAAGACCTTGGCCAAGGAAGCAGTCCGTTAGTCGAAATGGCAAACAACCAGCCGAAATAGTGGCGGTTCTGAAGGCGGTGAGCATGTGAGAAAGCCCCGGCCGTGACGCGGCTCGCCACCCACCGCCCTGCGCGAAAAGCAGGCGACCACCGGGAAAAGGCGCGAGGGCCCCCTACGCACGCTCGTGCCTCCTACGCACGCTCGCGCCTCCTACGCACGCTCGCGCAGCGCCGGGGGTGGGGCTTGAGTGGGCGGGGCCAGTGACGCCGCTGAGAGGGCCCTAGACAGCGGCGCGTGCGCTCCGGCGGTGGGCGTGGCCATGGGGCGTGCCCGGGGGCGGGGCCTTGCCGTCACGCGCGGCCCTGCCCCCTCGGGCCGTCGTCTAGCGCCGGGAGGCGGCAACCGCTCCTACTCGGCCCTTCCCGGTGAGTGGGGCCAGCTGCGCCTGGGTTCTCTGGTGACCATGGGGGACCCCAACAAGCAGGACATCCTGACCATCTTCAGGCGCCTCCGCTCCGTGCCCACCAACAAGGTAACCTCCGCGGGGCGTGTTCAGGTTTGCTCGCATCCCTGCCGGACCCCGCGGGCGGCCCCTGCGGCGCCAGTGGCCGCGGCCGCGGGAGGAGGAGCCGGTCAGGCCTGTGACACGTCGCACTTGCGGTGGTGGCAGCTGGGCCTCTCCTGGGTCCGGACCGCGTGCGGTCCCTTAGTATCAACAAGGGAAGGGCGGGGAAGGGGGTGCACACCCACCGCCACCGGGGTGGGGCGGGTAGCTGGGGCTTCTGGGGGCGGGAGACGGGAGCATGTGGCGGGTCCTGGGGGTGGCAGACACTTGGGGGTTCCTGACGCTTGGCGGAGGAGCATACACGGGGGCGGGGCGGCTTTGGGGGATGGCCGAGTGGTCACTGAGTTTCTGAGAGAGCTGGGGGCGAGCTCGGGGCCGGGAGAGAGGGCTCGGAAAGGTCCCCGGGGCGGGGGAGTTCTGCGACTCGGGGCAGACACCTCAGCGCTCCTGTGACCCAGCTGGGAAGCGTGCTCCGGGTCAGAACTCCAGCTGGTAGCGCGGGGCGTTGAAGAAAGCTCGGCTGGCCCCCTCTGCACCCTCGAACTTACATCTGAAGTTCCTCAGGGGTGCCTGTTGGAGCCTGATGGGTTCCCTGTGTCCTGTGACGGCAGCTTCAGTGTCCCTGTCTGATAAAGTTTCCAGATGGTCCGTGCCGTGCGGTGGCTTCCAGCTCTTTCCTCTTTCTAAGACTTCTCTTTGGGTCTCTTTGGAGATTAGGGGTTTTCCTTTTTTTCCCCCCATCTCCATCTGCAAAAACTGTTTTTCCCCCTATGACTTTTACAAGTTTTCAAAACTAGCTGGAGGTGTGATGACACATCGGGCTAAAGTGACACCCTCAGCTGAGGGTCACAGGTCCAGATCACACAGGTCAGCGTGGAACCTGGAGAGTGCAAAGAGCTGTCTCATTAGTGTGGACTCTCCTCTCCTCTCCCCTCCCCTCTTGTGACAGGAGTTCCGTCTGGTCCCCAGGTCGCCTCCTAAGTGATCAGCTGTTAACGAGCATGGTCATGAGCCATGACGTGACAGCACAGAAAGTTTCTGAGTTTCACAAAATCTCAGTGTCTTTCAGTCTTGAGAGGGGAGCCTATAACTGTATAGCTTCAGAGGAGTGAGAAAATACATTTTTTGGAAGTGATATCTGGTGGAAGTAGGAAGTCTCCAGGAGAAGAAGGGCTCCAGGAATTCTCCAGGGCCAATTGATTTGCTATTTTCTTGATTCTCAATTTTGGATTGATCTCTATAACTAGACAACATTAGGATCTGCAGTTAGCAGTATAGAATTTTTTTTTTAATTTTTTGATCTGCTTTAGCTCAGAAACACAACATGTATTCTCTTTGATGGAATTCATCCGAGAGAAGATGCCCTTTTACAATAAGTCAGTGTCTTTCTACCAAGAGACACTTTGAGGGACGTGTATGGGCTTGCTTGTAAATTATTACCCAGACCCTGCTACTTTCTGTGTCACCTTGGCAGGTTACTGGAAATGGGACATGAGCAGGATCTAACTTAGAGGGTTCTTGTGAGGATTAACTGAGAAAATCCAAGAAAAGTACTTGGCGCAGTACCTGCATCTACTCGTCTTCAGTACATGTCAGCTATTTTTTTTTATTATTATGACCAACACACCTATGGAACATTTTATATTCTGTAATAGGATTAATAAAAGCATTGAGCAAAAATATTGTTCCGTAACGTTCCACAGTATTGTGTGCTACATTTCTAGATTAAGACTTTATTTGATCGTTACTAAGAAGGCATTACCTAAACAAAGATGAAAACTAGTTTTAATGATGAGGAAGAGTTGGATAACAATAAGCATTTTCCAAATGGATTCTGAAAAGGAGCTCTAGGTAAGATACATGAGGCAGGAAAGGTAGGTAAAGAAAAACTTGGTTTACTTTTAGAATATGGAATCTAATTTCTTCCTCTCGTGTATGATGACCGCTTACTCGGGACCAAAGGTTTTAACTCATAAGGGGCGGCTTTTTAGTTTGTGAAATCCTTTCTTGAAGGTATACTCTTCTTAGTTTTTATTTTGATTGAATTATTCATTCAACAAATATTTGTTGAGCACCTGGGCACTGTGCCAGGCTTTGAGGGTACACTGGTGTACCCCCAGTGAAGAGACAGGCTCCTGCCGTCAGTGGACAGTCTTGCATATGAAGGGGGCATGAGGGCTGCTGGGCCTGCAAGAGGCAGTGAGGTGAAGGGGTGAGGAGTGGGCCCCGCCCTGTGACAGACACCACATCTTCGCTGTGATACTTAACTTCATAATTCCTTAGTTTTCTCTAAAACTGCGCTACATAAATTGTGGTGAATGCAAAATGTGCAAAATGAAAATGGAGAGCCCTTGTTTGAAAAGCATGAAGAATTTCAAGGTGAGACGACAGATCAGTAATGAACCATGTGCCCTTCTGAGTTTGGGGCCCCGTGGGGCTTCATACTGACACACGCCCAGGCAGCGGGCCCTGATGGGAGTAATATCAGTACCTGCTTTTCGGGGCCTTAGAAGATTCACTTGGCCAGCAGCCGTGCCTGACAGGGTGAAACCCTCAATATTGGCTGCTATTCTATAGCAATTATTCTCATCATTAGGCAAAACAAATTGTTAGTCCAAACTATTTTTGATCACCATGACAACTGATTTTCTGCTGAGAGAAGCGTGTCTCGACTTTGGTTTTGGATTTCGCATTAAAACAAACTGCGGTCCCGGTGCTCAGAGCTCGGCGTCCTGCGCCAGCCGGAGAATCGAGGCAGCGTTCCTGAGAGCTAGGCTTGTATTTCTAACCGTCTCCTGTCCTCCAGTCCTGCAGGTCCCAGTCTCAACTCGTTAGCTCTGTCCCCCCCCCCGCAAACTGCCACACTCTCTGTGCTTGCTTTAAGTTCTACCCTGTGCCAGATGTGGAGCTCAGCTCCTGTGAACAAGAGAGACGGGGCCCCCCACTTAGGGAGCTGCATTCTAGTGATTCCTCGTCTCGTTTGCTGGGTCAGGAGGATGCCGAGGCCACCACGCCGGGAACCCCACTGCCCCCTTCTCGCGGCCCCACACCCAGGCGTGGTCCTCAGACTTGCCTGCCCCATCTCTGCTGTCACCGCTGTCCACAGGGCCGTTTCCTTCACAGGCTGTTGCCACTTGCTGCCCTTTTAGACTCTCTTCTCGAGATTCCAGATGCTTCTGGGATCTTGTCTCGTAAAGGGCCCTAGTCCTCTTTGCATCCCAGGGTCACTTACTGAGATTCAACCTTGTCACTACTTGTCTCGCGCACGGGACTGCTAGTCTGTGGGCTCCGTGCACACCAACAACTCCTGACCCACCTGTGTACATCCACTTCGTGTGTGCCAGGTACATGCTCGATTGTGCATGCGTACACAACCGTTAGTTGAGTGAGCGAGAGATTACAAATGGCCTCTTGCAGAGGGACAGCACCTTTGGCAGAGTCCCATGGAAGTGGATTCCTTGCTCTAGTGGCTCTTCGCAGCCCCACACGTGGCCTGGCGGGGGCTGCGGGCTCGGCAAGCGTGCATGGAATCGGCGATGCCATCTACTTCTCCACACCTCAGCGTCTGCCACAGCGTGTGGCACCAATGACACTGAAGCAGGTGGCTGGCCCCTTTCATGGCAGTTGTCACCCACCCCCACAATCCATGCATGTTCAGCGTGAGCCTGTCACGGTGTGGGCGGGGCTTGGGAAAACCCGCTCGGGTGTTTGCTTCTATATTGTCCTCAACAGGCCAGGAGCCGGGTCTTCATGAGTATCGTTGGGACGATCTTCACATAGGTGGCTCTGCCGAAAAGGTGTATCTGAGTGTGTGGGCTATTTTTCTGGGGGAAAAAAAAAAACCTTAAAAATAATTCTGCTATTAGTGGAATTTTTACTGTCCTGTTGTTTTGACCTTAATTAATGATGTGTTAATTTCTGTAACAAACGGTGTATTTTAAACTACTTTTATGCTGCTATTGTCAACCGAAGAATGTTTGACTTCTGTCAGTGTTAAGAGGAGTCTCGCGGTCTCTCATGAGGTCGCAGTCATCTGAAAGCTGGTGTTGCCACCCAGGCTCGCTCACGTGGTGGTCCCCAGTCGCCCTGGCTGTCGGACCGAGGGCCTCAGTTCCTCACCACTTGAGCCTCCCCACTGGGCTGCCTGCTTGTCCCCAAGACATGGCAGCCGGCTTGCCCCAGAGCTAGTGATCCAAGGGAGACAGCAAGAGAGAGAAAGGAAGTCCCAGCGTCCTTTATAACCTAACATGGAAGTGACGTATGGCACTTCTGCCATGTTATGGTCACACACCACCCTGGAAAAGTGAGGAAGGGCCACACAAAGGTGTGGATCCCGGGGTGGGGGGGTGTCATGGGGACATCTTGGAGTCTGGCCACCACACTCTCGTTCTCCTCTGGCTGAGGAGAGAAGTACCCACAAGTGTCTGCCATCTGGTGTAGAGCCATAGTGCAGGGGACAGGAAGGCCTTGAGCGTTCTGAGCAGGGGACATCCCAGTGTTCATTTATGCCAGTGGTAGGAACCCTGTTGATACCTCAAGGATAGATGATGTTTAAGTGATACGCCTGAGTTCCCTTCATTACCCATTCTGCATAGCGACTTATAGCAGATACGCAATAATATATAACTTAACTGTATAATTAATGTCTTACATTAAGATAATTCTATTAATAATATAATAATAGAATTGAAATTTCAGCTTTTAATAACCTGGGTGAGATAGTTTCTAATAACCAGTTTAAATTGCAAAGATGAAGCAGCTTTCAAGCTAACTCATGCATCCTACGGGACGGCTCATTTGGCTAATATGAAGAATGAGTAACTGAATTAAATTTTTTTTTTTCTTTCAGGTGTGCTTTGACTGTGGCGCCAAAAACCCCAGTTGGGCCAGCATCACCTACGGCGTGTTTCTCTGCATCGATTGCTCGGGAACCCACCGGTCGCTTGGTGTTCACTTGAGCTTCATTCGGTAAATGCATCCGTCCTTGCGGGGGTGGGGGTGACTGGTCACATGGGTCTCTTTCCCCTTTTTCCTTTGTGTTTCCTTTGGCGTGAAGTTATGCGTTACGGAGATTTAAGTCTTATGTAATTAACTGACAAAATGAGTTATTTTCTATTCCGTTGCTGTCCTGTGGAGCCTGTGCCAGAGACGGGGGGGACCGTGGTGGTGAAGACAGTCAGAATGCAGGGTTCGAGGGGGTATTCTCTTTCTCTGTATTATCATCTAATGATGTGGCTGTGACACTCACGGTAGGAGGGGATTCGGGCGCTGTGTTCCCGCACCTCGTCAGGTGGAGAGCTGGGGTCCTTCTGGCACAGTCCTTCAGCCGTGGCTCCCGCCACACTAATTAATACCGCAAAGCCTGAGTGATGAGTTCTGTATGAATTTTGGTGGCTGTTTCAGATGCTTGTAGTACGGATGTCTTTCTTCTGTTCTCATCCGAAGGCTTGGGCCGCGTTGGCTCCCTCTGGTGGGCTCCTGTCTTCCCCTGTGACACTGGCTGCAGCCGAGGTTGGGCCTTTGTGTGCACCGGAGAGAGACACATACAGGCCCACAGTCCCGTGGCAGGTGGCAGGTGCCCTGGGGTGAGCGAAAAGAACTTGAAATAATAAAAGAACTAACGGAAGGGTTCCGGCGGCCTCAGGGCTGGGCAGCTGAGCGAGGCCTGCACCTCGGCAGCCACGGGCCTTGGCCAGAACCACCGAGCAGCCGCCTCGGACAGCGGTGATTGCTGCCCACCTCCCACCAGTGCAGCCATTTCCCTGCCACTTCTCTTCCCATGGATGGAACCAGCTAGGCAGGAAGGCTATTTGGAATTGTGGCGGTTTTACTTTGTACTATGACTTAAGGAATATTCATACCACGAAGTTACTACAAGGAGCTTCTGTTGCTGAAGGACCACGCCCATTGTGACTCACGATGAGCCATTCTGTGCGATGTTCACAGTGGTGATGCTAGCAACGTCGGTTCTTTTTTTAATATGTTAACTTAAAAAAAAAAATTTTCCTGATGCAATTTCCTGAGCTCTTCTTTCAGAAATTATTTTGTAAAGGCCTGTCGTACTAACTATTTATATCCATGTAACTCCACAGGTAATTATCTAGAAAAGGGAATTCTTAATGTGTGTTCTTGTTGGTTTCAGAGTATCTGTCAGTTTCTTGTCTTCTTTCTTTTCTTTTTTCTTAGATGCTCGTCTCAGAATATTTTGAATGCACTACCCTGTTCTTGACTCTTTTTTAAATACTGAGAGATTTAGTTGCCAGGACAGTTTATTTTTAATGTCCCCCTCTCACCTCCCGCCCCACTGTTAGTTGTTACCAGTTAACATGGTGACTTACTCTGCCCAGAGAGGCAATAGGTAACTGGCTGTCCTCCTTTCTCTCTGCCGTGTTCTCTCCCTCTTCCTCTCTGCCAACCTCTGCCTTTTACAGCCTGGCCCTCCCTCTTCCTCACCGCTAAAGCTCAGGCCCAGTTTAAACTATTCCAGGAAATGAGGAGGTTTTTCTGACATTCTCCACAGCTGAGGGAGGAGGGCCTGACCCAGAGCCTGGCGGGGGCTGTTTGGCGCCGCAGGTTTGCTCGCTAGCCTTTTAAGAGTCAGATAAATATAACTGGATGAATCACGGTGCTTATAAATGATTCAAAAACAACCGTTCAGAATCAGTTTTAAAAAAAGAATCGGTTTAGAGGGCAGCAGTCTAGGTTTTGGGCAAGAGAAAGTCAAGGATGATAAGAGTTCTCTCTCACACTCTCTCTCTCTCTCTCTGTATATATGCATATATGTGTGTGTGTGTGTGTGTGTGTGTGTGTGTGTGTAGTGTGTATGTATATATATTATATATATATATTTTTTTTTTTTTTTTAGGAGGTGGAGGTTTCCTAAAAAATAAAATTCTCTTTGAACATTTTTTACTGATTAAAAAAAGTTGCAAACACTGGCTCATTGGGAAGAAGTCCAAGCAGTCTCAGAGTAACAAGGGAAAGGCGCCCCTAGAATCCCTTTCCCCTCTGCTTCCCCTGCCCCTGCCAGCCGTGGGCACGCACACGGACACGCATGCGCACACATGCAATGCACATGCATGTAAGGTCTCGTTGCCCAGACACGATCTCGTTAACAGTTTGGCACAGTTGAATGCTTATTTAAATGGAGTGTTTTGTTTGTTTTTGAGAATTTCGAGTCAACATTTTTACAAAGGCAAAATGCATAAATTATGGCTTTTGCCAAGCGAACAGGGAAAGGCAGGTTAGGCTTCCACGGAAATGGCCAGCTGCCTTCGGGGCTCACCGCAGGACGGACCTGACTGGACTGGCCCCCACCAGCCACCCCCAGGGCTGGGAACTCGTCACTGTCTCATGGTGTTCCTCTCCCTCCAGCCGTCTCTTCTCCAGCTCACCCTTAAGGATTTCATGAGCTCATGAAAGGTGCGTGGGATCTAGTCCCTGCATTGGTCTTGGTGGCCTACGGGAAGGGACAGAAGGAAGGCAGACTGAAGGCCAGCACAAGGGTGGAAACGAAGCCCTGTGTTTACCTCCGATAAGTTAGGCCGAGGAGGTAGCATTGGCCATGAACTTCGAAGGGTTGGTGAGATTTCGGTAATGAAGACCAGGCAGGGGGAAGGAGCTCAGCACTCGGACCTTAAGGAACAGAAGAGGGTGACACATGTGACATTGTGGAGAGTCTGGCTGCCTGGCTGGGAGCTTATACTTCACTCCCGACGCCCTCGAGGGTGGTCCCTGGGCCTCGGCCCAGTGGGCGCCCCGCAGAGATCCACCGGGCAGCGCTGCTAGGTGTTGGAGCGAGGACTCCACAGCCAGCTGCTGGGGCCTGCACTTCAGTCCTCCCTTTTAGCTTGGGTGTGTCCCTTGCCTCTCTGTGTCTCAGTCTCCTTCCTTGAACGTGGGCATGAGAAGACTGATAGCATGGCGCGGGGTGCTGGGAGGAGTGGGCGAATGGACTCATGTCAAGCCTGGCACGTGGCGAGCCCGCCACACACGCTGACAACGAGCAGACGTGGGTCACCCGGTGCCTGCTCAGCGCACCTTTTTGTGATGCTAGTGGAGAAAGGCCGCTGCCCAGGGGACCTCCTGCTAAGCAGTCGAGCTGGTTATAAACCAGTGGCTGCCAGAAGCTTCTCCGGGGCTTGTCTCAGAATAAAAGTGGAGAGTAATTGTGGTGTGGATTGCTCCATTAAATAATTCCTGATACACGATAACTTTGTCATGTTTATTTGGTGAGATTTCCTCTGATCTCATAAGTTTCTGAACTCGAAATGCTTTACTTACAGAAAAATACTGACTTTGCAGGCTCTGGTGAAGCGAATTCATGCAATATTTAAGGAGATTGTATCTTGACTGGTAAAAGGATTGTAGAGGTTGGTTTTCACCTGGTTGGCTAATAGGGGCTGTTTTGTTAAAGTGACACTAATTCTTCAACTTCCTTCGTTTCGCTGCTTTACTCTTCTCAGCACTGTCAGAGACTTACCTCTCACCATGTGTGAATCTAAATTCAAGATAACATAACCCACAGCGAGCCACTTCTTCACGCAGACGCAGGCGTGCTGATCGGGTCAGGTTTCTTCTTGAGCGTGGCTATATTCAGAATCCATCACCATCCCAGCTTTTCGAAATTCCAGGACGATTCAAGGACAATTCATTTTTTTTAAGATCTTCATTTCTAAGAAATATATATGGAAACGTTTGGCTTTATTTATTTATTTTTTTAAGATAGTTGAGGACTAAAAGTGGTAAAGTAAATTAGCAAGTGTGAGTACTTGTAGCCTCAATGTTGGGACATACTTTAGGTCAGGTACCTGTTATGTGCCTGTGGTAGGAGTCAGAGGAAACATACGGGACATGCCTGTCCTCAGGAGCTTGCTGCTGATTACACAGTGTGTGACAAGGGTACCATGGTGATGGTGACGGTAAGAATTTTAGCCATATGGAGTTTACTATGAGCCAAGCACTTTACATGTATTAGCTTATTTAATTTCTACAAAAACAAAATAGATCCTATTATAATTGTCCCTACTTTACAGATGAAAGAAGTAAGGCACAGAGCGGTTCAGTAACTTCTCTAAGGTCATGCAGCTGAGATCTGCACACTCTCAGTCTGTCTCCAGAGACTGTGCTAACTACCACCTGTGACAGAGGGGGTGGGTGACGCCTAACTCAGTCTGGGGGGAGTCACGAAGCAAGATTTTCAGAGAAGGATTTCAGAACAAGATACATAATTTAATCACCTTGCTTGGTACTCAAATTCTAAAAGATTTTTTTGTGTGTGTCTAAAATGATGAGAAATAGGTTTTCTATAACATATGGTTTAGTTTTTACTTTCTATATATCACCCTGAAGTGGATTTGTCATACATATATGTAATAATAATATCTGTTAGAAGTAGTATTAATCTTGAGGTAGCTGTGGGCTTCAGAATAACACCCGAACGTTCACAAAGGTTGAATGATACAGATAGGCACAGAAATTAGTCAACGGAAGGGCAGCATAAATGGAAGTTCTGGCGGACCAGAAGCCTCTTTCCTTCTGCCCTGCCCATGGTGTAAAGGCACCCTACTACCTACTCCTATCCTAAAACGCCCACAACCCCCTGCGGTTGTTGGGGGATGAGCCATCGTTGAGTACGGGGAGCCCTGCTGCTTGCTCCCACCCACGGGGTCAACGTAAGGACAGCCACCGCTGTCACACTGTCATACCTGCTTTGCACTGACCGCTTGGTTAATTTTTATTGTTGGGAAGGAAGGACACGCATCGCCTTTACTTGCTCTGATGTGACCTTCGGTCACAGGTAAGTTAAGGTACTAGGTGCGAGGGGTAGAGGCACTTGTCGCTTGCACTTCAGAAGCATTAAATCCTGAGTTTTCTTCCCTCCCTCATGGAGGCGACGTCGGGCAGGTCCCTTCTACCCGATGGTACAATGTTGAGTGTCCTCCAGGCTCCCAACAGGGGTCGAGCGGGACAAATGGATCACTGACCTGAAAAAATCCAAACAAGATGTCTATTTTGAGTAGAAACGCTTTAGATCACAACCCACTAAAGATGTGAGGCAGAGTCAGGGTCATTCCAGCAGCCGCAGGAAGCTTGTCACGTAGGTCCCTGTTCCCGAGGAGAGGTGGCTGGCTGGAACCAGTGTAGCAAGAGCGCCCTGGCCTGGCTCGCCTGCGGTCAGGCGTGGAGGGGACGGGCGGGTTGGGGCCAGGAGCCACGTGTGCAGCCTGGAGTCGCAGCGTCCCAGGAGCGTGTGCCACCGTTCCCGTAAACGTAGAATGCTTCCAGGATCCTGAAGATAAGGAAACCCTGTTCTCAAGAGTTTCATGGCTGGATTCTGGGGAGGAAGGGGATTAACATTTAAGACTGTTCTTGTCTTTTAGATCGACAGAGTTGGATTCTAACTGGTCGTGGTTCCAGTTGCGGTGCATGCAGGTCGGAGGCAACGCTAACGCGGTGAGCTCGTCTCAGACTTGTCTTCCTGCTGTGTGAATGTGCGTCCGCTAGGAGAGAGGCTGCCTCTCCCGAGTAGATTCGTTTCTCCAAAAACGTGTGAAACACCAAGGAAACTAGGCTCTAGAGTATAACAAACAACAAATGAGATAGATCCCTTCTCTAACAGGCAGAGATGGAATCATTGAAGGAGTAAATAAACAAGAAGGTAGCAGGTAATGATGGTGTTTAAAGAAAATTAAAATAGGAAACAATGATAATAGAGGAATTAGGAGGCTTCTTTAGGACAGTTTTTAATATGCGAGGAGGACTTCTGTGCTTGGAATGGAATGGATGCTCATAGCTATTTACATCTGAACTTTATTTTATTGTCTATAAATTTAAAAAATTGTTCTCTAAATCTTCAAATATAATATATAAATATCATGTAGGAATTGAAAAGCTTAGTAATTTCTGTGCCAAAAAAATAGCCAGGTAAGTGGTCACTTAAATTTGTAATTTTAAAAGAGCAGATTTTCTTAACATATAAACCTAAATGAAGGTTTCTCAAACCTTTTAAACTTCATTTACAAATTTAGTATATCTGGTTTTTCAAACACTGAACTGGCAGCCTTACAAGTCACCCAAAGCACTGATGGCCTGTTTATAATGCCAGATGGTAGAGATTGAGTAAATAAATTTACTCATTAAACATTCAACATATAAGAAATCAAATATATATGCATTTCAAGTAAAAATTATACCTAACATAAATTAGATATTTAAAATTAAAATTGTATATCTAATATATAGTTTTCAAAATACCAAATTCCCTTAGATCAGTGTTTCTCGACCTTTTTTCATTATTGCTCCCTAAGCAGAAAAATTAAATTTAAATTAGATTATTTTAAATTTAAATTGGATTTAATTTCTCCCTAATGAAAGAAGTTAAATACTAAGGAATATGATTTTGTCAGGTTGGGGTGAGCTTTGGGGGTTAGCCCAATAACTAAGGTTTTTTTCACTTCCCAAGAAACAGTTTTTGCCCCATGAAGAATG
This sequence comes from Macroglossus sobrinus, assembly GCA_004027375.1. Lineage (NCBI taxonomy): Eukaryota > Metazoa > Chordata > Mammalia > Chiroptera > Pteropodidae > Macroglossus > Macroglossus sobrinus. The sequence goes on along the minus strand of PVKZ01001428.1, from coordinate 235,858 downwards.
CATACCTTAAGCACATCTTATTAGAAAGCCACACGCATTATCACGATGGTCACTTGTTCCAAAACTTAATGCTCCAGGTTTGACTTTATCCGTCCTTATTCCTAAGCCTTCCCACGGTCGCAGAGGCCCCCACCCACCTCCAGAGAGCAGCTTCTCATCTCAGGCCAGCAGAGGTGGAGTGGGGCGATGGCAGAGGAGGTGGGGGGTGCAGGATGGGGGTGGAGGGTGGCGGAGGTGGGGGTGGAGTGGGAGATAGGGCCAAGGAGGCTCAGGTCTGTGGTCACTTTGCTCAAGCAGCATAGCTGGAGCCATCCTGCTTGGAGTTGAATGTCAGCTGCTCACTTATCTCTGTGACACTGGGCAAGTGTTTGAACCTGTCTGGGCTTCCGCTTTCCCACCTGTAACATGTAGAGAGCAGCGGTGACTGTCTGATGGCGTCGCTGTGGGGGTTTAATGAGATGGCACCCAGAGAACCCAGGGCAGGACGTGCCACGAGTGAGCGCAGCGCCCAGGGGCGCTGTTAATCTGATTAGGTTATAGAAGGTTGCCAGTCAGGTGTTTAGTTAAGATGCTTCAGGTAAGATGTGAATTCTATGAGTCACGTGTCCACATGGGTCCTTCCAAGGTGGTGGTTTGAACATTTACCAGCCACCTGCCTGTAGTTGTGAGTGGAAGGCGTCCCCCAGATATTTAGAATGATGGAGGTGGTTTCATGGAAAAATGAACAGCCATTCATTTCATTTTGTAGTTCAAATCTCATGTCGAGTTTTACCAAAATAGCAACGTTTTATCTATGGAAATTATTCCCTTTTACAAGGAAGATTTATTTTAAACATTTTCATGGTTTACATCTCAGTTTTTACTAGCATTTTCAAAAAGTGTCCTTTATAACATGAAGTACCCTTTCTGGTCACCGTGCTGGATTTCACGCAGTATTGCCAGTAATCTGCATGTTCCCCTCCGCAGGCATCCTTCTTCCACCAACACGGGTGTGACACCGGTGACACCAACTCCAAGTACAACAGCCGCGCGGCGCAGCTCTATAGGGAGAGGATCAAGTCGCTGGCGTCACAAGCAACACGGAAGCACGGCACTGACGTGAGTGTGGCAGCAGAGGCGTCTGCTCAGCCAGGCACGCGTCACAATAGAAAAAGTGGTTTTTATCCCACACAGTAAAACTTTCCAGCTAGATTCTCTCACAAGGAAACAACGTGCCTTGATCTTCACTGTTCCTGGCAGCTGTATTCGTCCCCAGCCTTTTTGTCACCAGAGCCCAGTGCTCCTATGAGAATCTAAAGCCTGATGAGCTGAGGCGGAGCTGAGGTGGTGATGCTGGAGCTGGGGAGTGGCTGCAAACACAGATGAAGCTCTGCTCCCTCACTGCTTATCTCCTGCTGTGCGGCCCAGTTCCTAACAGGCCATGGACTGGTACCAGTCTGCAGCCTAGGGGTTGGGGACCCTGGTCTAGGGGGTTGCTGGGAACAGCGATGGAGCGAATGCTGAAACACCGCTCCCTGGGCCAGTTTCCCACGAGCTTCTGACCACAGTTTTGTCAGCTGATCCATACGTAACCTTATCTCGCATGCATTTCCCTTTAAAGACACCTAATGTGACATGTGTCGTTGGCTGTCACAGCCTTAACTGATGCCTGAGTGAAACCTGTCCCTCCTCGAGGCACACGGCTTAGGAGCACTGAGCCTCCAGCACTGTGCTCGGAGCATTCCAAACAATGGAGTCACCAACAAAAGGCACAAAATGTGGAAACGTGTCACTACATAGACCACGAGAGGACACTTGTTTATTGTATGGTCTGAAACGAGGCGGGGTGTTGCCTTGTTCGGCCTCTCGGGCAGTCTGTACCGCGGGCGACTCAGGTTGCTCGCTGCTCTCTGCGTGTCTGTGAAGGATGGCGGGGTGCCCCCAGAGCTGGTTTGGGGGTCATGCGTAGATCACACGGGGACATGAATTGACAAGTATGGAATACACACCTGGGAGCCTCGATTGTACGTTGGAACCTGCCCCGGGATCTGAGGTCCTCGATCTTTCCTTTTCAGAAATGGCTGTGACAGCCTTGGGGTTTGGAAGCAGAGGTCACAGATTGACACACTGCTAAGGTGTGCTCAGGGGCCCTGTGCAGACCCCTTCCTGATTTTATAATAATGGACAGTGTGAGTCTTTAGCAACCAGGCCTCGCAAAGGGGAGAGAAGAGGGTTAAAACCCTTTGAAGCCTGGGGCAACGCTCATCAGAACCTCATGTCTGTGTTCCAGCTGTGGCTTGACAGTTGTGTGCTTCCGCCCTCGTCCCCGACACCAAAGGAGGAGGACTTTTTTGCCACACATGCTTCTTCCGAGGTAAGTATTGTGTTTTACATAATTTTACGGTATGCCTGCTCTGACAGTTAAAGGGCATATATTTAAAGTGTTTCAGTTAGGATACAGGCTAAGCTGCTGTAACGAATAACCCCGAAGCATACTCACTTGACCAAGACAGAAATTAGTTTTCCATCAGAGTTCAGAGGTAGGCCATCCAGGGTTGCCCATGAGATTTATTTGGCTATCCTCTGATGAGGCTTGCATCTCAGGGTCCAAAGTGGTTCTTCTAGTTCATGACCTTTCCCAGCAGCGGGAAGGGGACAGACATCCAGAAAGCCAGTGCCCATCCTTTTACAGGAAACATCTAGAGGCGGTGCCCACCACTTCTGCTCAGATCCCAGTGGCTGGAATGTAGGCACAGATCCTATACCTAGATGCCAGGGAAGCGGAGAAATTATGACTAGCAGTCTGGCACCGTTCAGTTCAGAGCTTTGGAACTCACCAAGAATGAAGACAATATTTTTTAAACTCAGATTTTAATAGGGGTTTGAATCTCGTCCCTGGTTAGCTATGTACCGAGAACCTATCTCAAGGCTATTGTGAGAATGAAAGGAGTTAATACAGATAAAAGTAATTAGTAGTTAGTACAGAGTGAGCCTTCAGTAAGTGCTATATCATCATCTTCATCTTTGTGGCCTGATGGCCTGATGGTAGCCATAACAACATCCACGGTCCTCTTGTGGATTTTCCCCAAATCGCTTAGATCTGGGAACGCAGACCTCCAAGGCCTAAAATGTTGACAAACTGATGCTTTGAGGGAGTGTGAGTCAACCTCCGACCTCCTCCGCTTAGAGCCTCAGCTGTTCTGTTAGCTGGCCTGCCTGCCCCCAGGCCCGCTGGGGAGGGGGCACTCTTTGCTTAACTGCTGCTCAATCCATTCTTGAACTAATTTTCAAGTAAAAGTTGTATATCTTGCTAAACCTTGATTTTATTTTTGCTATTATAACTTGCATGCGCATGTTACCATCGATGCAGTCAGTAGTTGCCAGAAATAGTTCTTAAAAAAGAGAGAACAGAAAACAACAAAAAAAGATAAGGTATCCTATTGCGATCAGCTGTTGTTGTTCGATTTAGAACCAGATATAAGATATCCGTGATGAGGAGCTGGGGGTGATAGGGAGAAAAATGATGGGCTAAAAAGAGAGAGGCAAATGGTTTGGTGTGGGTTAGAGTTTGCAATGTTAGTGTGAATGCAGGTTTATTTTAGCATCTCTCTGTACACATACACACACACATGATGGAGAACTAACTCTAGATATGTGTGTCTACGTGGGTTAGGACACACCTGTATGTAGTGCTTTGCTCTGTCCACTGGGAGGGCTTGGGGACAGTGACACCCCAGTACTATGAGCACACCCAGCACCCAGATCTTGGTGTTTAAATACTGTCTTCTCCAGTAGAAGGAACCAGGTCCACCTTTGGAGAAATGGCAGGTTCTAGGGCTGGGGCCGCTGGGACAGATGAGTCTGAAGCGTCCTGGAGTGCTAGAAAGTCCGGAAGTGCTGGGGGCGGGGCGGGAACTGAATGAGGCCACGTCTGAAGGGCTCTGGAACCAACCAGGAAGAGCTCCCGGTGGTCAAAGCTGGGACAGTTTGAACGACAAAGTAAATCATGGCCATGTTTGAAATTATAATCCAAAGAATCAAATAAATATCCATGAGTCCGTACAGAGATAAATAGATGATTGATTAAATAAATGGGGGGAAAGGGATAATCTTCCTTATAGAAAAGTCCAAATCACGTATAAGGATTTTCCCCCTTCGTGTATATAGATAACGCCCCCCCCTTGAGGGTGGGCCAGACTTATGAGCTCATTTCCCGAGACTAAGGAATGGAAAGGGAAAAACAGCGAGTTTACAGGGAAAGGCTGGCTGCACCTCCTGAACCAAGCGCTCACCACTGGCATCACCAATGTCCAGCCTGTCACCACAAGGCCGTGAGGAGGGCACCTGCCTTCGTGCTTTTCTTCCCCCAGATCAAGTCTACTCATGAGGGACGTCCTACAAAATCCCTGCTCAGTACCCATCCAGGGTCTCAAGGTCATGGAAAATGAGGAAAGACTGAGAAACCGTTACAAACCAGGGGAGGCCACGTGCAGGGCAGGATCCTGGCACAGAAAAGAGGCGTTGGACCAAAAACTGGGGAATCCAAATACAGTCTGGAGTTCAGCTAAGAGCGTGCCAGTGATAATTCTTAGTCTGGACAGGCAGGCGTACCACGGGCACTTTAACACCAGAGGAAGCTGGGTATATGGAGGAGTATATGGAAACTACTATCTTTGTGACTTTTGGGTAAATCTGAAATTATTGCATAAAAAAAAGTTATATTTAAAAAAAGGGGACAAAGAAGGAATTTGAGCATTGAAATATAGACTTAAAAATAGACATGTTAAATATTATTTTTCCCACTAAACCAGGTACTAAGAAGGAGACTATTTATTTATTTATTTATTTGACATTCAATATTATTTTATTAATGTCAGGTGCACAGCACAGTGATTAGACATTTATATAATTTATGACGTGATCCCCCTGAATAAGTCTGGTACCCACCTGACACTATATGTAGTTATTACAATATTATCGACTATATTCCCCGTGCTGTATTTTACATCCCCGTGACTATAAACTACCAATTTATATTTCTTAATCCTTTCTCCTTTTTTACCCACCCCTCACCTCCTGCCTTGTGACTATTTAAATTATTAAGTTTTCCCATGCTTTGTTTTGTTTTTTTTTTTAAATGATTTTTCTAGCTTTGTCTGATAATGACTTCTCACCTTGCTTCAGGTGAGCGGCACAGGGTGGGCGTCAACACACCCAGAACCAGCATCTTTGACACCGAGGAACGTGGAAACCATGCCGGCAAATAACGAGGGTACGTTTCAGAATTGTCGCGTCATGCTGTTCGGTGGTTCAAAGGCATGCTACGAACTGTTAGAAAATAAGACCTTTGTATCTACAGGGAAAGATATCCATGGTGGATTATAAAGTGGGCAAACTAGATTACTGAACATGGAATATAATCTCGTTTTTGTAAAAAAAAAACACAAAACCTACAAATACATACACAGAAAACATTCTGGAATGTACACACCAAATTGTTGACCAGAGAATGAAATTACTGAGGATTTTACGTTCAACGTGATACAGTTTCCAAGCGACTGAACTTTTATAATGAGTATCTGTTTTATGATCATGAAACTAGATTTCCATATAAAACTATTCTATAAATGGTTGATATCTAATTCGCATTTGGTGACTTTATAATCGGATTATATTTATTTTAAATATACTAAGACCCACTGCTTACATATTTAAAATGACTTGTATGACATAAATGACATGGATCAAGATGTCAGCTTTTTCTCTTTTAAAATTGAATGTTTTCATTAGCCAGAATGTTAGTGTAAATTAACAACAAAAATGGAACATGGGACAACTAAGCACTGAACTCCTGAAGCGTGGTCCCCAAAGTGTTGGCTGGTCCAAGTTGAGCCTAGAGCTACTTTGAGGGACTTAGCGCAAGTCCTAGGAAGGTCCGAGCAGTCACCAGTCGTACGATGAGAAACTTACGGCGAGCAATTTGGTGGAGGGTTCGAGAACAAATGGTATTTCTCAAGAGTCCTGGGAGACAGGTCACTCAGCTCTCTGTGGGGGAGGAGTCGGGGAGCGTGCTGTCAAGAAAAGAGATCACTCCACTTGGGACGAATTACAGGTGTATGGGTAGGCGTGTCCAAGACCCCAGCAGGCACCAGATTGCAGGATGCTCGCTTTTTCGTTTCTTCATCTTGCTGGGCTAGGAGCAGACCTGTCAGGATGGGAACATTTTGCATCCTGGGGAATGATGCATGGAGTTGGGACAAACGTCTAGCATTTTGGAAAAGATAGTACAGCAGAATTTCTTCTTTACTCTTTACACCAAACTAAATTCAGGTGGATCAAAGATGTAAATATAAAACTTGAAAAATCTGAGGGTACTAGGAGCGTGGGGGAAGGTTTTCTGTCGTCCTTGAATCCGGAAGCCCTTCTATGCATATTCAAACCTGATAAGGAAGAGCTGAGTAAGTCTGACTGCTTAGAAAGGCAGCTTTTCTGGCCTAAAGAAGTTTCTTGAAGACAAATGAGAAACATTTGCAATTCATATATATCGACAAAAAGCTTGGCTCCTTAATATGCAAAGAACTCTGACCTGGCTGGTTTCCTGTGATTTGCAACCTCTGTTTTTTTCTTTTCTTTCTTTTTTTTTTTTTTCACATTTTATTTTCTCAGCTGAAGAGTTTCTCCTAAAAGGTTTTATTGTTTAGAGCTGCACCTCCTTTTGCTCCTGCACTCTCCTCTCTCTTCTTCTAGAATTTTTCTTTAGCAACTTTTTTGTTAGGGAGACTTGTTGTCTCAAGGCTTACCCCAGAATTTCATCAGTCAGCACTGGGTGACAAAGTGCATTCCTGAGTAAACCAGAGAATGACACAGTGAAAAGGAGAGAACAAAAGACTTTTAACAGAATCTGAGGCCTGAAATACTCCACTTACCTGCTCTTATTCACCACTGTTTCTCCATTGCCCGGAGCAGTTTCTGGCCCATAGTAGGTGATCAATAAATGCATATTCCTCTTTCTACAAAATATTGTTCTCACACATCTTGCTTTGCCTGTTAAATGCCTTACTAAAGTTTGCCTTTTAAATATTTATAAAAATAAAACGGTTGAATTTTCTCTGTTGGGTCTGCCGTTTTTAAATAACAGCTTTGTTGACATATAATTCACACACCATAAAATTCACCCTTTTAAAGTATGCGATGCAGTGGCATGTAGCATAGTCACAAAGTTGTGCCACCATCACCACTGTCTAATTTCAGAACGTTTTCAGCATTTCCAGAAGAAACCCCATACCTGTTTATGCTCAGCCCCATTCTCCCCCATCCAGCCCCCGCAGCAACCACTGCTCTCTGACTTCGTGGATTTGCCTGTTCTGGATAATTCACACATGAAATTGTACAATATATGGTCTTTTGTGACTGACTTCTTGTGCTTAGCATCATTTTTTGAAGGTTTATCCATGTCATAGCCTGTGTCATTCTTTCTTTTTTTTTTTTATGGCCAAATAACATTCCATTGCACAGATGTACTACATTTTATCTATTTGTAAAGTAATCAATAAAATTAAAAGAACAAAATATTTTTAAATAAAGACTAATAGCGTTCCTAACCGAGATTGTTCTTTAGGCAAACTAGAAAACAGGGCAGATTTCCAGGCAACTGAAAATTTAGGTTCTAGCATGGGTAGAATTGGCATTAGAGTTGCCCAGTGTTAACACAGCTTGGGTATGCCGTCCGCATACGTGCTCGGTATCTCAGAACAGTTTACCTTAAACCACCAGGTCGTAAGGTAGAATCCAGAATGATATTAATTAGGGAGAACACTAACTTTCTGATTCTATAAAGCAACTGTATAAAAAATATACTTCTATTTTAATGGATTTTTAAATCAAAATTCTTGTAATAATGAAATGGAATATGGAGCTTAAAAGAAGGATAATCATTGACAAAATCGGATGAGATTATGTAGTACTGAGTAAGTTGAATGCATTGCATATTCAGAAAGAGGTTCCAGTCTACAGCCATGCCACCCTGAACATGCCTGATCCCGTCTGATCTCGGAAGCTAAGCAGGGTCAGGCCTGGATAGTACTTGGATGGAAGACCACCTAGGAAGACCAGGTGCTGTAGGAATAAAAAATAAATAAGGGATTGTAAGCTGACAAGGTCTTTGCAATCTGTGAGGCCAACCAAGGGTTGCCTTGCCTAAAAACATATAAATAATAATCAAAAACAAAAGGATGTTTGATGAGTCTGTTTTCAGCATTAAGATCAGTATTTTGAACTTTCAGGAGCACCGGAACAAGGGCCCAGTGTGGAAGGTCTCCACGTCCCACCTAAGGCTGCTTTAGGTGATATGTGTGACACTATTCTGATTTAGTGAATGAGATTCTTTAAGAAAAAAAAAAATGAGATTTCATTAAGCAAACATGCTGTTCTGTTTTAGCCAGCTGATGACTATGAAACGCAGCAGCCTGTAACAAGATGCTACTGATGCTTAATCTTGATTTGCAAATTTATGCCGGGCTGGTTTCTGTTCCCAGCATGCGCAGAGGTCAGAGCAGCCACACCATTCTTATTTGTGCAAGAACTCTTAGCGTTTTCTTCTGATTTTATCATCTTTAATTTTTCATTGTCAGAGAAGTATAATCTGAGATGGGTGCAGATTATAGTGCATTCATTGGAAAGCAACTGCTTTGGTGAAAAATAACTAAACTGTTAGAGATGTTCCAGATATTTCTTTATCATGTATTAATAGATTCATAGGAGGCTGGGAGCAGATTATGTGACTTGTACAACACACACCTAAAAAGTGGTAGAAAGGAAAATTTCCAGGATCTCTTTTTCATACTTTAAATGGAATGATGTTATCCTCTTATTATAGCTGAAGAGTTTAACCTTTTGTTTGTGGTTTTATGCTGTCTTTTTCTTTTAAAGCACATTCTCATCTTTGGAAGAAAAAAATTAAGATTTTATTCTTACTGGGTCTCTTAAACATAATTCTTAAAAAAAAAAAAAAAACAGAATATATTATCTATGATTAAAATGTACCCAGAAAACAATTTTTTTAGAAACCATTTCTAAAAATATCAAATATTTTTGTGCAATTTAGAAAGTACAGCTACTAACACAATAGGATGCTTTGTATTTATTTGTTAATACGATGAAACCTATATGTAAATCAAGGGGGAAATGTAAGTCACTGGCTGCTTGTCCTGTGTGCCTCCTGCCTGGCTAACTTTCTACCTTAAGATAATTGTGGGAGTGTCCGAGGAGCAGGGGCTGATGGGAGGGTGCGCTCTGAGGGAGCGGTGGACGGGGTCCTCTCGTGCTCTTTATTTCTCTTCGGTGTGGTGTCGGGAAACATGCTTCCTCTGAGTGTGGTAACCACATGCGAGTACTACCTGAGGACTCTCTTTTGATGCTTCTCTGCCCTTAAATGCCTTCTGGATGACAAACGAATGCGGAAAATGCCTTTTAAATATTAATGTGTAGTATCTGAGGATTTTTTAACAGATACACTAAAAAATAGAAAAAGCATGCCTTTCTATTGGTCTGACTTTCTACTTTGTATTTTTTTTTAACAGAAGTTTCCTCTATCATAAAAAAGAAACCGAATCCAGCTAAAAGAGGAGTGAGTATGACGTGTAAAAATATCCAGCAGTCAGCTCTGAAACCGCTTGTGTACTGAAAGCCACCTTTGTCACCTCACTCGTATTACTTGAGCCGTAGTATCATACAGGTGGCTTTGATAGAGTCTGTGTTTTGCTCAATGAGGTGAACGTTATTCTTAGTGAGATCTTCCAGAATGAGTGTTTAGAAGTGTTTCTTCTGTCAACAACAAAAGTCTTTAAAACATCAGCAGGGGCTCCCTGGGACTTGGTGTCCTGTTTGCCCTTCTGGGAGCAGCGCTGTCTTGCGAGGCCTGGAGGGACATCTGTCCATCTTTCAGACCCCGCAAGACACCAGTATTTGATTCCCGACGCTGTCACTCACTGGCTGTGTGATCTTGGTCCAGTCTCTTTACTCGGCCTGTAGACTGGGGAGGAGGATAACGCTCACTTGCTAGAGCTGTGAGGACTAAGTAAGGGGACGGGTGCGAGCGGCTGTCGCGGTGCCCGCCGTCAGTGCCCACTGTCGTTGCAAAGCCGTCTGACAGTTCGCGTGGAAAATAATCCTGCGTATCTTCTAGCTTGGGGCCAAGAAAGGAAGTTTGGGAGCCCAGAAACTGACGAATACGAGCTTTAATGAAATTGAAAAACAAGCCCAAGCAGCCGATAAAATGAAGGAACAGGAAGACCTCCGGGCCAGGGAGGCCGCGAAGGGAGAATCGATGTAAGTTTAATTTGGTTATAATAATACGTTCTTCGTAATAAAACTGTTACTTAGACAACGCCCAGATTTACTTTCCTAATGCCATTTCTTTGTATGGGTGAGGAGGATAATGCAGAATTTAGGTTTATGAAAACTGACATGGCACTGACGTGTGGATCGGAAGGGAGGCGACAATGGTGAGGGGGGAGCAGCAGCTGTTTCCCGGGGAAGCCCCGAGGGCGGGCTTGGGGCGGCGTCCACGAGAGGGGAAAGACCGAGGCGTGTACGCATGGAGGGTGCTGGCATCGCCACGCCAGTCATTCGGGGAGCACACACTGAGACCCCGCCTCACTCACAGCATGGCCGTGATCGAGGAGACAGACACTGACAAGTGTCGGCGAGAATGTAGAGACACTGGAGCCCTCACACGTCGCTCGTGGCAATGTAAAGAGTTAAACGTGAAGTTACCATATGACCCAGCAGTTCCACTCCTAAGAGAAATTAAGACGCGTGTCCATCCGCATATTCACACAAAAGCTTGCGTTCATAGCAGCATTAATCCCCATAGCCAAAAAGTAGAAACAGCCCCAACGTCGGTCAGCTGATGACAGGATGAACAGAACGTGATCTGTCCACACAATGGGGTACCATTCAGCCCTAAAAAGGAATACAGAACTGATACGCCCTGCAACGTGGACGAACCTTGGACAGTCTGTGCTAAGAGAGAAGCCAGTCACGGAGACCACGTGTCGTATGGGTCCACGTACAGGAAATGCCTGTAACAGGCAAATCCATGGAGACAGGAAGTGGGGATGGGGGATAAGGGCTCGGGGAGGATGGGGAGTGACTGCTGATGGGCGTCGGGTTCTTTTTTGGGAGTGATGAAAATATTCTGGAATAAGACAGTGGTGATGGTGGCATCACCTTGTGAATATACTAAACACCACGCAAGTTATATACTTTAAAAGGATGGATTTTATGGTATGTGAATTATATCTCAATAATGAGAAACGTATTTATAAAGTGACGCTCCACTGGACTTGGCTAAACTCTGAGTATACAACCGACGGAAGGCTGTGGGTATGGCGGTCTCCAGGGGTTTTGAGCCTGGATCCTCAGGGGGTCTCAGAGTCAGGCTTGGCTCAGACGAGGGGGAGAAGGAAGAGTTTAAGAGACTGAAGAAGAGGGGATTGAGACCTTGGTCCTGGGGGGACCTGCCCGGGCCAGCGGAGGTGGAAGCATCACGCGGGGGCCCCGTGAGTCGGCGGTGGTTTCGCAGTATCCGATAGGACAGCCGTGGGCGAGGCGCTGTGTTTGGGAAGCGAGTCTGGCGGTGGGCTCTGGCCGTCTGCGAAGTGCACGCGAGCGGGCGTAAAAAGACCACACGGGAGGCAGGATGTGACACGGGAGAGGCACTGGGGTTCCTAGCGTGTGTGTTTATTGTATTTACGTGGTGTTTTCTCTTATTCTCGTGTATTTTATCAGTTTTAGCTTGCATTACTACAGACTGCATAATGAAGATATTAATACTTATTTCATGAGGTGGTTTTGAGGATTAACTCAGTTAAGGCCCATGCAAGTACATTCAGCAGTGCCTGGCGCATAGTACGTGCTGTCAGCGTGGTCATACTAACCGTTTGCTAAATGGCATTTGCAGGCTAAGCCCAGGTAATTTGAAGTGGTCAGTTCTCACTGTCATTTCGCTTGCAGAACCTAGGGGGCAGCACCAAACCGTATTTAGGTTAAGTGCAGCGTGAAATGATTGACGTAACCTTGGTTCTGAGTTGTCTGGCTTTCATTTCTCTAAGCGAGGTTTCCGACCCTGGGAAAGGGGAGAGGTTACATCTGAGTGTGTAGGCAGCTTCCCTGGGTGTTTGGGAGTGAGCTGTGCCCAGATTGCTCACTCCTGGGCTTTTCCCAGAGAGTGTGTAGAACCCCACGCCTGATGGGGACAGAAGACATGGGAACACAGGAACCCACAGCTCGGGAGCGTGGACACCGGTTATTGCTACTAGAAGCCATACCAGCCTTTATTCGTAGCTTTCACGAGGACGGCTCGCTGCGCCATGAAAACAAAGACGCAGGTCCTGGGGGGTTTATGGATTCGATTGGGGTACCCAGCTTGACAGCTTCGGCGGCCTTGTTCAGAGCAGCCGCACGCCCGTGCCCTAACCACTGTCCTGCCTCTCGGACCCCCTGCAGCTCTGTGCTAGTGGCCAGCGCTGTGTGAGAGCGCATGCGCGAATGTTGTTTTTCTGCAAGTTAATGTTCATCATGGCTGTAAACGAAGTCATCTCAGCTTAGTAAACGGCCAGGAACAGTGTTTTTTTACCTTATATCATCAGACTGTGAAACTAAGCTGTCGGCGCAGTAGCCTAATCCACACCTTCCAGCAGTCTCCCGCCCGTCCCCGGGGCATCCGTGCCCAGGGAGTGAGTAGGACCAGTGTGGAGAGGCAGAGCTGCCATCCCGGGCCGCACCCAGCGTCCTCGGTCGGAGCGTCCTGCAGGCCCTCCCTTGCGCTGCGCTGGGAAGCTCCAGGAGTTCTCAGAACTGTGGTGTCTTGACTTCTTGATTCCATGAGCACTTCCAGAACTGAAGTGCAGTAAGCCTGCGTGCCTAAGGGCGTGCTTGTAACGGGGGACAGACCCAGGCCCACGTCCCCAGGCCCACGTCGCATGTCCGAGGGAGGAAAACTTTCCTGGTTCATATCTTTCTAAGTAGAACTTTTTCCTTCCCATCCATTCATCTCCTCCAGAAGAATCTGATGCTACAATTATATCTATTCATGTTTAAACAGCTCTTTTGTTTTCCTCCAAAAATTAAGCCAGAAAGAGTATTCTTTTTTTATGAGTAATAAAATGAGTATATTGCTGTTACCTGTGATTCTGTAGGAATAACAGCAAAGAAAACAAACTGCTGGATTGAAACAAAACAAATCCGGCTTGATTTATTAAGGAAGGAAGCAGTAAAAGCAAGATTACTTTTTCTTGGGAAGGTCTGTTGTCATTCCCTGTTACCGTACAGAAATGCATTTCTGTTATTACAGGATTTATACAGTGCTTTGCTTGCATCCCCGTGACATTTTATACAACTTTATAAAATGGATGACAGCTCAGAAATCCCAACGAGGTATCTATAGCACTTTTCAGGACCAGGTTTTGTCGACATCTTACATATGATACTGTGCTGCTGTTATTGCTGACATGGGCACAGTTTGCTTTATGAAAAATCAAGTCTAACATTTCAGAAATCTGAGAGTAAGGGGCAGAGTTTCGTGCATCCTTTTACCCCTTTTGGTGCATTATTGGTAACAGGTATCTGATACATAAATGCTCTGTATCTGACTGGTAGTGCAGAAAAATATATTGGCAGAAGAACGATTATTCCATTGTAAATCTTTCAGAAGTCTAATTACATAAACGAGAACCTACAGGAAATTTTCTTGTAAGCCGAAAGGTACTTTTGCAATTAAGTAACCCCTTCTTAATTCATCTCCGTAAAGTCCAATTTGTATATATAAGCAAACCAATGAAACTGACCTTGTATTTTTGATATGGAATGTGGAAGTATAATAAAATATTAATCCAAGTAAGAAATTCGGTTTTTTACTATCCTATGTAATAATTTTTGTATACATGTTATTGCATAATAGGTAGCATAAATTATTATATGATAATAGGTAATATAAGCTAGGCCAGTAATATAGATTCAGCAGCAACCAGAAAGTGGCTATAAACGCACTCAAATTTCCTTGAGCATCTATCTACTCAGAAAAGACCCCGAGAAAAAATGCTGATTTGCCTTCATAATTGTTAATTATGGAAAGAAGCACAAAGCTAAAAAGTATAAATGACATGTTTCGTTTCGCTTGGTATTTTAACTTAAGAACACAGAATTACAGCTAAATTAAAGAGCGTTGCGTTTTCCCGGCAGTGTTTCATCATTACGATTAGCCTATAAGGATCTTGAAATTCAGATGAAGAAAGATGACAAGATGAACACGAGTGGCAAAAAGAAGATGGAGTCAGAGAGGCTTGGCATGGGCTTCGGAAACTGCAGAAGGTACGTGAGGGTCCGCTCTCTGGGGTTTCGGGATTTAAACCAGTTTGCTGATCCTGGATGGACTATCCCTGTGTTTTTATTCCTTCCTTTCTTCAGTTGTTTTGGTTTACGCTAGTGTTCAATGTAGCATGAAAACTTGCAAAGTTGATTCTTAGAAAAAAGGAAAACCATCTGACTTGTCATTAGGTGGATGCCACAGGCATAAGTGATTCCTGTGACTGTGTTTTGTGTGACTAGTTCCTGTCCTCACTAAGGTCCGGTGTTTTTCAGTGCTTACACCAAAAAAAAAAAAAAATGAACAACAAGCTTTTATTGCTGATGTCTTTAACCTCACTAATCAATTTATTTTTGTTGCGAGTATAGATTAAACATTGATTCTCCAGTAAACACAAGTGTCTTCATGAACTAATAGTTTTTTTTTGCATTTTATTCTGTTTTTTCAAGTGGCATTTCACATTCAGTGACTTCAGATATGCAGACCATTGAACAGGAAACACCAATCACAGCAAAACCAAGAAAAAAGTACAGCGATGACAATGAGGATTCCTATTTTACCTCCAGCTCAAGGTAATCTGTTCAAAACCACCCCGGCATCGTTTTGAAAAAAACAGTGATTAGAATGAACTTACTAGTTTATTTGTACTAGGAGTGAACACAAGTCCGTTTACTTCATGGTTTTTAAAAGCTGTGGCTGGAGTCGAGGGTGCTCTTTGAAAAAAACCTGGGGAAACATTCAGAAGTGAGCAATGTTGGCTAAGACTTAAATGTCTGATAATAAAATCAGCGACCAAGAGCTGAAGTGAGCGGTTAAGAAAGCCGTGTTTACCTAAAAGAGGGAACAGAAGAAATCTGTGACTCCGAAGGTGTGTGTCGTTCGGCCTCAGTGCCACAGGTGGGACGTCGCACGGCTGGAGCACACCAGCCCAGGTCCAGCGCGTGTGCAGCAAACTGCGTGTGTGCGTTCATTAATGAAAACGGCCCCACTCAGGGAGGCCCCCGGGACGAAGCCTCGCCCGGCCCTGAGCACTCACCATCCCATATGTAGTCCCACGAGGGGCCTGACTCCGTGTGTCACTGACCTGACCGTGGAGAGTGCGGGGTTCAGCTTCCAGCCACCCGAGGGGCAGGGAGAACGGGTTCGAACTTGCGTCCACTCCAACAGCCTGTCCTGCACAGGGGCAGTCCTGCCGAAAAGGCACCAAGTCAGCTCGGGAAATCGCTCAGGGTGGGGTGACCGCAGCAGGCCCAGGAGCCAGATGGCCTGGATTCAAATCCTGCCTCTGCCCGCTGGTGGCGGTGTGACCCGGGCCAGGTGATTTAACCCCTGTGCTCCAGCGTCCTGTCTGTAAGTGAGGGATACGCGCAGCATCTGCCTCAGGAGTGGCGAGGGTTAAACGGGTTAATACAGATGGAGCGTTTGGAATAGCGTTTGGTTATTACTAATGTTCCGTTAAGCTGCTGCTGTTATTACATAGAAACTCAGAGACGTGTGACTCGGTGTCAGAGTTTAATTACCGTTGTTAGATCCTTACCCACACGGAGGGCCAGGGTC
This sequence comes from Macroglossus sobrinus, assembly GCA_004027375.1. Lineage (NCBI taxonomy): Eukaryota > Metazoa > Chordata > Mammalia > Chiroptera > Pteropodidae > Macroglossus > Macroglossus sobrinus. The sequence continues at coordinate 219,957 of PVKZ01001428.1, read as the reverse complement.
ACGCTGGAGTTTAGGGAAATCGAATGTGTGCCTGTCAGTCACAGGCGGTCCCCAGGAGACCCCTCACTCCCACCGCGAAGGGCAGGCAGCTGAGCCGGGCGGCCACGCAGGCGGCCACACAGGTGGCCACACAGGTGCCAAGCGTGTTCATGTAGAAAACAGACTCACGCTTCTCTATTCTGCTGTCACAGTTCCCGGAGGGTACGGTTCCTAAAAATTCTCTAAGCAGAGCTTCAGAGTATTCAAAGTCCAGACATTTTACCAAAAAAAAGCTAGCACATCGCGGTGTCCCCCGTGGGCACGCTGAGACCCGGACGGTTTAGTGTTTGCTGCTGTGAGTAACCTGTCCAGCTCACTGGGCTTCCGTGTACTTCGAAGTGACACCCGAATGGCGCTTCATAAACCTATGTAAATGCTTTCTGCGGGGTAAAAGTACGTGTTTAACTGGATTGGGAAGCTGCGTGCAGGTCAGTGTTACAGGAACGCGTGTTAGATGGGGCGTCCGGGCTGACAGTGGGGGCGGGGGGGCGGCTTCCACATCACCTCTCGGGCCTCCCCACAGCACCTGGATTATTCCCTGATCATTAGCAAGAGAAGAAGAGAGTGGGGAGGAAATGAAAATGCCGCTTAAATCACTGTCTCTGGGTAGCAGGCCCTGGGAAGCTTGCGGAGCAGCCAGCCGGGCTCCTGCTCGTGGACAGGTTCCTGGGGCCTCCCTTGTCCAGAGCCTCGGGGGCCCTGCGGGCCTCTCCTCCACACGTGGGGCCCTGCGGACCTTTGTTGCTATGAAACAGGTACTTCCGGTCTGAAACCTGGGAGCAGATGGTGTTTTCACAGAGGCCACACTCGCTGGCTCCCGGGCAGAGAGACCTTGGCGCGCTTTCTGCCACGAGGAGCAGGCAGACGCCTTCTCGAGTCCTCCTGGGTCAGAGCCACCCTTAGAACAAGGGCACCCGCAGGGCTTGGCAGCCGAGGCCCCTCCAACGTGGACTTCCGGAAAGCAGGCAGATTAGTTCCACGAAGAGCTCTCATTGCTTCCAAATTATTCATTAGCCCATTAGAACTTGAATATTATGAATTATGGAAGAGCGCTTCTATTAAAAAGAAGATCAACCGTATCGTTGGTTTTTGTTTTTTATTGCATTCCATTATTACCAGGATGTAAATAATGTAATTACGTATTGAGTACAAAATGCTGAAACTAGAACAGTTTGCTCGGCCTTAGGAAGCAGCGTGGCCTTCGGTGGCAGGAGCAGGTGTCTGTCGCTGTAAGCTGGATGTGTGACATTTGGGGTGCTCTTCTCGAGGGATTTTATGTCGTGCTCTCCAGGTTGGTGAAAACAGGGGGGGAGGGCAAAAATAAAAATAAAAACATTGAGAACCACGATTGAGACATGAAAACATTAGAAAGTTGGCGAAGGTTCGGACGTCAGATTTGGAGGCTGTTGCGTCTCTGAGGGAAGGCGAGGGGGCCGTGGCCATTTGTCGGTCCCGTCACCCTGTCCTTCCAGTGGGCCTGGCCGGCCGTCTGTCTGTCCCCCAGTGAGTGGCCGCGGGCCTCCTGCACTGTGTGGGAGCACAGAGAGCCCCTCGTGGGGGGAAGGAAGGAAGGAAGAGACACCCCACCCCGCCCCGCCCCAGCGCCTGGAACACTACAGACATAACAGACTCTGGCTCATCAGTAGATGACAGGAGAGCGGACAGCGCGCTCTCCTGGGTCTGGAGCAGGCCATCAGATTTTAAAACTCTGATGCCCCTGTGTGCCAGGCAAAGCACTCTGGTTTGTGAGTGACGAGTGCTTGCCAGAGTGAGGGTCAGCACAGCCACGTGAGGGCAGGAGCCGCATGTGTCTCCGTGGCCTGTGTCCTCCCCTCACAGGCGTCAGTAAGTGTTTTAAGTTCCTCCTTGAATTGGTTTTGGGTCTTTCCTTGGGCCCTTACAAATACGTCTGTCAAATATCTAAAGATAACTCTCCAGACCCACAAGGGTCCCACATCTGTCACACCTTTCTCTGATGTGACTTGATGTCTTAGTCCCTTCTGCAAGAAGGGACAGTCAGTTCCTCCACGCAGAGCCTGGGCAGCTCGCAGCTGGAGTCCAGGTGCGTCTGGGACACGGCACGTTCCCTTCCTGGAGAGAGGAGGACAGTGTGATGACATTGGTCCTCAGTGACCCACGTGCCAGAGAAGGCAGAAGCCACTTTTGGAAGTTCTGCTTTCTCCCTATTATCCACATTAAGTCACACTGTCTGCTTCAAGCGGCAGACATCCCTGCTCCCTTTTCTGTTGTTTTTGTTTTGTTTTGATTTTTATGTTTGTTCTTAGCATCCCCCAACCCCCAATCTTAGCCCATCTGGGTCCCTGGCCTCTCTGTCCTGCGTGGTACCTGCCGTCTTCGCCGTCTCTGGTGTCACAGGCCCCTCTGGCATTTGGTTTGCCATCTCTGAACGGCTCCTTACGACCGTCGCGCTTGGTGCTACCTCGTTCCTTGTCCTCCTTACTCTGCAGAAAGCCTGGGTGACATTCTGAAAGCCACTACATGGCCTTCCCCCATCCTTCCTTCACTAGGCCCGAGCCTTAGAATTTCCTTCTCTCTTCTGAACTTCTCGAACTCTGCCTTTACAAGGAGTGCGTGTCTGGCCGGGCTTTTCCCACCCTAAGCCGTCGTGAACTCTGAGATGGCACGGCTACTTTTTGGTAAGGCCCTGGCACGTCCCCCTCACCGTGTCAGTCTCTGTCTTGTCTGCAAACGCTGCTGCCCTTGGTCAAGGATTTTCCTCTCACCGCGTTGGACAGAAAGCTGCTCTTTGCTCTCTGGGTAGTGAACGCCCTGCTCAGTGGTGCTCGGCTAATGAAAGCACAAACTGCCCCATCAGAAGGCCAGCGTCTCCTCTGAGACGTTCGGATCAAGTTCGTGTCAAGCCCACACAGAAAGGGCATCTGCAGGTGATCCAGCTCAGCGACCTGTAGCTTTGTACCCGACTCCAGAAGGAGGCTAATTAGCGTCGAGCACGCTGAGGGGGAGTTAGTGCTGGCAGCGAAGCCTGTTGCTGTGGCTGCGGGGGCTGCGGGGGCGGGCACTGCCCACGGGGAGCCAGCTCCGCGGAGGCGGTCAGTCCTCCGTGACCGCCTAACGAGGCAGACCTAGGCCCACAGGACACGAAATGCGGCCTACGGTGAGTCACGCTTATAGACGCCATGTGCTGTCCGGATCGGCCAGGTGATGCTGCGGTGACAAACACCCCCCAGATCCTAACGCACCGTGGTTTATTCCTCGTTCACTAAAGTCAGCGGAGGGTACAGGTGATTGTCCAGATTACCTGTCCCTCAGGTGGCACTCTGATAGTCCAAATGGGTGGGTACAGTTTTCCCCTGCCTGAGGCTGCAGCACCTGGAAACCACGGCCTCGTCTATCGGGCAGGACGAGCTGAGCACGAGCTCTTAAGGGCCTTGGCAATGACTTGCCTTGTGTCTGCTCCTGTGTCATTGGTCAGATCCCATGGCTGCCCCCAACTTCAAGGGGGCCGGGAGTGCAGCCACCCCTACCCCGTACCCGCTGTGGGTGGGCATCAGTAAGGGCCTCCTTACGAAGTCACCGTTCTACTCTTTGTCGTGCAGGTACTTTGACGAGCCGACGGAGTTAAGGAGCAGCTCTTTCTCCAGCTGGGATGACAGTTCGGATTCCTTTTGGAAGAGGGAGAGCATCAAAGACACTGACACGATCCTGAAAGCCACAGGCTATTCAGACAGGTATGAGCAGCTGAACGGTGGCGTTGCAAACCGCGGACCCGCGACGCGCGGGGAAGTCTCCAAGACTAGGGAATGGTTTCGTTCTACCGTTTCAGGAATATTCTCCAAATCCTGGTCTGTTTTCCGACCTTGCAGCTTTGCCTTACCCAGGATGTGGCATAAGTGGATCGGGCAGTCACTGGCCTTTCTAGACTGGCCTCTCTGAGCTTCCTGAGTGTATCTGAGGCTCATCATTCGTGTTCATTCCTCTTTGTCCTTGAGTTGGTTTATCCATTCATTTTTCAGAAAACTCGCCAGTTTGGGGATTACGAGTGAAGGACGGTATAACTTATTGTCCAAACCAGGGAACTGTTGAGGACAAGGGGACACTGTTAATACTCGGGGACGACAGGTGTAACCAGGGATTGCCTGGGTGGCTGGAATGTTGCTCGTCCTGCTCACTCTGTCCCACCTGACGTGGAGCGGCGTGCTTGCCCGCCTTACCCTGTCGTCAATTTTTGCTCACTGATCTGTGGAACTGCAGAGTGAAACCCATTTTTAATGGAAAATTCCTCCAAATGTTGTGTGGTTTGGATGTTTATTCATTTTTTATTAGCATTTTCACTTTAAAAGTGGCCTGAAATCCTCTCATAAAATGACTGCCGTCAGCTTTTTTCAAAAGGAGAATGGCACGCATATTATATGCATTATGAATAAGAAGCGCATTGGCCTCACAGATTCGTTTCACTTGCTTTGCTGTTTATTCGTTTGTTTGTTTATGGTTCTTTGTATATATGGAGAACACTTACGATCTACATTCAGCCGATTTCAAGAACACACCACGGTATTTTTAACTAGAGTCACTGACCGTTTCCCCCGCCTCCCAGACCCCGGAAACCACCGCTCTGTTCTGTTTCTATGAATTCGACTTTTTCTTCCTAATTTTGGAGTCCACTTATAAACGAGATCCTACAGTATTTATTTACCTTTCTCTGTCTGGCGTATTGCATTGAACAGCGCCCTCCAGGTTCATCCACGTTGTCACAAATGGCAGGATTTTCTTCTTGTATACGGCGGAATAATATTACATTGTGTAGGTACACCACATTTTCTCTACCCATCCACACGTCATCGACAGCCACTCAGGTTGTCACCAGATCTTGGCTCTGGTGTGAACAATGCCGCAGTGAACGCGGGAATGCAGATCCCTCTTCAAGATCCTGATTCCATTCCCTTTAGCTACACACCCAGAAGTGGGATCGCGGGATCAAATGGGAGTTCTGTTTTCAGTTCTCTGAGGGACCGTCATACTGTTTTCCTTAGTGGCTGCGCTGATTTACGCTCCCACCAGCAGCAGGCAAGGGTTCGCTTTTCTGCAACCCTCGCCCACACGTATCTCTTGTCTTTTTGATCACCGCCTCCCTAGCAGGTGTGAGAGGGCATCTCGTCGTGGTTTTGATTGGTGTTAATGTCGTTTAGCACCTTTCCATGTGTTGGTGGCCCGTAAACTTCCCTCTCAGAACTGCTTTTGCTACATCCTGTACATTTTGGTATGTCGTGTCCACGTTTACTTGTTTCAAGACATTTTTTCATTTCTTCTTCGACCCTTTGGTCGTTCAGGAATCTGTTTTTTTTCCACCATTTGTGAACTTTCCAGTTTTCCTCCTGTTATTCATTTCTGCTTTTGTACCATTGTGGTTGGAAAAGATACTTAATGTGATTGCAATGTTCATAAATCTGTCAGGACCTGACACATGATTCAGATTTGTGTTACGATGTGACGTGTGATTCATCCTGGGGAATGTTCTTTGTGCACTTGAGAATGTGCGTTCTTCTGCTGTGAGCTGGGATGTCCTCAATATGTCTGTCGGTCCATGTGGTCTCATATGTAGTTCAAGTTCAACAAGTTTTCCTTGTTGATTTTGTCTGGATGACCCATCCACTGTTGAAAGTAGGCTACTGAAGTACTATTTATTGTAGTACTATTTCTCCCTTCAGATCTCGCGTAATATATTTATTATTTGTTAATGTATTAATATTAACATATTATTAATAAATACGTTGGGACTGATTTGGGGAATAATAAATAGTGCTTAATATATTTAGGTGTTCCAGAATCGGGTGCATATATATTTAAACGTGGTATATCCTCTTGATGAATTGACACCTTTGTCTCTTGTTACATTTTTTGGCTCAAAGTCTGTTTTGTCTGATGTGTGTGTGTCTCTTCTCTCTCTTGGTTTCTACTTGGGTGGAATATCTTTTTCCATCCCTTCATTTTCAGCCTTTTTGTGTCTCTTGTAGGCAGCATGTGGTTGTGTCTTGTTTTTTTGTGTTTTTTAATCCATTCAGCCACTCTGCGTTTTTGGATTGGAAAATTCAATCCATTTACATTTAAAGTAATTATTGTTAGGTAAAAGATTTATTGTCGCTCTCTCATTCATTGATTTCTGCTTGTTTTGTAGTTACTTTGTTCCTTCCTCTCTTGCTGTCTTCCTTTGTAATTTGATTCCTTTCTCTTTGTCTTGTGTATCCACTGTAGAATTTTGTTTTGTGACCGCCATAAGGCTTACATAAAACATCTTATAGTTACATCAGCCTGTTTGAATCTGATAACTTAGATTGCATACAGAAACTCTCCTTTTACTCTCCCCATCTACATTTGATGTTTTTGGTGCCACAGTTTACAGCATTTTACGTTGTATATATCCACTAACATTATTGTCGCTATAATTACTTTTACCACTTTTGTTTTTTAGCCTTTATACTAGGGTTAAGGGATTTACACACCAGCATTACAGTATTAGGGTATTCTGAGTTTGACTATATGCTTAACCTTTACCAATGAGTTTTATACTTTCATATATTTTCATGTACTAGTTAGCATTTTTTATTTCAGCTTTAAGAACTCTTCTTAGCATTTCTCATGAAACAAGTCTAGTGGTTAGCAGTTTTTTTTTTTTCTTTCAGTACTTTGACTATATTTCCCCACTAATCCCTCCCCTGCAAGGCTTCTGCTGAGAAATTTGCCGATAGCCTTATGGGAGTTTCTTGTATGTGATGAGTTTCTTTTCTCATGCTGCTTTCAAACTTCTCTTTTCTTTTTTTCTTTTTCTTTTTCTTTTTTTTTTTTTGACAGTTTGATTCTAATGTGTCTTGGTGAAGACCTATTTGAACTGAATCTGTTTGGAGACCTCTTAGCTTCCTGTACCTGGATGTCTATATCTCTTTCCAGATTTGAAATTTCTTGCCATTATTTCTTTAAATAGGCTTTCTCTCTCTCTCTCTTTTCCTTCTCAGTCTCCCGTAATGTCTAAATTGTTTTCTTGATGGTATCCCATAATTCATGTAGCCTTTCTTCACTCTTTCCCATTCTCTTTTCTTTTTTTCTTTCCTCCACTGACTGGGTAATTTAAAGTAAATTATCTTCGAATTCACAGGTTCTTTTGTCTGCTTGACTACGTCTGCTATTGATGCTCTTTGTTGCATTTTTCATCCTGTTCATTGTATTCTTCGGCTCCAGAGTTTCTGTTTGACCCTTTTCGTGATTTCTACCTCTCTGTCTAATTTCTCATTTTGTTTGTGTATTACGTTCCAGATTTCACTGAGTCGTCTATCTGTGTTCTTGCAGGTTGCTAAGCTTCCCTAAAACAAATATTTTGAATTCTTTGTCAGACGATTCTTTGGGGTCAGTTACTGGAAAACTATTGTGTTCCTTTCGTGGTGTCGTGTTACCTTGATTTTTCATGTTCCTTGCCGCCTTTGTGTTTGAAGAAGCAATCACCTGCTCCAGAATTAATGACTGCCTGGCCCTGGGAGAGAAACGCCACCAGCAGTCAGCCCTGCCGGGCTTCTGAGGCTTTCTTGGGTCCTTTCCATGGACACACCTACTCCATACGTCTCATTTGCTTTTGGGGGTGAACTCTTAGGATGGTATATCTTCTCGTAATCCCACAAAGCCAGGCCAGGTGCTGAGAGCCTCCTGTCTGCTGTTCCAGGAGACTCAAGTGTGTGTGTGCTCTCCCAGTTCCTCAGCGTGGGGCTGGCTCCTGCACATGCTCAGTAGCTGTCTGCAGAGGCTTGCCCTCACCATCTGCATGTGCAGGGAGCCAGCCATGGGGTGGGGGGCGCGAAGGTGAAGTGCACAGAGCATTGGATGGCAGCTGTGGGCCATGTGGGGGCTCCAGAGACAAACTGCACCCAGAGGCTTGCTAGTGGGCCACCTCATGGTGTCTGCAAAGCGCTAAGTAGGATCCGTGTGCCTTTGATGGTTTCCAGCCCTGGCTGCTCTGCTTCCAGCCTCTCCCAGCCCCCAAGCCATACAGATCACCTCAATGTCTGGGTGGGGTGACAGAGAAGTAGACACGTTGGCAGTGACCCACACAGCTGGGGAAACCAGGTACCCACTCACCACCCTTTCACCTGCCACCGTGGGAGAAATTGGGGGCCAGGTGAATCTCTCTTGGCTCCAAACTGTGTTCCCTTGGGTGGGGAACAGAGTGAAACCATTTCGCCATCTTCAGTGCGTCCAGTCTTGGATTCTTCGCACCACTGGTGTCCCGGAATCTCTGCTGGACTCCTGGACTCCCACCAACGCATTCTTGTCTGTGCGTGATTGTCTCTGCGTGATTGTCAAAATCAGTGTTCTGGAGGGGGCGATGGTAGCAAATGCCTATCTACCACCTTGCTGGCATCACTACCATTTTGGCTGTTTCTCATTGCAGACCTACTACTCGTCGCAAGCCAGACTACGAGCCAGTTGAAAATACAGACGAGGCCCAGAAGAAATTTGGCAACGTCAAGGCCATTTCCTCAGATATGTACTTTGGAAGACAAGCCCAAGCTGACGTGAGTGTCTGCAGAGCTTCTGTGTGGGCCCCCCCAGAGCAGGAAGCAGGCAGGGGCCTGGGAGCTGTGCGAGCAGGTGATGGACGCTGAGTGGGGTGCACTCAGGCTGCGAGAGGCCCCGGGCCCCAGAGCGCTGGAGCCAGAATGCAAACCCAGGCCCTTCGGCGTGATCACTGCTGCTCGCTGCCCCAGCTACCGCAGCGATTGGCAGACAGGGACTGCGTGTCACATTCCTCTCACTCCTTTCTCAGTGCTTTGCATAGCCGCCCATTCAATATCTTTTGAATAACTCTCAGGCACTTTTTGATACGGCTACAGTTTACTTAGTGACTTTGAACCGTAAATGAAGTATCTAGATGTGTTAGCGGAGGGCGGGTGTATTTATTTTCAGGTGGTTGCATCCTTTCTCGGAAACGTTAGCGAGCTTGTCTTGGTGGAGTCTTGCCGAGCGGTAAGGCTCAGCTGGGAATGGAGCGGTGTGCGGTTTCCTCCTCATTCTGAACGCTCGTGTGTGGACACGGAGCCCCTGGCGCTGCGTGTGTTACTGGGCGGCGGGGACCCTCCAGGGGACTCCGTCCCAAGGTGTGCTGACGTTGCTTTGTGTGGCAGTAGAACTTTCGAGTTCTACCTTGGAGAGTCTTTAGAGTCGCCACCAGGCTCTAAGATCCGCCTTGTGTCAAAGCTGACAACATTCAAGGTCAGTTACAGAATGATGAGTGTTGGGGCCACCTTTCCCGGCAGCCGTGGCGCGGATGTCGTTCTGGTTTTCCCCTCGCCCTGACCGTCCCTGGCCATGGCACTGGATAGATCTGTCTGCTGGTGACCTGCGGAAGGCCGGCGTCACACTGTCCCTGGGGCCAGCCGTGGTCAAGGGCATTCAGCGGCTGCGAGAGCCTGGGGACAAACACATTCTAATGGCAGCTCCTCAGTGACTGTTTTGTAAAGCTGCTCATGGTACCTGGAGCCTGATGTCTCCTCTTCCTGGTCTTGTGCAGTACGAAACCCGGGCTCGGCTGGAGAGGCTCGCGGCCAGCTCCTCCATCAGCTCAGCCGATCTGTTCGACGAGCAGAAGAAGCAGCCGGCAGGTGAGTAGGGGGCAGGGGGCAGCAACAAGACTTGGTCTCCGTCGTGTCTGTGGCACGAATACGTTTTCTCTGAATAGGACTTTTTACTTCCCAAGATGACGAGCAATCATCCTCTGTTAAGTTGGGCAGAGCAGGGATGTTATCACAGGCCTGCACGTGAGCAGACAAGCCATGAGGTCTCAGCAGCACCCCCAAGCTCCCCGCCAGTCATCCCCCCGAAACATGGTCGCACATGGGCGTTCTGGCACAGGGCGTCCGTGTGGTGGCGGGTGGCCCTGGGCTCCCGTGTGACACCGACCACTGACAGTGACACTTGGGGATTTCATGGCGCCTCTCACCTCAGTCTCATCTGTAAAGTGGGTGGATACGACCTACCCTGCAAGTCTGTGCTGAGGCTTCAGTGGCGTCCTCTGCGTGAGGTGCCAGCCCGGCCTCTGGCACGTGGCAGGCTTCCCAGGAACAGATGGGACAGGGGACTCCGCCAGCCTTAGTCCTCCAGGGAAGATCAAAGGTGCTTCCTTTGGAAGCAGGAGGTGGGGAGGGGCCACCCGCCTCCCGCACCCCTCATCAGGGCCCAGCCTCCAGTGGGGAGGGGCCGGGAGCCCCGGGGAGCGGGCCCACAATGTCCAGGCCATGTCGCCCTCCACTCCACCTCTGTGTCCTGAACCGTGGGAAAGCTGGGTCCCTCAGCCAGGCCACAGGGGGAAGGGAAGTGCTGTGTGTCCCTCTTGTGTCACAGCTGATGTTAAAGTTGTCCAGAGCCAGGCATCCAGGCCCCGCACTGCCTGCACCCCTCATTTCCAACTCTGGAGGAGCTGGGCCTTGGCGGGGGGTGACCAGCCTGGGTGGCCTCTGGTCTTGCAGCTTCAGAGAATGACTGCTCCGAGTCCAGAGGGAAACGGCCTCAACAGTGGAGGTCGTAGGACAGGCTGAGGGCAGGGGCCTCCCGTGTCGGGGTTCGGGGGTCAGAAGGCCCACTGGGGCCCTCTGGCTGCTCTGGGCACCGCTAGGCGGCCGCGCTGCAGTGAGAAGGAGGGGTGCCTGCTGAGCCGGGGGGTGCTGACCACAGAGGCAAGTGGGGTCCAGGGCCGGCGGCTGTGGGGTACCTGCCGGCCGGGAGCACCCCGCGCTTCATGCCTCTCCTGGAGCGGGAGGGCTCGGTGGTCTGGGTCAGGCCCCGTCTGGCTGTTTCCCGCGCTGAGCGAGGAGCGTGGCTCACGGGCTCGTGTTCTCAGCCCTTTGGGGGGCCCCCAGCAGTCCCACCTCCGTCCCCCACAGGTCGCCTCACAGGAGCCCTGGCACAGGAGCAGATTGGGTCAGTCCAGAGAACCTAAGGGTTGAAAGCCACACCAGCCGTGTGGCTTTGGTAATTCACTGCTGGCAGCTTTGCCCTGAAATACTGTTGTTTGCTAAAGAACCAGATCAAAGGAGCAGGCTTTTCAGTCGCTGAAGGAAAACTGTGGCCAGCCCATGTTTACCTTCCTGTCCTCTTTCAGAGAACAAAGGCCCATTAATTCTTTTGGCCCCATGTGGGTCCCAAACACATCCTGGTCTGTGGGACCCTGTCGTCTTTATGGGGGAGCACCCTGGGTGCCGGGCCACCCAGAGACCGCCCCCGCTCCTGTCTGGCCAGTCCGTGGTGGGCGCCTCAGCGCCAGGCCCACTGCAGGTGTCACGGGAACTGGCAGTGGGGGAGCAGGGGGGCCTGGCCCAGCCCTCAGGCCGGGGAGCCACTTCCTGAGGAAGCGCTGTCGTCTCCTGGAGCCCACGGTGTAGCCCGAGCCCACTTGGGCAGCCCTCAGATGCCAGAGGGGGAAGGAGGCTTTGCCAGACACGGGGGACTTCGGTCAGTGTTCTCACGTTTGCAGCCCAGGGCAGCTGCTCTGCAGGGGAGAGGGGAGAGGGGAACCTCCTTGCTGGGGACCTGTCACCTGCTCCAGGAATTGCCAAGTTACTTATACCCCCAGGAGCTCAGATCATGAGTGAAGATTAGGTAAGTGATGAAAAGGCACAGTAACAAAGGCTGAGTCAGATCTGAGTCTGTTTCTCTCACGTACAGTTCTGGGGGGCGGGGTCAGTTCAGGACGGTGCGTCAGGAACCCAGGCCCCTTCCATCTTGTTGCTCATGACCTCCATTCTTTACTTCCCTCTGATGCCCAATATGGCTGTGCTAGCTCTAGCCATCACATCTGCATTCCAACTAGCAGGAAGGAGGAAGAGGGAAGGAAAGGGGCATGTCTAGCTCTGGAAGGCACTTCTGCCTACATCCTGCTGACCAGACCTCTGTCACTTGGACACACTTTGCTGCAAGGGTTAAAATTCAGGAGTTCTGTATAGAGAAGGGGAGGAAAGGAATGACACTGGGGGCCTAGCAGCCATCTCAGGGCACATGGGGACTGAACGCAGTCACTGTCCCCAAGCTGATCTGCCTAGGCCCAGAGCAGGGTCTAAGGAGGGGCCGGACATTGGGGGGGCTCTGGGCTGCCTCAGCTGTGCTCTTCTCTGGAGCTGGAAACTCATAAGTGGAGGCGTGTCCACCGAGGTCACCCCCACTGACCTCTGCTTCCCACCTGTGCGGCCATAATCCTGGCCTTACCTCCTCATTTGCCAGAATGACCCGTGTTATAGGCTGGCAGCACTGCTGTTAAGTGGCTGTTGAGATTTAAATCCAGACCCCGTCACAGGGCTGGGCTTCTGCTCTGTCACCGGCAAAGGCTGACACAATTTTAAAAAGTCCGCTGGAGGCGGAGAGGGAACGACCCACACCCACAGCCCCTCCCCACGTGGCGGGCCTGGGAACAGCGCCGAGGGCGGACACAGTGTCTCTTCTGGGTGCTGTCTGTGCAGACGGACAAATGCGTCTGTTCTGTCTCGTACTTAGAAAGGGGCAGGCGGGTGTAGATGTGTGGAGTCGGGGGTAGCTGGGCTTGGCCCCCCAGAGGACCCGCAGGGTTTGGGGTCACTCACAATCCCCGAGCCCCTCCGGCATCGAACCACAATCGTGGGACAGAAGTTCACCATGAAACCCCGGCTGTCAGATCCACGTGTGGTGACACTGGCCTGACTGGTGGTAACACTGCCCTTTGGCTGGTGGCAACACGCTAGTGTTGCACTGGGGCAACCGAAACTTAAGTGACAGAACCTCAGCTGACACTGTCCCCTGCCCCTGGGAGGACTGACCATGAGCTTTGCTGTGGCTCCGGCTCAGAAAGCAGCGCCAGGACAGACGCACCCATGTGGCTCACCTCCCTGGCTCACCTCCCTGGGGCAGGCCTCCATCCCTCTCTGAGCAGCGAGAGGGAGGGGGACAGCCACAGCCACGGCTGCAGTGGTGCCTTCCCCCCACCAGCAACCCCAGAGCAAGCAAATGGCTCCTCTCGCTTGGGGACATGTGCGTCCCGGGGAAGGCTCTGACTGGCCTGGCCCAGGTCACGTGCCTGTCCCTTTGGACGGGATCTAGGGGAGAGGCTGCCCCAGAGGAAGGGAGGAGCGGGGAAGGGATGCTGAGCACACACACCACAGATGTTCACCCGTCTGCCGTTTACCGAGCACTCACCTGTCGGGTCTTGTGTCAGGCATGGGGACGGAACAGGCCACAGGGGGTGAGGAGCGGCCCTGGGAGGCACGCGGCATGGAAGGTGGCGGTGCCAGCGCTGAGCCCACCGTGCCTTTCAGACCTGGCACCACCCCCTCTCACGCGTGGCGTCCTGCAGGACGGTGGGGCTGGCGCTGAGACCCCAGTTCTGACCCCACCGCGGGGTCCTCGTGGGAGGCGGGAAGGGCGGGGGTCCATGACGGTTTTCTGCGGTCGCTGGGTGCCCCTGCTGTGGCAGCAGTGACGAGCCCGCGTCCGCTCCGTGCGCAGGAAACTACAACCTGACCAGCGTGCTGCCCACCGCGCCTGACATGGCCCAGTTCAAGCAGGGCGTGCGGTCCGTCGCTGGGAAGCTGTCTGTCTTCGCTAACGGAGTCATGACTTCCATCCAGGTCAGTGAACCTGGGTGACGTCATCCGGGTGGGATGGTGGGTCCCTCGGTTTGAAAATGAGATTTGGACCACTCTTCAATGGCCAGAAAATTAGATTTTTATATTATTGATGTGTATGTTTGCTACGGTGCAACCCTGGACATCGTAAAAAACATAAATTATAATTTTACATTTGTTTAAATTTTCTAATTTAGGACTCCAGGGGACCTGTTACAGGAATTATGATGATTATTCACTTTTTTCCTATATCGGCACAGAGAAATATTAAAAGAAAATAAAAAATGACCCACACTCTCACCTCATAGTGAAACCATCTATTAATATTTTGGCATATTTTATTTTAGTTCTAGATTTCCATACATTCTTTTAATCTTTGAAAAGGTAGTGTGACTATAAGCTACCACTGTATGCGTGGTTTTATATCCTTTTTTTTCTCCATGACGTTTTACGAGCATTTCCATATAATTAAAAATTCTTCAGAAGCCACATTCTATTGAGAAATAGAGTGAAGACACATATAATTTATTTAACTATTTTCCAAGTGGGTATTTAGATTGCATTCCAACCTTTTAAATAAGCCCAGGGTGGACCATTCTTGTATGTAACAGTTTAAGGCCTCATCGTGCAAAAGGCTGATCTCGGGAACCTTCTAGTTGATGTCACGTCATTTTAGAAAGATGTAATTATGAGTGTAAAACACGGCCGTGTGGCATAGGACCTAATCGCCATGGACCCTTCGCCTGATGCCTTTGGGGTCCCCAGGTCGGGGTGGGGCGCCCCCACTGGGGACCCTCAGCCCCCAGGCTCCTGCTGCTCCACTGCTGCTGCTAGCTTAACCTTGGGTGGGCATGGCCAGGGCTCCTTCATGTCCCCGAGGTCAGCTGAGCCCGCCTCAGCCCTTCCAAGTAGGTGACATCCCCAGTTTGTGGATGATCACCCCACTTTATAGTTTGCCCGCTTTTGACATCCCCATTTTGTAGGTGAAGAAACGGAGGCACAGAGCGTTTAAGTTGCTTCTTCTGTAAGATCACTGGGCTGAACCAGAATTTCCAGGTTCAGACTCCCTGTGTCCCCCCACTCCATCCCCCTCCGTCCCCGTCACACTTGCTACCTGGAGGGCTTGCCCGCTGGCCTTGCGCACCCACATACCTTGCTCCCGGCCCCACAGCCCTGCCGGCCACCCATGGGGCGGCCACAGAGCGGGCCGGGATGCCAAGTGGGCTCCACAGGCCTGGCGGTCCAGGGGTGGGCGGGCGCGCCCACGTCCAGGCGCTCACACCCTCGGGCGCAGTGTCCGCCAGATGCCGGGTCGGCGGTGTGTGGGTCGCTGTGCGTGGAAAGGAGGAACTGAAGCTGAGCACCGGTGACTTTCACTTGGGTTCCCTCTAGGATCGCTACGGGTCGTAACGCCCTGTGAGTTTCCGGGCGAGATCCCTCTTCTGCGAAGCCGCGTCCACGCCGCGGACGGCAGGGAAGACCCGCCAGTGTGCAGACTGCTCTGCCTTTTCCCGCGGGATCGGCGCATTCCTGACCTTCGCCCTCCCTTCTGACGCAGTAGAGGCTTCGTCGTCGTCTGTTCCGTGTTCCGCCCTGCGCATGCCTCCTTTGGACGTGTACACCCACATCCTTGCTTTATTTTCTTGGGAATCTTTAGTTCTAACCGTTGGGAGCTGGGGACGCGGGTCCCTCCCATCCTCTGAGGACCCAGGACTGAAGGCCTTTGTCTGGGGGGTCAGCTCGTGTGATTCATGGGCCAAGGGTCACCAGACCCAGCTGATGCTCACTGGCCTGAAGAAATAAAATTCACAGCACACATTTCATTCCAAAGGGAGCAGAGAATAAAAGCAAAAGACCTAAAATGACCAGTGTCTAACTTGACAGATTGCTTCATTTATATTTCCAGCTACTAAGGTGGTTTCCAAATAATGTTTAAAGTCACCGGTTCCCTTGTAAATCGTTTATTTTGTATGATCCGTAAATTTAACAATAATTTTTAGTGAGTGCTTTTAACACACCTAAGCTCCTGCACTGCCAAGGGAATTCATCTTTTGACGAGGTGTTGCTGTTTGAATTTATGTGAAATATAAAACGAAAATTCCCAAGGGCATTTACAGATCAGTGCGGTGTACAGAATTAACGAATAAGGCCAGGCACACCCCTGAAAATGTTTCAGTATGTGGGAAAGTAGTTGTTGTAATTGGGTAGTTTGTTAATATTTTTATCTTAATCTGGGTTTTCAAAAAAAATTACAGAATGTGTATAAATGAATAAAGAAAAATAATTTGGCTGTGTTTTAGACAGCACTAGAATATAATGTTCAGCATAGTAAAATATATTTGAAATTCAATGAACCAGAAATGTGGTTTCAACTGAGTATTTTGTGACTCTTTCTTAAAAGCTCATATTTGTAGACATCTAAATAAACAGTTGCCATAGGTCGTGTTGCCGACTCTTTTTACGAAATCTTTTGAAACGTATCATCAGAAGGGCTCGTGGTATAACACTGATGTCTATTTGAAAGGTGATATAATTACCAGTGGGTCTGTTTTTAATGTATGTTTGGGGCACGGTGTGCAGTTGTCATTAACCAAGATGTCTGTAGCACAGTGGTGGTGGGGTGGAGGGGTCCTTGCTGAAAGTGACGTGTGCAGAGGGTGGCATCTTTCGAGCCCCAAGGTTCTGGAGACGGGCAGTGCAAGGTCAAGGGCCGGCCAGGGTGGTCTCTGGAGAGGACACCCCCCCCCACCCCGGCCTGTGGAAGGCCACCTTCTCTTTGTCTCACGTGGACTTTCCAGGGAGAGAGCCAGAGATGGGGGGTGGGAGTGGGGGATGGTGGGATGCGGTGGGGGGATGGTGTGAGGGATGGGGGGGTCTCTCTGTAGAAGGACCTCAGTCCCCCAGGACCTAGGCCTCATCCCGATGGCTGTAATTAGCTTTCATGACTCCTGCTGGCCCTGTCTCCAGTACAGTCACCTGGGGTGTCAGGGCTTCCACACGTGCCTTTTAGGGGGGACCCAGTTCAGCCCATACCAGTGTCTGGGTTAGCCCTGCTCAAGACTGGGGCCCGGGCCTCAGTCTCCCTGGAATTGCCTCCCAGCAGGCCCCATTCTTCAGGGGGATGAGCCGGGTGCTTGGGAAGGCCCCGCCCCATCCTTGCTAAGAGCCTCTTCTGAGCTTTCTGTACACGGCTTTGGGTCCCAACCTCTCAAGGCCTTTCAGAGGGGACCCTGCTCAGTGCTTCACTGCGCAGGCCCAGTTCACGCAACCGCAGGACAGGGGGGCCCATTACCTGCACCCCAGGATGCGTGTGACTGTGTGTGTGTGTGTGAGAGAGAGTATGTGACTTCAGTTTGTGTTCCTGGCCCATTTATCCTGGGGCCTTGGTGTGTCGTTTCATAATCAATGTGCACCAGTGCTTCTTAAAGATGTTAATCGTGTTTCTAACAAAACATGTTTCGCGGATCCATCGACTAGGAGGGAAAATGGTCACGTGACAGTCCAGAACGGGGCGGGGCCGGGCGGGTCTGGGCGAGGGGCTAAGGGTAGTAGTGTTCGAGAAAGATGCTGCTTGTGCCTTTGGTCTTGAGAGCAAAGCCAGCGAGGGCCAGGCGGTGTTTCCGAAGAACTGGGAAAGCAGAGGCGGGGGAGGGGTGGGGGAGGGGCGTGCTCGAGGTCGCCCAGAACTAGAACGACAAATGGCCTGGAAAGTGCAGCGTTTGTGGATCACCTGGCGGAGCTGCTGGGCACGTAGGTAAATAGATGTAAATAGAGACCGGCAACAACGAGGGAGAGCTGGGTGCTCCCAGGACGGGGAGAGGAGCCACCTGCGGGCCCGGGTGATACTGGGGGCGGGGCCAGAGACGGCCAAGCTCCTCCCCGGACCCGAAGGCCTTAGAAGCCAGGACCTGGGATGCAGCTGGAGACGCCCCCCCGTCCAATACAGGCCGCAGACCGAGCTGGTCACCGCCTGCCCTGCCCGCCACATCCTTGCCCTTCGAGATGCTTTGTCTGAAAACCTGGTGGTCAAACGTGACCCGGGGGCACGGCCTGTGAGGGGCCCCGGAGCCGCGCGCCGGAGCCCGGGGTCTGCTGACGGCCGTGGGTCAGGGCGCATCAGCGCCCGCAGAGCCTTCCCGGCCCCGCCGCCCCTCACCCCTGCGCAGCCACGCTCCCCAGCATTCTTGTTCACTGCTCGGTGTGAATGTTCCCAGCCCTCCCCTGCCCACGCCCTGCTCCCAGCCTCCGTGGAGATCCCGGTGGGCCCGGTGCCATGGAAAGCAGGTTGCTAGGTGGGTGGACAGGCCCCCAGGACGCATGGCGGGCAGTGGCAGTGAGACAGGACAGGGACGCAAGCCCCTCAGCATCGAGGTCTGGGCCTGCCGCTGGGACTCGGGGTGACCGTGGTCTCCCAGAGCCAGACACCAAGGACCCAACCGGGCCCCTGCAGTGCCCCTGCACCAGGGGTGGGGGTGGCTGCCCCTTCTCCCCGCCCCTGAAAACTGCTCTGCTCTCTTGGCCTCACGATTCCGATATCATGGCTTGCACTGGGTCGTGGGATCGCCTGACAGAGGACCCCACGCTTTCTTCCTTTCCCCGCCCTTCCCCATCCGTCTTCCTGTGCAGTTCTCATCATTCTGCTTGCACAGGCCATTGGTCCTACAAGAGTGCAGTGGTGGGAACACGAGCCGTGGACCATGGACAGAGACAGGGACAGGGACGGCCCAGGAGCAGACACCAGGGGTCTCTCCAGCCACACGGGGAGATGGCCTCCCTCTGCCTGGTCTCCCTCTCTCTCTGCTGGTCCCTGTCTGGGACATGACCGTCGCCCCTGAGGCTGTGGGGTTTGGGGTGCTGCCCAGTCCCAGCTGAGTAGCCCCAGCCTTGCTCTGAGGGGCCCGGCACCCCGGGGCAGCCCTTTTCCTGACCTGGTCCCAACCGCACGGCCTGCACCAGACATGACCTCCGCTCCTCAGCCCCCAGTTCCTCTCTTACATGCTCTGCCCCTCCTCTCACCTTGTTAGCTGTGCCTTTGTCCGAACCACACTCCACAGGCGTGTGCCCGCAGCAGGCGCAGAGGCCCATAGCTGTGCCCAGGGAAGGCCCCAGAGTCCAGCTCTGGATGTTCCTGTGCACCATTCACAGGCACACAGCCAGTGCGTCCGCAAAGCTTACTTCCTGAGTGCCCCCTGCCCCCAGCCTCCACCTGACCTGGGTCCCTGCTATCTCTGGCCAGGAGCACTCTGCAAACCTGAGGCCCCCTAAGCAGGACATCGTAACACCTGTCTCTGGTCATTTGAGCAACCCAAGAGAAAAGACCCAAAGAGACTGAGATCCACAGGTCGCCCAACAAAACAGGCCAACTGGTCTACCTGACAGTGCCTCCCACAACTGACAAGCCCCATGTGTGGGCCGGAAGTGTCTAAGCACCTTTTTACTACCTCTCTCTCTTAAATATGAGCATACGGCTAAGGATTATCAGATATTGGAGAAAAGCATATACAATGAGAAAAACAAACACCAAGAAATCAATCATTAACGGGGCACTTTGGAGGGAAGAGATTATGCAGGAGATAAAAAGAAATGCGTTTCTAGCTATAATTGGATTCCTCAGAGTGAGGGGAAAGATGCTGTCTCTGTTAAACAAGCACCGGGCTCTAGACAATGAAGCAAGGAGTGAAGAAGAACGAGCGCTTGGAAATTAAAACGTGGCAGTGCGCAATACAGTCCAGCTGGAGGGACTCACGGGATCTCGCGGGATCTCACGGGATCTCGCGGGATCTCACGGGATCTCACGAGGCGTCCGGGATGAACAGGAGATGAAAAGGTGAAGGACATTAGGGAACAAATTCAGGGGCTCTGACCTCTGAACAACTGGGGTTTCAGGACGCGAGGACAGAAACATTGGAGAGAAGGAAATCATCCAAGAAATCATCCAAGAAAATTTCTGAGACATCAAAGCCGCAAACGTGTCTGAGTTCACCCTCCCACCTCCCGTCGGGACCTGGGCGGGATCTACGTACCCACCCTGACTTGTGTCACTGACTGAACCTGGAGCGTAGAAAAAACAAAGTCTTATTATCCAGAGCAGGATTTGTTGCCCGGGGTTCCCGGCTCTTTCTGGGAAAGGAAATTTCTCTTTCCTGTGGCCTCTCGTAGCTGAGCAACTGTGTAGCTGGGTCAGAGTCTGGGGGTGGGGGCGTGACATGCAGGAGCGGAAATGAAACTTGGGTTCATGTCATAAGCGACCATTGGCGGCCCCCCTGGGGGGCCTGGGCTGAGGGAGCAGAGAGCGGTGGGTGCAGGAGCAGCCTGGAGACCCTCGTGGGAGGAGGGTCATGCAGGGGGGTGCAGATGCCTAAGGGGGGAACCACCCTGGGTTGCTGGTTGGGGTGTGACTCGATCCTCCCCTTATCTTCTCACGAAAAGCCCCTGTCGTGGTTCGCACAGGCTCTCAGAGCCAATCTCTTCGGAGAGCAGATAACGAGAGTGGCTCACATATGTTCATATTGATTCATCCATCCATCTTTTACAGACTGCGCCGGGTGCCAGGTGGTGTTGATTTATTTCATCCTCACAAACAGCCCTGTGTGGAGGTACACTCATTTCCTTTGTCAACAGGGAAGCTGAGGCATGGGGACGTCCCCCAGGATGGGCTGCTGGAAGCGGGGGAGGGGACCAGCGGTGTGAGTCTCACCCCCTCTGCCCCCCGCCCTGTGGCTCTTGTAGGAAGCAGGTCACAAGTCTCTCGCAGCCAGCGAGGAGCCAGGTTACTAGATTGGGGCCTCCACGCCATTCCCTAACTCCTGGGTGGCACCCAGCTGGACCTTGGAGTAAATCAAGCCCCTTGGCACTGAGCCAAAATCAAACATTTCTCCTGTGACTGCCAGTGAGCTGTATAGAGATCCCATGTGACCCTGGAGGGTCCCACAAACTCCCCATCTCCAAAGAAATGGTGGGAACCGCCCCTAGATCAGCAGCACCCCCTCTGGAGACGGGCCAGCTGGACAGTAAGTGGGCTATTTAGATGCTTCTTTATGAGAAAAATATATATATATATACACAAAATGGTGACTATAAAGTTAGGTATAAAAGTAAATATTAAGAGCAAAGAACTCACAACAAATTGCAAAACTTAAAGATCTGATAAATAGCCTAGCAAAATAAGATCTAAAAAATTAACATACTATTTTTATTAGAGGTGCCTTATGCACCTCTATAAGACTTTTTTCCTTTTTTTTTTTTTTGCTCCTTATATACTCTCTGATTGCCATTTTTGTAAAATGATAATATAATCTTTTGGTCCCCTATTTATTGTTTTTATGGTGACAAGATTTTTTATTGAAAGAATGCTAATTTCACCTTTCCTCCAGCATGCGTGATTAGAATTTTTTTTTTATTATAGTTCTGACCAGGTGTTGGTGAGAATCAAATTCTCCACGCACAGTTTGACCTCCTCCGTTTGGAAGGAGGCCAGCATTTGGGAGAATGTTCCACCCGCTAGCTCCCGGCTCTGTACTGTTGCAACCTTTGGTGAACATTGTACGTTGCGCATTGTTGAAACCGTATGCTTCTCTCCCATTACCCAAATACCCTCCTGGCCGGGCCTGGAGAGCTCTAGTCTTAGAATACCATTAGGAGGCCTATATTTTGGGGGACCCAGCACAAAAATTCATAGAAGTATGTCCCTCGGCCCAAACCAAATACACCCCGACTCAGCCTCCCTTTAGCTAGATTTCCAAAATGCCTATGCCCTCACCGAAAAGGGATGTGGACGGGGCAGGTGGGGTTGGATGGCAAGGAACAGTGGTTTTAACCGGTTACAGTAGGAGTTGTCTTACCACCTCCGATTTTGCAAATGTCTGGCCATGGGGACACATCCTCAGGGCACTCGCAAGGGCCTGTTGCAAGGTTCCGGCTTCCCAGGCTTTGCGTAAATACTCCCGTTGGCTCAGGGCTGTGTGAAATCTCTTGGTCTAAGGAAGTTAAGAAACTTTCTGATAAATCCTGGGGTAAAATGAAGCCAGAAGAACCCTGTGTCTGGAGGCAGATTTTAGTGGAGAAGAGGTCAATAGCAGACTTGCCAGGGCCGGGGACTCAGGCACCACCCCATGGTGCCCAGCAAGGCAGCTACCACCCTCACCTTCACCCCCCAACACGCCAACCCCGGCTTGCAGAGGCAGAATAATGTGCCTGGAGGTGAGACCTGAGAGTCACCGTTAGAAGTGAGCCGCCGAAATGTTCCCACGTGACAGGATTCAGAGGTGCACTAGCGACAGACCCCTGGAAAAGGACTGGGGGTCTACAGAGACTCAAAGGCCACAAAGTCTTGTGCCTGGGGTCCAATGCCCAACAGCCCTCAAAAAGGGACTCACTAGTGATGGAGCAACTTTGTCAGTTAGGGTAGGAGTGGTGGAAATGGCCCCATGGCTTCTCCAAGGTAACCCATAGGGTTATTTCTGGAGTAAACAAAAAATAATTTTTCAGCACAAAATTGGTTCATTCTGACGCTGAAGTCAGAGAAGATGTTTAAGCCGTGGAGAGACCACTTAGCACTTCCTTCTAGCAAGGAAAGAGAAACTAGGCCACACTGTTGCTGAGAAAGCTGAATTGTGTCCTCCCTCCAAAATTCACCCACTGAAGTCACAACCCCCAGGCCCTCCGAAGGGGATTGTGCGTGGACATGGGGTCTTTAAAGAGATTAGTCATTTAAAATTAGGTCATGAGGGTGGGTCTGGCATTGTTTCAGTGGGACGGGTATTCGTTGATTAGTTTCTTCTTGTTCCTTAGAGTCTGCATATGAGTGAGATCATATGGTGTTTATCTTTCTCTGTCTGATTTATTTCACTCAGCATAATAACCTCTAGGTCCGTCCATGTCATTGCAAATGGTGGGATTTTATCTTTTTTAATGGCTAAGTAATCTTCCATTGTATATAAGATCCATAATGTCTTTATCCAACGTCTGTCGATGGGCATTTAGGTTGCTTCCATAACTTGGCTATTTATTGTACATTGTGCTGCCATGAACATAGGGGTGCATAGATCTTTACGAATTATCGTTTTGATTTTCTTTGAATAGATACCCAGAAGTGCAATTGCTAGATCAAAAGGTTTTTAATTTTTTGAGAAACCTCCAGACAGTTTTCCACAGTAGTTGTACCAGTTTATGACTGGTAGTCTTATAAGAAGAGATTAGGACACAGACACCCACAGGGAGGACCACACAAGGACACAGAGAGAAGAGGGCCACCAGCAAGCCAAGGAGGGAAGCCTCCGGAAGAAACAGGCCTGCTGACTCCGGGTTCTTGGCTGTCTAAGACCCTAGCCAGGGGTGTCTTGTCATGGCCGCCCTCGGACACGAGTACACAGCCCAGGATGAACTGTCAGATACCACGCTCAGAAAGTACATGCAGTTGGCACAATCCCTCCATCGAAAGGCAAGGCTGGAGGTCACAGAATGTAAGTTGCATATCAGGTGGAACCACTTAGCGAGAACCACGCAAGGAGCCTGTAAACATTTTGACAAAACCGTGGATGGCTCAACTCTGGCCCCTCTCCAGGCAGTATGTGTTGGTTGAGGTAAGGGATAATCAAACCCGCAGCAAGATTTGTAAGGGTTTATTCGAGACCAAACTGACCACCATTGCCAGGCAGCAAAAACTCTACTACTTCTGGGGAATAAGAGTTTGCATCTTTTTTTTTATGCCTTTGGCATGAAGGAGAGACCATAACGATGACGTGGAGGAAGGAGAAAGCAAGGCAGGGAATGGATTCCAGGTGACTTAACGAGATCACGTGTCCTCTTGAAGGTGGTTCCGCTTATGACAAAAGCGAGTTAACCTGGGTGCCAGAAACAATGGCCAGGGCTTGCTGAAGGCAGATGCCTGGGTGGGACCACCCCACAGGGACCCAGTTAGGATTGTATGATTAGGTCACCCTGTGAGGTAAGCTTTCCATGGGATGCTTTTGTAGTCCCATTACTGAGGCATAAAACTGTTTGATGACTTTGCTCTGTGTATCACTGAAAACCCAAGTTCAGGAAGGGAGATGGGTGTGTGTGTGTGTGTGTGAGTGTGTGTGTTTATCTGCCCTGTTGTTTCAATACAGAGAGGAAAAGCCAAGTTGACATCAGTTTTGAAGGAGCATCAATTAATCATGCAATGTCCTTGTGCCAACAAAAGTTCTCCACGGATGTCTTGTCATACTTTTCGTTACTCCAAAGACCTGTTTTGGGGTCAACAGTACGTTCCTCACCTTACTTTGGTGGCGAAAGAGAGAGACGGTTGGGAATAAAACCAATGGCAGCCAGTGACGATGTATTTTTTAACAGGTTGAAATGGCCCATAAGCCCCACATGATAAGTTTGGAAATTTTAGATGTGATCTCTTTTTTTTTTTTCTAACACTCTTCTCCAGGAAAAGCCGTTTCTCCGATTTCAAATGATTGGCCAATGTGAGATTTCTTAACAGTATTTTGTTTAGCATGAACTTTTTTATAGCCAAATATCACGATTTTCATATGAAGACAAGCTGTGAATCAGACTTCTAGAAGACAGACGTGTGATGCAAACAGCTCTGTTGCTGCCAGTTTGGCTCTTTTTCAAATACTTCACTATAAGATAGGCAAAATAATAATAATTTTAGCTGACATTTAGCAAGGCCTTTCTCCTTCGTGCCGGGCCGTGTTTTAAGCACCTTGTATTTATTTTCAGGCTCGTTTAATTTTAAAGGAGGCTGTGAGGGAGGTACTTCCATTCACATTTCTGGATGAGGGAGCTCAGGCCACAGTCGAGTGACTTGCTGTTAGTCACACAGCTGCTACGTGGGGACCACAGCGTGCTACTTCTCCGTTTCGTCTACCAGGCCGAGGATTAATCCATGACTCACTTCCAGCTGGATCTACATGCCATGCAGAACGTGAGGAAACCCTCTCCAAAGCCACAGGCCACAAGGGCGGCTCAGGACTGCTCTCCGGAGACATCCCCAGGTCCGGAGGGTGATGTGTCATCGAGAGCACACCTGGGCCACACGGCAGGCAGCCTCCTGGGGTAATATCCCTGGCTCCTGAGCCCGGATTTGACCGGAACACCCAGAAGGGCCCTTTATGACTCAGGGCAGGGCTGTCGGGGAGGGGGTGGGGCTCCTGGAAGGGCGAGCAGGAAGGTCCGGGGCAGGAGCTGACACTGCTGTCCACAGCGGATCCCAATTTGGCTCTTAAGGCCTTTCTTTCGATAGGATCAGGCCCACCATATTACCCAGGATCAATCATCTCCTTGACATTCAGCCAGCCGATCACGGGTGCTCATCACACCCGCACAACACCTTCGCAGCAGCGCGTCGGGGAGTGTGGGACTGGTCACTGGGAGTCGGTCGCCCGGCCCAGATGGCCATCATGGGCCACAAGTCAACCCCAGGGGCCTGTAGGAGTTTCCAATTTCGTGCAGAATCGGGGAACGACACATCTATGGCTTAACGTACACCCTAAAACCAGGTAAAGGTGCATGCAGGAAAAACCGTCGATCATGTCAGCTTTCTTCCAGGTACAGGCTACGTCCGGGGTTGCGCTTTCAACGATTACCGTTACTTTTTATTTTTACGTATCTATGTTTTACTGTCTGTCACTTTTTAAAGTAAGCATTCTAATTACAATATCCCATGACTACAAGATGGACACAGCGGGATGAGTTTTCACGGATGACGCCGCCCTGCGACAGCACCCGAAAGTCCCCTTGGGCCCCTTCCCCCCCCCCCCGCGCCCCGTCCCCTCCCGTCTCAAGGTCCCATCAAACCCCAGGCAGCGCCGCCTGCTTCTGGAGGTTTCTGCGTCTGGCTGGTCTCACTCGCCGTCACGCTGGCGAGCTGCGGCCACACGGTCGCGTGCGATCACGGTGTGCTCACGCCCGTCTCAAGGGCGTGTGCTGCTCCGCTGTGTGTATTCGCCACACTTCGCTTCTCGGTTCCCCGCGGAGGGCTTCTGGGGGGTTTCTGGTTTGGGGGTTCTGATGAATGAAGCTGCTGTACCTGAACGTTCATGGGCCATTTCTAGATCTTCTTTTGTGAAGTCCTTTGTCCGTTTTCCGGTTCTCTTCATCCTGCCGATTTGTGGGACTTCTCTGTATATTCTAGATACGGCCGTTTGCTGTGACTTTATACTGCAAATACCTTTTCCCATTCGGCGGGTTACCTTTATTTTCTCTCTTAGTAAAACATTAAGTTCTTCATTTTAACGTAGCCTAAATATCAATCATTTCCTTTACGATTAGCATAACCCAAAGTAAAGAAAATAATTTCTTATGTTTTCTTCTAGAAGTTTTATTGTTTTATCTTTTTCGTTTTTTTCATGCTCAGTCCACTGGGAGTTGAGTTTTATGTGTGATGTGGGGAGTGGTATTGAAATTCACTCACGCCCGTGTGGCTGTCCCCCCGACCCTAGCCATACCATTTAGTAAGGACGTTGTTGTCACTATTGTGAGTTTTTGACCTCTCACATTTTTTTCCTCTTATTTTGACAACTGGGAGTCGTCTTAAAAATGTGCTTGCAATCGAAGGACCACGGATGGACAAGGGTTGACGAGCAGGGGGCTAAGCCGCCACGGAAACCAGCGCATTCACAGAGCCCTGGCTGTGTGACCGACACTGCCCGGGCCGAACAGCCACCTCCCTGTGTAAAGCTCACCCTGACCGTGGCCACTGTCACCGCAGTGCTGCGGGGGAGGAGACTGAAGCTCGGGAGCCCGGGGACTTGCCCAGAGCCCGCCGCTGGTACTCGGCAGAGCGTGGACTTCAATCCAGATGGATCCAGCAACAAGGCTGTTCTGAATGACAGCGGTGATGATTCAGGTGACAAGCCTGTGTGTTTGAGGTGACGATACAGTTTTCAGAGCATTCTACAACCAGAAGGGGGCTTGTGACCCCAAACCACTGTCCCTGGGACCCTGGGAGCTCAGAGCCCAAAGGACTGAACTACTCAGAGCTAGCTGAAACTGAGGCATTCCTGGGGCTTCCAGGAGGAGGCGCCAACAGGATCTGGGTAGGGGTGAGCGTCTCCCAGGAACACGCCCGGAACCAAAGACTCCGTGGGAACAGCAAGAGTCGGCCTCTTTGACTTTCAGAAAACTCCCAGGTCACCAGGAAAACCCAGCCCTGGGTCATGGAAACGGCTGGAATTTCATCAGCTGGTCTGGCCCCTCTGGAGGGGGGTGGGGCATCTCCCAGAACGGGAGCCAGATGCCCGGATAATTCGGTTAGGACCGAAGCTGCGTGGACAGACGGCCTGGCAGATGGCCTGGGAGGGCTGCGGAACCACAAGCGCTCGCTGGCTGACAGGGTCCCCCCCACCCCACCCCACCCCACCCCGGCCGCCTTCACCGCACCCTCCCCACACATTCCGCCAGGTAACCAGCACTTCCCCAGAGCCTGGGAGGGAAGGATGAGCATCCTTCCGAGGGTGCCCATGAGTGGCCCTCAGTCTCCTGGAGGATGAACATCTGAGTGATACTGAGCCCAGGCCTGCCCAAGGCAGAGAGCAGCGCGGGGTGGCAGGGAGGGGGCGGAGGTGGGGGGCCCGCCGTGGCCTCCAGCCTCTTCCTCCCCTTCGTCCTCTGGCCTGGGGGGGTCTGAGGGCTCGGGCACTTCTGCCCCTCCTCTCTGTCCCCGTCCCCCAGGAGGGTCCCAGACACAGAGTCAGGGCACAGAGCTGGCCTCTGAGGGCTGCCTCGAGAGTGTAGAGATGCTTGTCACCTCCTCCCACACGAGCTGGTGGTTCAAGGGACAATTTAAAGCCCCCTCTTGGTTCCCAAAGGGTTGACACCACCCTAGCAGCACTTGTCCATGGAACCATTTTAAGTTGATGGGCGGACTATTCCTATTTGCTGGTGGTTTCGTTTTACTTCAAATCCCCGATCAAAGCGGCTTGGACCAGGGCGTCGAAGAGAGCCAGCTACGGCCACGGGGCTTTCTCCACTCCAAGGGAGGACACTCGTTGCCGGAGCCTGCCGGCTAAGATCCAATAGTTCCTGAGAGGAGGAGTGAGGATTGAGAAGAGAGAGAGGGAGAGAGAGAGAGAGAGACAGAGAGAGACAGAGACAGACAGACAGACAGAAAGAGGGAGAGAGAGAGAAAGAAAGAGGGAGAGAAAGAGACAGAGAGAGAAAGAGACAGAGAGAGAAAGAAAGAGGGAGAGACAGAGAGAGACAGAGAGAGAAAGAGGGAGAGAGGGAGAGAGAGAGAGGGACAGGGAGAGAGAGACAGGCAGAAAGAGGGAGAGAGAGAAAGAAAGGGAGGGAAAGAAAGGGAGAGAAAGAGAGAGAGAGACAGAAAGAAAGAGGGAGAGAAAGAGAGAGAGAGAGAAAGAAAGGGAGAAAGAGAGAGAGAGAGAAAGAAAGAGGGAGAGAAAGAGAGACAGAAAGAGGAAGAGAGAGAAAGAGGGAGAGAGAAAGAGGGAGAGAAAGAGACAGAGACAGAGAGAGAGACAGAGAGAGAGGGAGAGAAAGAGGAAGAGAGAAAGAGGGAGAGAGAGAGACAGAAAGAGGGAGGGAGAGAGACAGAAAGGGAGAGAGAAAGAAAGGGAGAGAAAGAGAGACAGAGAAAGAGGGAGAGAAAGACAGAAAGAGAGAGAGAGAGACAGAGGGAGAGACAGAAAGAGGGAGAGAGAGAAAGAGGGAGAGAGAGAGAGAGACAAAGACAAAAGATAGAGTCGGGAGGGTTCACAGTGAATACTGTGGGGGAGTTCATTAAGCACAGCATATTTATACCCTAAGATGTGCATGAGGAGCAACACCCACACATATGCAAACAACTTCAGTAACGAGCTTATTCATTAAGCCAATCTTCCTCCTTCAGTAACAGCTCACCTGCCCTGCAAACTTCTAGCTTGCAGGCACTTTTAACCCTGTCTGTAGGGCCTTCAGCAAGAATGGCTCCCAACACCTCGTCCAGGAATTTTTCCGTGGGGAATGGCCATGGGGGGCGGGGCCCAGCTCAGTCCTGCGGGGTCTGGGCCCCATTGTACAAACTGGAAAGGCCTGGCTCTTGGCTCCATCACAGAGAGCCCTGGGGTCCCGGCACCCAGCCCCTCGCTGGCTGCAGCCAGGCCCTCAGATCTCACCTGCACAATGAAGACGATCGTCCCAGCCCCAGCTTGTGAGGCCGTGGCGAGGGTGAAGCGACAGGGTCCTCATGCTCCCTCCCCGTGCGTGGCTCTGGCTCTGCTTCCCGGAGACTCACCTGCGTGATGCCCAGAGGCCCTGGAGCCACGCCAGCCCTCACAGGCACTCCGTGGCCAAGAGCCGTGAGTCAGTGGCTGGCGTCAGAGAGCTCGCAGGATCACAGCTGACAGGGACGCTGGACCTGCGCTCAGGCTCCAGGCCGAGGCCACTGGTCCTCGGCCGCAGCTGGCCTGGAGCCTTCACTTCAGTCTCGGGCAGGGCACTGAGGGTGCCCACGGGCGCCTGGGCTAGGTCTGTGCCCAGCCTTTGACAGGGGTGGTAGGGCACTGGAGAGACCCCGCCCCACCAATGAGATGGGACATGCTGGGGACACACCCGTCACCCCCAAAAGAGTGGAACAGAGCGAAATGCTGGGTCTCCCTGATGCCATCTCGTCCCACCCTGCTTTGTCCCCATGGCCTCCAGGCTGATAGCTTCCGCTAAGTCTGGCACACAGACATGCCAGTCACTGGGAGGAACTGGCCTGTGGCTCCAGGAAATAAGACAAGTGTGTATCGTGGATCAAAGATTTTGCAGGAACCTGCTAGCTAGACGCACAGCACCTAGCTCCTCAGACACTCCTCCTCGGACCCCTGCTGGCGCCCCGCTGTCTGCGGTGCCCAGTCACCGTGTGCCCCTCCCATTTCCTCTTCCCTGGACATCAAAGCCATCCGAACTCTGTACTTCCTTAAGGTGGATGCGAGGTACCAGTAAGGCTCTCCTCACTCTATCCACCTTTCCTTACTCCGAATCCCAACGTTCTGAGTTCTGGTCTTTAGATGTGTCAGGCCCGCTTTGCACTGATAACAAGAGGAGGAGCCGCCGAGAGAGGAGAAGACGGTGGGGTGCTTCGCGGGCAGGAATGAGGCGCTCGGGGCACTCACCACCGTCGTCGGGCCCTGCACGTGGGCGACCCGGGGAGCTATGCAGGCAGCCACCCCCCCTCCCCGCACCTCACATGCTGTCACGCAGCATCTGAGCATGACGGGGCGATCCCATTTGGTCATAAAAACAGCACCATGAAGGAAGAAAAAAAATACAAGTTTTACGAGGCACACCCCAAGCGCACTGGGTGGCTGCAAGTAAAGCTTCTTTCTGCTTCGGAGAGGTGAAATGATTCATCCACATTCCCGAGGAGGAGGGCAGGGCAGAGGAGCCGGGGAGACCAGGCCAACCCCTTCCCTGCAGACATGCTCCGGCCAACCCAAGCCCTCGGGGCAGGAAGAAGTCATTCCAAACTCCCAGGAGGACTCGGGGTCAGCATGCCTCCGTCCTCCCGCTCCAAGGACTGGACACTGCAGCTGCCCGAGGATTGTCCTCACGTAACCCTTCCCACGGGCGGGGCGGGAAGCCTGATTCCATCTTCAGGAGGGGAAAGCTAAGACCCAGAGAGAGCTAGGGACTCTGCCAGTCCCACACACAGTATCAGTAGGGGCTGAGGGTGGATAGGACGTGGCAGCAGCCCCAGCCAGGCCTGAGGACTGGGCAGTGACGCAGGGCCACCTGTGTCTGGTGTGGGGAGCGGTAGGGGCAAGCCTCCTGGCCCACAAGGCTGAGGAAGGTAGATAAGTAGTTCGCAGACGAGGACAGGGGCTGGGGGAGCTGCAAAGCGGCCCCTCGCTGCAAGTCCCTGACCCTGTATAGTGCCAGGCCGTGAGGCCAGAGCAGCTGGCTGTGACCAAGGGGGTCCCTGCATGGCGTCTGCAGGGACCCAGAGACAGTGTCTGAGCTTTGCAGTTTTGTGAAAACATGCCTAGGTTTAGATTCTTTTTATTCATCCTGCTCAGTCTATGTTGTGATTCCTATATTTGTAGATTCATGACTTGCACCATTTCTGAAAAATGCTCAGCTATTTTTTCATTCTCCTCCAACCGCTGCCTTTTGGGGCTCGGGGTAGACTCTGCGATACCTGCTCCTCCTGCCCTCTGTCCCTTGTCCTCTCGTCCACACCTTCCGCCTCCTTGCCTCCCCTGTTACGTCACGAGTCATTTCTTCCTATCTATCTCCTAGCTAATTCTTCACCCTGCCTAACCAGCTACGTAAACTTTCCATTGAGAATTCAACTTGAAAAACGATATGTTTAATATCTACAAATTCTATTCAGTGTAACTTTTAAGTCAGCCTGGCCACTGTTGAAGATCTTTCATTCCGTCTTTGATGTTTCTAAACATTTGAAGCTTGGTTATCATTTTTATCTTCTGTATCTTCTTGGCGTAAGAATGTCCAAACCTGTAGAGAATTTTTATAAGACTTCTTATCCGAGCCCCCAAAATGTGAGCCCAAGACACTGACAGGAAGCAAGAGCTCCAACGCTCTGAAGGGTGACAACTTTGCAGTTTCTTTTGTACATTTGGAATTGAGATGGAGACCTAAGGAAGATGAGGGGAGGTGGGAGTGGATTACAGGAGGACCTCTGGGAGCCCCGATTATTCCAAAGGCGTGTTGACCCAGAGGCACAAAAAACCAGGACAGGATTTGCTTAAGGCAAGGATAAAGCTTTAACAAGGCAGTTAAACCTGGGCGTGGCTGACTACCCCAAGATCCGCCCAGTTAGGAATTTATGCTCAGATAACCCTGTGAGGTTACTTCCTGTGGAACCCTTTTTTCGGTCCACAGTCTGATATTGGCTATCTGTAGTCCTCGGGGGCAGAGGAGGGGAGGAGTTAGTTCTAAATTTCTCGTGTGTTCGATTTCAGCGGACTCTCACTTATATAGTGGCTTATTTCCACGTGTGTGTTGTCAATTCATAAGTTGTCGGACAATTTCCCCAGTTTCTTTTACGCATTTGAAATGAAGGAGGGCACGTAAGGGTAAGGAATCGGATGGCGCAGAGCGGGGAGAAAGCCAGGCGGGGACTTGATTACAGGAGCCTTAAGGTCCTCTGCTCTCTTGAGGCTGGTTACACCTTAGGAGGAGGAGCCTAGAAGGGGGCGTTTCAAAGGTTTGTTCACAAAGATGCACAGACATGGTGGGCGGGTTTGCTTAAGGCAAAGATATGCCTTTCGGTAAAAAAAATTATAATAATAATAATTATACAACTGGAGTGTGCCTGGCCCCCACAACCTCCCTGGTGAGGGATTCACCATCTATTATTACAGCACCCCTTTTTCGTCCACACAGTAACCTGGCCCTCGAGGTCCCGGAGGGGACCTCGGCCTCAGGTGCCAGTCACAGGCTTACGACCTTCTTCCAACCCGCGTGGGCCCAGTGCTTCGTCCCTCAGCAGGGGGACATCGTCCGCCTTCAAGGGAATGCCTTTCTATTCCGTTCCCTCCTCTCCGCTCGGGCTCTGCCAGGCTGGTCCTGTCCCTTCACGACGGCCGAGTGTGCCCTCCACACTCACACCCGCTCTCCACCACGCCTGCCCCTGCTCCGTGCCCGGTTCTGGCCTCGGTGGGTCCCCCCCCCAGTTTGAGAATTCCAACCAGCAGACACTTCCAACGCAGACCACAGTGTTCCCTGCCTCTGGGCCTTTGCTCGGATGACCCAGCCTGAGACGCCCTTGCAGGCAACTCTTTCTCTTCTTACCTCGCCAGACAGCTTCTTGCAACGCTTCTGGCTGGGTCAGACACCTCCTCTGGACTCCTGGGGCCCCTGGGGACACCACGGTGCCGGAGCGGTTGGCCCGTGCCCCGCACTAAGCTGCCAGCCCCTGGAGAGGCCTAGTGTGCAGCAGGCAGCACAGGGCCTCTCGGGGGATGCTCGGGGAGGGCGCCTCGAATGAACGAGCAGGTCAGCTGCCCACGCGGATGCCCCGTGCTGGCACTGACCACGCGCCTGGTCCTGTGGCCAAGACCCTGCCCCTCACGACCTCAGGGTGCCTGGTCGCTCGGAGGGAGCCCAGGGCCAGCAGCCAGCACAGACACGGCTCACGTGGTGTGTGGCCTGGCCGAGCCCAGTGACACAGCGTTCCCACTGCGCTCCCATTGGGAGGCGGCCGCCCCGGAGCTCAGTTCCCGGATGTGCCACCCCAGGAGGCTCGAGCCTGAGCCGCAGCTCAGCTCCCGACTCCCAGGGGCCGAAGGGGGCGCGCCCAGGGCGCTTCAGCCTCTGCCCCGAGCTGCTCGCAGCTGAGGCTGACCTCAGTGGGCGGAGGGGGTGCATGTTGGGGTTACGGGGGCAGGGGTCTGGGGCTCCCTCCCGAGGTCTCCTCGCCCTCCCTCTGTCGGGTGTCTGTCCCCACTCCTGGCTCTTGCCCGCATCTCTCTCACCCGCTCCCAGCTCTGGTCCTCTCTCTGGGCTTCTTGCTATTTCACCCTCTTTCTTTTGGCCTCCTCATCTCTCTCCTCCGCCCTCACCCTCCCCACCCCGCCCATCTCCAACTCCCCGCTTCCCTCTCCCACTCTGCGGTCCGGGTCCCGGCCTCCAGGGAGGCTCCCGGGGCTCAGGGACGTGCAGAAGGGTGTGTGGCACCGAGACCGACCAGCTGGCGTCTCCCCCAAAGCCATTTCCTAGAAAACTGGGGGCAAAAGCCAAACAACAGAGAGAGAACAGAGGCCCCACGGGCGGGGAGGCCAGGCGGGTCCGCCAGCTGTCCCAGGGGCTGAGCCTGAGCCTAAGCCTGAGCCTGGCTCCAAACGCCTCCCGCACCCCCACCCCACCCCACCGGGGGCTTCCTGCTCCAGGCTCGGGGGGGGGGGTTCTCAGACAGGGGGCCCAGCCTGCAGGAGCGGGGGGAGCCCCCTGAAAGCACTGACTTAATTGAACAATAAAAAGTCCCTCCTTTAAGAGGTCAGCAGAGAGGCCAAAGATGGTGGGTACTCGGGCCCCCAGCCCAGTCTCAGTGTCCCCCTGTCCCAGGCCCTCAGTTTTTCAATTTCCTACAACCCCAGACGACACCGATCAGCCACTGAGAGCACCTAAATCACAGGAGCGCGGGGCGGGAGGCGTGAACCGCGAACCAGTGCCAAGGCCCGCACCGCTAGGCCTGGAGCCTCGCCCCGAGCCCAGCTGATTGGCTGTCTTCTGGCGGTGGGGGCGGGGTGTGGGCAGGAGGACCAATCAGAGCCCAGATCCGGGACTCCGCTAACTGGAGCTGACCA
Source organism: Macroglossus sobrinus (assembly GCA_004027375.1). Taxonomy (NCBI): domain Eukaryota; kingdom Metazoa; phylum Chordata; class Mammalia; order Chiroptera; family Pteropodidae; genus Macroglossus; species Macroglossus sobrinus. The sequence goes on along the minus strand of PVKZ01001428.1, from coordinate 186,062 downwards.
AGGGAATTTAATGTGTCCCAGAGGTGGGGAACGTTACAGGTGGAACTCGGAAGCCTTTGATGGTGCCGTTTCTGCAAAAAGAACCTTTATTTCCTGTTAGTTTCTCTCCCTATATTTCTTACTCTGCTGTCCTACAACTTACTGCGTCTTGAGGTCTTCGTTTTTCTTTTGAAGACTCCCGCATACATGTAAAAATATTGTAAGAAGTACATATGCTTTTCTCCTGTTAATCTGTCTTATGTCCGTTTAATTCTCAGGCCGGCCACCGAGCCTAAGAGAGTAGCAGAAAGATTTTCTTCCTCTGCAGTTTGAAATCTTCCACGAGGATCCCACCAGCCAGTGAATCCTCTTTGTGTCTAAGTGACGATGAATTGGGTTTCTGACACTGGCAATAAAAACTTTCTGGTTACAGGTGTCCCTTCTTTTCCGTGGGACGTACATTCTGAGCCCCCCAGTGGATGCCTGAAACCACGGGTGGTACTGAGTCCTATATATATTACGTTTTTTCCTATGCATACATACCTACGATAAAGTGTAACTTATAAATCAGGCAAATAAGAGATTAGCAACAATAACTCACAATAAAATAGAACGTTTGTAACGATACACTGTAACAAAAGTGAATTGAATGTGGGCTCTCTCTCTTTCTGATAACTGAGATGGCTACTAAGTAACTCGGGGGGCGGGGTAGCTGACACAGTGTGGATACCAGGACAAAGGGATGATTCACATCCGGAGGGACTGAGAGGGATGGCGTGTGATTTCATCATACTACTCAGAATGGTGCGCCATTTAAAACGTATAAACTGTTTATTCCAGAATTTTCCATGTAATATTTTCAGACCATGGTTGGCTGCATGTGACTGAAATCGCGAAAAGCAAGTCACGGAAAAGGGGACTACTGTCATTCAGTGCTTAGAGGTCTCCCAACTTTAAAACAAACAAGCAAACAAACAAACAAACACCCTGCTCCTCACCCTCTGGCTTCTGGCCGCCCTGGCCTCCCTTTTGCATTCAAACCTAGACGCTTGCCGTCTCTTCTCCCTTCTTCTGTCCTCCTAGACCCCGCCCCCCTGCTGCCCTGGCCAGTCTTGGAATGTTGTTACACCCTGGGGCTCTGTCCTGGCTTCTCACCTCTTTTCTCCCTGTCACCATTCCCGGGCAGTCACGTCCACCAGCCCGCTGCTGCCACCCAGCCAGCTCTGCTGGCCTCCAGATTCACAGGTGCCTCCCTCACAGCTCTACCTGGACGTCCCTCAGAGGAGGGACGTCCCCCACAAATGTGACACATCAGAACCACTCACTGTCCTTCCCTGAGCAGCTGCCCCTGCCTTCGTGCCTTCGTGTGGGCTGTTCCCTCCGCTGGGCATGCCTTTGACCCTGACCTTTCACGCCTCAAAACTCATTAACAGAGCAGAGATGATCACTCCTTTCTTTGCAAATGATCAGATTTCAGCTTCGCCTGACATTTGCCAACTCAGACAAAGCCTCTGTCCCCGGGGAGGAGCCAGCGCGGGGCGGGAGACTGCCAGGAAGCCACTGGCCTGGGGTGGTCACATCAACCCTCAGTGACAGTCTCTTCATTTGTAGAATGAGGACAGTAACCTCCAGCTCACCTGCTTCCTGGAGCTGACCTGCGGGTCGGGGGAAGGCTAGGCCCTGTCGTTCCAGGTGGGAGTGTGGTTCACTGTCTCCTTCTGAGAGACAAGAAAAGAGATTGAAACCAAACCATGTACTCATGGAAAGACACTTTCAGCTGAGTCTTTCGGAGAAGCCTTCCTTCCTTTCATTCATTCATTCATTCATTCATTCATCACTGTCCGAGTATCTCGTATATTCTAGGCTGTGGGCTTCAATCGAACCTGGGCCCGCCCTCCAGAAGCTCTTGGTCACTGGGCCAAGAGAGGAGAAAGGGAGTCACGTCCCCGTCACGTAACCAGGGCCATATTGTTGTAGCCGCCAGCCCCCGATAGACACACGGACCACCAGGAATCAGTGAGTTGTAGGAAACACACCTTTTATTCAGCTAGCTGGGTCTGCCAGGGGTACACAAACCCCGAATTAAGCAGCCCCTAAATGTGGAGGTACAGCGTTTTTAATCCCTAAACCCATTCATTCTTCATTCTGTTTGAACACACAAGTCTATTTTTTTTTTCTATTTACTAACTGTCAACCCACAGGTCGGTTGTGCAAGCGGGGGTTACAGAAGCAGAGAGCTTATTGTTAGAGTGTTACGTTCCCAAGGGTGACAACCTATGTTCCCAAGGGCAATAGCCACGTGGCAATTTTCCAACCAGCACAGCACGAGGCTGGGGAAAGGCCAGGCAGGGCAGATGGCCAGGGCCCCGGGTCCCAAGGACATGGAGGATGACCCACCACCACCCCCACATCTAGGGGCAGAGCTGGAACACAAACCCAGAATCAGCTTCCCCGCCCAGAGGGTCTCAGGAGTTAGGACAGAACAGAATTCAGGTCTGGGGTCTCCATCTGGGGGCAAGCGCCCCCCACCACGGTGAGGTGAAGCCACCCACCTCCTGTACATCCCCTTCTCAGAAGGAGCACACACCCTCCCCCCAAGAATGGCCCCTGCCTCTTCTCTAGTTTTCTGGGGTGAACTCCGGTCAGCGTGGACCGAGCTGCGGTTATCGAGGCCAGAGGCCAGCACAGCCCACACTGGGCAGCTGCCCTGGCGCAAAGCACAAGGTCCTCCTCGGCGGTTCACAAAGTGGGGTCCCAGAGCGGCGGCACCAGGGTCCTGGTGCCCGCCCGGCGTCCTGGTGCACACTCCCTGTCCGAAAGCCGAGGAGCATCCAAGAAGACAGGACTCCATCTCAGGTGTGAGCTGGGCACTCCGTCTGCGTCAGCCTAGGCAGTTCCCCCAATGATGCACACGTCACCCTCCGAGGCCCTGTGACTGGCTGGATCAGCACTCAACCCAGGTGGCCGTGCCACTGCAGCCTGGGCTTTCACTGTGGGACCAAACTCCGGGTAGTCACAGCCCCCAGGGCAGGCTGCAGAGACCCTTCCCACACCTGCTGTCACTGTTCCCTGAGGCCTCCAGGTGCTCCATTGGGGCAAACTGCTCTACCTGCTGCTGGGCGGTCAACCAGTGAGTCGTAACCAGGGGCTGCCAAGAGGCGGGCAGAGGAGACTGGAGACAAGCCTCCCATCTGGTGCATGGACCTCAGGGGGTTCTTTATCTGTAAAACAGGACTATCATCCCTCCCTAAGTCTGGTGGTGAGACTGACAGTCATATGTTGCTTAAGACAGTCGCTTAAGCGCTAAAAAAATGCATCCTTAGGTGATTTCGTCATTCTGAGGACATCCCAACGTGTGCGTCCACAAACCTGGGTGGCACTGCTCGCCTGCCTAGGCCGTCTGGGGTTAGCGTTAGCTTTTGCTCCTAGACTGGAAACCCATTTGGCATGTTACTGTACATCCATACATCCGGAATGCTGTAGATTCTGTGATATGATATAAGTATTTGTGTATCTAAAGATAGCTCAACAGAGAAGAGGTACCGGAGAAGCGTGATGTGAAAGATAAAACATGGTTCACACTTACGGGGCGCCCCCCGAGCATGTCGTGGGCAGGGCTGCAAGTCACCCTCGGGGACCAGCGAGTGAGGGTGAGTGAATGGAGGCCGGGACACGTCTGTACGCCACTGCAGGCTTTATAAACGCTGTCCACTCAGACTGCGCTGAATTTATTTAAAAAAAAAATTTTTTTTCTTTCTTTTATAATAAATTAACTCGAGCTACCATGATGTTGTCACATTATAAACTTAATTTTCTGAATGTTTTGACTCTTGTAATTAACGGCTTAGAACAAATACATTGGAAACCAGTACAAACACTATTGCTTTCTTTATACCCTTATTCTGGGAGTTTTTTTCTATTTTAATTAACTTATTTATTTACTTTTTAAGTTGTTTTTTTTTTTTCGGTTAGAAACTAAGACACAAACACAAGCCTTCGCCTGGGCTACAGGGTCAGGATCATCAAGGTCACCGTGTCTCATCTCCATGTCCTCCTGCCCCTCTGGAAAAGGTAACCTTCAGGGACAGTAACTCGCATGGCGCTGTCACCTCCTGTGTCACCCCCTGTGACTATGAGGTCTGCAAACGCTTCTACTAAGCCTTTCTCTGGGAACTTTCTTGGGGGTTCCTTTTCTTTTCGTTCTTCCTCACCTACGTGTTCCCAATGGTTTCCAACCATTCCTCGTTCGTCAGGCCCCCAGGAACCGTTACCGGAGAGGGGGGTCCTCTCCTAGCGCATCGTCCAGGTTCTCGATGTCTCCAACAGAGAATTGAGCAAAGACCACGAAATACAGTAGGAAAGAAAAGTTTTATTAGAAGGGAAAGTCCACTTCTAGACGTGGAAGCAGGTCTGAGGCAGAGAAGTTTGGCTCAAAACACCTGGCGACAAAGCCTTCCGTGTTTTTATCCCCATTTGCTGTGGGTGGCGACTTTCTTTCGGGGAGTGGGCTTCTCTGATTGACAGCTAAGATCAACAGGACTCGGCGATTCATCGTTTTGCTTTCTGCGCATGTGTGTTCCCAGAATTCAGCATCATATTATAATTTTGGTGTCATGAGGCTCAGGTGACTTGAAGGTCGTTCGTTGGGTCTTCATTGTGCAGATGTGAGTGACCGGCTTAAACTGGTACCTAATTAAATTCTCTGTCTACTTGTTTCTTTGTGCCAGATGAAAAAAATGCCTCTGGCTTGCTTCATTGTAGGTGGATTAGGGCGGACCCCTTCTAGGATAGGATGACCTCAGTGTCTTTGCAGGCAGACCCGAAACCCCCTAACTTTTCTGCCTAACTCTTTTCTATGAATCATGAACCCCCTTATTATTAGTATGGATGTTGAGGGGTGGGGTCTTGAGTTTCCTGCTGAAGTGCCACCATTTATCTATTAATTTCTATTACTGATTTGCCCATTAAGCGAGTAAAGGGAAACAGGCTTGGTTAATATATTTCTTAAAGAGTAAAAACGACTTTTGGCCTAAAGTCCCCTCCCCTCTCTGACTCCAAGGGTCTGTCTGGCTTAACCCCATTTCTACTAACAATGGGCTGATGATTCTTATCAATAGCCAGAGGATCAGAGTCTCCAGTTTCCGGGGCAATTATCCGGATTTGAGGGAGAGGGCCTTTTTCCCTAAGAAAAGAAGAAAACTGGGTTTACTAAAAAGATTAACTCTGCAAGAGATGTCCCGTTTCATTTCCTGCAAAGCGATTAAGAATTTTACAAGGGATGGATGTAAACCACTCAGAGCCAGCTCAAGGCGCTTCTCAGCTGACCCCGTCCACGCCCAGGGGAAAGCTGTTTTGCCTTCTCAGCTGCAGCCTTGAGGATTGTTGTAACCTTTGCAACATCACTGGGCTGTAGGCATGTTTCGGCTCCGTCACAATCGGACGGGGCCACCGTCGTGTGCGCAGGCCCGTCCTGCACAGTCCCGTCCTGTGCCCGCCGAAACCCTGCCGTCATTATCACCATTATCTGCTGCCCGACTGTATTGAAGAATAACTAAGAAAAAAAAGAACTAACAGGCCACCTAGACAACAAACCAAGACTGAACTGCAGTCTCAGCCCCTCCCCCCAGGCACCTGACCTTACACCAGGCTGGAATTTCCTGATCAACCCCGAGTGAGCTCAGACCCCCTGTGCCCCTCCCCCAAAGCCAGGTGTCCTCGCCTGAAACGAGCTTTTTGTTTTGCTAACACCTTTCTCGTCCACCCCACCCCTCCCCCAGTTCCTGCCTGTAAAAGCCTTCCCTTCGTACACTTCCTCAGAGCACCTTTCTGTTGACAAAGGGGGGTGCTGCCCTAGCCATCAGTGTTCTGCACAGCCAATCAGATTTTTACATTCGCTCAGCTGGAATTTTGTTCTTTAACAAGAGCCACCTCTGTTATGGAGCAGGTGAGAACAGGGACTCACAGAGCTAAATCAGAGAGAATTATGAGCCTTTATTAGCCAGCCGGCGACTGACTCTCTCTACCACGCAGGGTTAGAGGAGATCAGCCCCAAGCTTCCAGAGGAGGCAGCTTGTAAAGCTTAAGACCATATCCTGGTGGTCTTTGGAACAAGCACAAGCAGATGACAGGAAGCAGCAGATTATAGAAAGCAGTTGTTGGCTGGCTGCAAACATCCCACACAAAATAAGTGTCCCACACAAAGGCAAATGTCCTCAGGGAACTCCTGGATCAAATAGGGCGTAGCAGGCAGTTTCCCCATCTGCATCCCAGTGGAGGTCCGCGCCCTCCTGGGGGCGGGCGCCTGGAGATATCACTTCTCTGTGACTCATTTACTGGAAGGTTTTTTTACGTCTACTCCTCCATCGTCTTCCAAAATGCGACTAAAACGATCAAAGAGGATGTTTTTAAAGGCACAAATCCTCAAGGACAGAAATCATGGAAAAGGAGGTGATGAGAACACTTGGCATGAGACGAACACTGAGCCTGTGTCCTCACGCGGACTTTTCTCCGTGTCTGTGTCTTCATCTTGTCTTTTAAGGACACCAGGTGTATCGAATTAGGGCCCATCATCCATAGGACTTCGTTTTCCTTAATTACCTCATTAAATGCCCCATCTCCAAATACAGTCACGTTCTGGGTACAGGGGGTTAGGACTCCAACACATAACTCCAGGAGCGGGGACACAATTCAGCCCCTAACAAACAATAAAATAAACAAGCTTCCCAGAGTTCCTATCATCCGGAAAGTGTACACCCTCTTAAACACCACTTGAGGGGGAAAAAAGTAATTAAAATCCAAACTGCAGAAGATCTAGAAAAGACAGTCTTTAAGGCAGGTCGGAAGCTTCCAGATAAGGGGCTGGGCAGAGCAATACCCGTGGTAAAGGACGAGTATTTATGTTAACAAACGAGAAGGAAGGAAGGAAAAGGAAAGGCACAGAAAGGTGACAGAACACTCCTAAGATAACTCAGCTGGTCTAAAGCAGAGGTAGGGTTTGAACAGGGTCTGCTTGATAGGCATAAACATTTTAATTGCAACACTGTAATAGCCATTCTCTCCCTGCGGGGTGGGGGAGGATTAAAAAGATGTCCCAGCAATAGGGCATCACTTAAATAACCATGAACTAGCCATGCCCGCGACACTGTGGCAGCACGGCAGAGGGCCCGGGCAGCCGGCCTTGCCCAGGTCCACGGGGGAACTCAGATTGGCATCTCCTCTGCATCTGGAAAGGAGTCCGCTGTGTCCCATCACTGAGACCATTGGGAAAATAGCCCTTTAAATCCTTTCCCGTGGGGCTTAAATTTCAGAAAACCTGGTTGAGAGAGACTCTGCTTGTTCTGTCACGGAAAAACCCCCAAGGTGCGTTGTTATGGGAAAAAGCAGGTGCAAAACGGTGAGTGTGTGTGAGTGTGTGTGTGTGTGTGTGTGTGTGTGTGTTTGCATTTTAAGGATAGATATACTTGTATATGCAAATAATATCTCTAGAAGAATACAGAGAAGCTGCTAATGCAGCTGCTTCTGGAGAGGGAAATTTGGTGGACGGGGATTGGGGTGGGAAGGAGGCTCACTCACTTCTTCAAACTTTTTGCATTTCATACCAGATACAAGTATTACCTACCTGATAAATTACTTTACACACACACACACACACACACACACACACACACAATTTTTTTTTTAAATGAACAGATTTTAATCTTAAGGGCAGTTACAAGTTAACAGAAAATTGAACAGATAATGAATGGTCTTGATCACATTGAGGAAGTTCCCCTCTATGCTGAGCGAGTGTTGGATTTTGTCAGATGCTTTGTCTGCACGTCTATTGACATGATCATACAATTTTTCTTCTTTAGCCCGTTGAGGCAATGGATGACATTAATTGAGTTTTGAACGTCGAACCGGCCTTGCATACCTGGATTAAATCCCACTTGGTTGTAGTGTATATTTACACACTGCAGGATTTGACCTGTTAATATGGTAAAGAGGATTTTTTTTTTTTTTTTGCATCTATGTTCATGAGAGAGTGGGGTATATTTCCCTTTCTTGTAATGTCTTTATCTGGTCTTAGCATTAGGGTAGTGCTGGCCTCAAAAGTGTTAGGAAGTATCTCTCTTCTGCTTCAGTTTTCAGGAAGAGATTATAGGGAACTAGTGTCATTTCTTCCTCAAATTTTTGGTTAAAGTCATCAGTGAAACCATCTGGGCCTGGCGCTTGCGATTTTGGAAGGTTGTAGAGGACATTCTGTAATTTCACAATTCCATCTCCATGTGTTTTGGTGGCGGTGGTGATGGGGGCTAAGACCTAGAGGCTGATTTAGAGCCCTTTCTTACACAGAAGAATTTCTTAGCCATTTTTTTCTTCCCTTATGTAAGACGGAGGGCCAGAGGGGGCGGAGTTGGCTAATTCTCCTTTCCCACTGGCTGCTGGTTTGCAACCTGGGTTGATTCGCAGGTGAAATCTGAAACCAACCCATGTAAAATTGGAGGGTTAAAGAGAGATTGAAGAAAGAGGCAGATCATTCCAGATTGGCAGGTGGCAGGTTTCAGAAGCAAGGGAACTTAGCTTAACTTTTGAGGCTTGTAGCTCTCGGCACGTGCCCACCAGAATCTTAAAAGTTTGTGCGGAGGCCTTGACTGGGTTCAGCCACGTGGACTATCCAGATGGTCTCGGCAATACCTCACTCTCTCAGGGCTGCGTCCTGGGCAGCTGGCAGCCCAGGGGAGGCAAGCTTCTGGAACACACATCCCTCATGACTGGCTCTCATAATTTTATGTGCCCTGAGTGGTCAGCAAGGGGTCTTGCTAGCAAGAAGGCCACATGTTTGGCAGCTATCTGGCTGTATTGGAGGCAGAAGCTACAGCGATGGTAGACACATGTAAGCAAAAACAGATTAAGGGAAGGACCCCCCAAATAGGTCATCCTTTCTTCCTCCAAGAACTGCATGATCCGAACTCTTGGTTTATTATTAACTATTAAGCGGCGGGTGGGGGGTCAGTTTGCTCAGGGCGCTCACTTGTGTCCTCATGTGATCCACTGCCAGCCGACTCATCAGGTGTGAACACATAGCATTCTGTTTGGATAATGGCACAGGTGGCCCTCGTGAGGCAGCGATTACGTCCAAGGCATCCTATCTTGGAGGACGTGTCTTTTTATTAGAGACACTTTGGTGTTCAGTAAGGACAGGCTGTCGGTGATCAGTCAAGGCTCACGGGGTGAATTTGGTCAGGTTTCTACGGGTGCTATTACATCTTTGAGGCCAGTGGTGGGGACAAAACCAGTGGCCAGGTGATGGTGCCAGTAGGAAGCAGGACGTGCCCATCGGCCTTGAGCCGAAGGCGGCGGTTGCTATGACCGTGGAGAGACTCTGCCCTGGGCCCAGGAGAGACGCAGGGTGCAGCGGCCCGACCACCCAGGTGGGCGCCACACCGAAGTGTTGTGCCACACGACCATCGGGTCCCCTGCCTGGGTGGCGTGACGCGTCAATGCCAAAGCAGTCACTGTCCTTTAATGTGACAGACCGACTGCAGAGTCCCCGTGAGGTCCACCCCGCCATCTGGTCCATGCAATTGTTTTGGTTCTGTTTAGGGTGGTTTTCCTGTTCTCAGCATAGGGGAGCCTGGGTGTTCCAACGTCCACAACCTGTGGCGAGTCACGTGACCCGTCCCAAGTCTGAACGTAGCCACCCGTGGCTCTAACCCCGGTCTTCCTGGGACCCTTCCCATCAGCCAGTGTGGTTTGATTGACAGAAAAAAAAAAAAACACCCAGGCCCAGTGTGTATCCAGAGCAAGCCACAGGCCAGGGGTTTGGATAAGTACTGATAACATCAGTGAATTGAGAATGTGGGTCCTAGCTCGCTCTTTCGAATGCAGTGCCTTGGGGACTCTGACCTCCCATCTGAAGTGGTGACAGTGACCAAGACAACCTTACCCAGCTGGAGAAGGGCTGCTGCCCGCACAGCCAGCAGCTGGATTGATTTCGTTGTTGAGCAAAGGAGTGAGTGGCCCACTGCAGAAAAGGCAAATACAGCAAGTTATACAGCCGTAGAATGAGATAGATAGATAGATAGATAGATAGATAGATAGATAGATAGATAGATAGATAGATAAAAATTAGCTCTTTTAGCAGAGAAGACTCAGTTTTCTTAAGTGATCAAAGACCGGCTAAAGATAACAGGAGATTATTTTGATAAAACACAGAATGGTTTTCTAGTCAGATAGATGGCTTAAAAGGTAAAGAAAAACCTAGAACAGGCCATGAGTCCTAGAAAAATCACTCCTTCTAGCAGATGGAAGAAAATTAAGGTTCAGTTTTACATAAGTATGTTATCGACGGGGAAGCTTACTTTTTCTTGAAGCCGATGGAATAGAGCTCATTTACAAAACAATTTTGCCAATCCCCTCTGGAGCGTGACAAACATCACATATAACCAAACAACACAGAGCCATAAACATTCATAAACATACAGACAGAAAACAAGTAAAGTACGAGCTTTCTTCCCAAAACTTTAACCGTCAATCAGGTATTGATCTACTCACGTGGCTAACGCTGTTCGCTAATATTTGTGGAGAAAACTTTACCGATTGTTTTTTTCCCCCTGACAGATAGATTTATGGAGGACAAGGGGCTCGATTTGGGGCCAGGGACTTGGACAGCGGGCTGTATTTTTAAAAGCCTCTCTCCCCCTTTCATTCCTCCAGACTGTGTGTGCCGTGTTTGGGTTATCTCCTGGATGTTTACATTTCAAAGACATGATAAGATTCACAACTGCGAAGGACAGAGAAAAAGAATGCACGTTTTCTTCTAGAAGTTTTGGGGTGCATTTCTCTATTAGAAATCACGGGTAGCTATTTATAATTTTCCTTTGTATTGGGGGGTCGATGGCATGGGCACTCCAGCTGTTTCCTTGTCAGATGTCAATCCCATTTGTCCTCCCCTTGTCCCTTTCACTTTCCCAGGGGTCCTACCTCTCAGCATCCTACTCAGGCTTTGTCACTAGCACCCAGACCTGAATCCACAGCGGCTTGGACCCTCTTACTTTTGCAAAATGGTGGGCTCAGCTACCTGCCTTATTATCCTGCTCTCCCACCTGGTCTGTGGACACCCCCCACACGTCCTTCTCTAAGCTCAGCCCTGCTTCCAACTTTCAAATTCCAGCTGCAGCTTCTCCTGGGAGTCAAGGCCAGCCCACGGCAGAGGCCCGCCCACTGCAGCTGTCATTCATTTCCCTCTCTGCTGCTGTGCGCTCTGGGCAGTTCGTCCAACAAGTGCCACCGATCAGGGGGCGTTTCCGCGGTGTCCCCATACTCCGGCGGCAGTCCACGAGCGTCTGACATACGAGCCACACGTCACCCCATGGAAGTCATTGGCCAACGTGGGACTTCCCCTGTGGGTGCCTCTTTCTCAAGGCTCTCTCTCCACTTGTTGGTTAGAAACCTTGGGAGCCCCCCCTGTGTGAAATCTGAAAACGGCCCCCCTACATGTTGGGCAAGAAGGGACTGCAGGAAGGGGCAGGCCACTCCTTGGCCAGGGAAGGCAGGCAGAATGCACTTCCCGAAACCCAGGGCTGGGGGGTGAAGAGCCTTCGGTGGCCCAGGTCCTGCTCAAGGGTCAACTCGTAGTCACATCCTCTCGATGACCCCCCTCTCCAGCACCCAGGTGGGATGGAGGAGTCCTTGCCCCGAGCACTGGCCTCTGTCCCTGAAGGAGTTTAGAACAGCCCTCCCTCCCCACCCCGAAATATGCTGCTTTGGCATAGCCATTATTTGGAGTTAAAGGCACTCGTAAAACAGCAGATACAAGCAAGAAACACTCTGATCTTTCTCTTTCTGAAAGCAGGAGGTAAACTCCGGTGGGAAAGGGGCCTTCTGGACCAGGAGGAAGTACTCTCAGCTGAGACACCTCTGCTGTTAAAAGTAACACCTGCCTTCCTCATGTCTCTCCCCACATTTTAGTTACTTTTGCACAGTCGCTACTGTTTCTTCGACCTGAGATTCCCTTGGGCCTCGACGCTTCTCTGGGTCTTCATTTTTCTCATGAGGACTCCCGCGTACGTATAAATAAAATCCGTATGCTTTTCCGTTGTTAATCTGTTTTATGGCAGTCCCAGCTGGAAACCCCTAAAAAGGAAGAGGAAAATTTTTACTTTCCCTGCATCACAGAGAACAGGAAGAAGAATTGAAAGCTCATGGTGCATTTCAAAGTGGTTGATCTGCCCCCTCCCACCCCCGTCTCTCCCCAAAGCAGGACACGAAGGTGTGGGGGTCCCCGCGCATTCTTAACTCTCCAGTGAGTCTACACTGAGCCTCTGGCAATCGTCAACGGCAGCTTAAGTGTCCCCGCCAGTGCTGGTTCCTTCTGGCTAGTGCGAGCGTCGTTTCTCAGTGGTTATAATTCTCTGTCTCTCTCTCGATGTTCTGGGCCACGGGTTTGCCCTGGGACCTCAGTTCCCCGAAGGATCTGAGAACAGTTGTTGACTTTCTCCTTATTAAGCTTTTCTCTTGCTGCGAGAATGGAGTTATGACTACCAAGTTCTTTACCTGTTGGACTGGAAACTAGAAGTTTCTATTATTTTTTAAGAGATAAAAAACCCATCACCCTGATGATGAATACCCGGTGACTTCCCCGACACACCTTTGAAGGCGGGTGCCCCTCGGGGCTGTGTCCAGGTGTCCATCACGATCAGGCAGTGACCTCCAGCTGTGACTCTCCAGCCCAGATGCTGGCTGTGGCGCGCTAGCTCTGCTGTTCATCTGCCTTTCATCCCGCACCTGGATGTCGCCCGGGTGCCTCAAACACATGTCCGATTCAAATTCACCATCTTTCCTCATCAAACCAACCTGCAGCCCAGATTTCCTATCTCAAGTGATTGGGATTCAGGTGCCCACGCCAGAAATCCTTCTAGAGCTTGCCCTGCCCTACCCCGCAGCACCTGTCCATCACCAGGTTTTTGTGGAGCTTCCAGGGGGCCAGTTTGCCGCGGCCACCCAGACGGTTGTCTCAGGGCAGCCGTGAGCATCTCTTCCCTGGGTTGTCTCTGTGGCCTCCTCGTCGTCGGTTCCTCTCAGCCATCTTCTGCTTCTTCCCATGGCTATCGGAGATCTCCCAAAACATCTATTTCTGTCTGTCCCTCCCCTGCCATGCAAACCACCCCTGGCCCCCAGGCGTTGCAGGATAAACTCTAAACTGTTTCTCCCCAGTTGCAACCCCTGGGTCTCCTACTCTGTCCTCCAGCTAGAGCCCCTGCCCCCTTCCCAGCATCCTTCTCCACTGAAACTACTCGCTTCCTCTCCAGAACGGACCATACGCTCTTGCTCACATCGGTGTGATACTCAGGCAGGCAGGTAGACTGTTCCAGAGAAAGGCAATGCTGCTCACCTGTCCACTGTCCATCTCCCACCCATCCTGCCGGGTTCAGTTCAGATATCACCTCCTCCAGGAGGCGGTCCCTGTCCTCCAGATCACGGATGTGCTGACAGATGTTTAACTCCTCATCCTCCGGGCAGGAAGCCCTGACGTGTAGCGTCTGCCGATTTCCGTGGTGTAAATACTCCCATCACGGCCGATCTCATTTTACCAACGTGATGTCACTAAACAGGTTAAGAAGGGACGCTTGTCGTCGGCTCCCTTCAGCTGACACGAGTCCCATCCTGCTCTGAATGGTGGCAGGATGAACCTCCTGGGGCTTCCAGCTCAGCTTGTGTCTCCCTCCATGGATCACAAGGACACATTAAAGAACAAAGCAACTTCAGATGGCCCAGGAGAAGGACAGATGAAAGGCTCAGCTCTAATCAATTCCCGCCTTGCTACTTACTGACCTAAGGCAAGTGACTCAGCCTCTCTGAGCCTCACATTTGTCATCTATCAAATGGTCAAAACCGTGTGTTCTTCTTAAACTTGCGTAGGAATTAAATGGACGTAAACAGTGTAAAATCCTGTTAGAGGTTAGCGGTGGGGGAAGGGGACCATCAAAGGAGGGGGGGGAAGGACCTTCGAAGAGTGTGTGTCCTTTCGGTTGAGAACCTGTGAATCTGGGACCGGAAGGCAGGAGTGAGGGCGGGAGGAGTCCCAGAGAAGGGCTTCGGAGGGCAGCCCAAAGGGCTGGACAATATCCTCAGGCCCGGGACCCTTGGGATGTTCAGAAGGAAAAATTGGACCAGTTATTCTAGAAGCAGGACACCCGGTCAGAAGCTGCTGGGGGAGGGGCACAGAGCTGGCCAGGTAAAAACCCTTTTAGGGGCTGGGGCTGGGGCTGGATTAAGTGAGAGAGGAGGGGGTTAGAGACAAGGATTTTTTTTGTTTTGTTTTACTCCCTGGAGATGGGATGACAGCCTTGGGCATCTTAGTCATTAAGCTCAGGAGATTAGAGGCTCACAGATCATTGCTTGGGGAAGAACTCCACCCCACGAAAGAAACCAGAGTCTATTGTATTCGCCCCAGAGAAGGAGAAAGACTGACTTAACTTCTGCCCCTCCTTCTTGGGCGGCCCTCTGCTCATCCTGCTTAACGAGACTCCAAAGTTCTGTGTCATCTAGGACTTCGCTACTCAAACAGTGGGTCTGAGGTCAGCGGCAGCCATGACTGGGAGCCTCTTAGAAATGCAGAATCCCAGGCCTCAGCCCAGAATCTGCAGCTTAACCATTCGCCCAGGGGATGGTGTGCACAGCGAAGCTTGAGACGTGCTGGCTTCAGCTCCGTGTGGCCGGCCCTTGTCCTTCTTGTATTTCTAGAACCTCAAACATGGTCAGTACTCAAAAAGGACCGAGTGATGGATTGACATCACTGGTTGAAGGATGCGGTACAAGGATGGGAAGAAGGCGTGTTTGAGAGAGAGAGAGAGAGAGAAGGTGAAATAAGCAAGACGTGGTGGCTGATTGGGTAGGGGGTGGGGGAAGATGAGAACCCAAGAGGCCTGATGCCACCATTTCAAGAGGTGGAAATAGGGACCAGCGGCTCTCATTTGAAATGGTGGCTCTGGGAACCTTTAGCTTCTGGAGGGCTGGACTCGGGCTTGGCCTGAGAAGGAGGCCAGGGAAGGATGGAGGCCGGGGTGGGATGCAGGCCGAGCCACGTGTGCATGAAACCACCTGGGCAACTTGCAAGGCTCACAAAGAGATTGGAAGAGGCCCAGGGATGCCAGCATGGGGAAGGGTGGGTTGAGAACCACGAGTCCTCCAGAGAATGACCAGTCAGAGGGGCAGGAGGCCAAGGGTGCCAACAGTTCATGGCCAACTGTCAAATGCCACCAGGAAGTCAGAGTCCTCCTGACAACTAACTCCCCACTGCATTTGCTGATGGTGCTGTTCGGAGACCTCAGTCCCCAGAGGGGACAGCCACAGCTGTGCAGACTTCCTTAAAGCTCTTCCATCTCATAAACGAAACTTAGAAATCCCAGCCTCCTTGAGTAGTCCAGCCCTGATTACAAATGTGATTAGGTAAATCCCTTCCAACAATTTCAACTGGCAAGTACAGATTTCTCATGGTCCGATCTGAAAACAACACCCTCATGATGTTTATACTTGAAACTTCTACGATGTCAAGGCCAGGGGCCTCTTATTTCTACATCTCTTCCATCCCTGCTTTTATTCCTTCTCGGGGACTTTGCTCTGCGTGTGTTTTTGGTTTCTCCCTAGGGCTTTGGTGGTGGAATGTGGGTACCTGCTCACGCTCACGCTCACGCTCACATCTGTGATACTCTCCCAAGATGAGCTGATGTCACTCCATCTGGATGTTGACCTTAGTCCTTGGATGGGGTGCAGGGCTTGGCTGCCTCTCCAAGGGGGACGTTTGGCTAGTTAATCATTTGGGACATCCTCCACTGAGCTCTCTTTCTCCTGGACGACTGAGGGTGACCCCCATGCTGTGTACCTGAAGGAGCCTCGTCCGCCCAGCGGTTCTGTGGGGCACCCCCGGAGGCCGAGAATCCGGTGTGGCTACTGCCCCCACCGGCCCCCACCACCCAGCTGAGTTTATACTTTTCTGATTCCACAGATAAAGCAGACATGCCTCTCCTATTTGTTAGCAGCAATAAAAGAAACAAAACACACAGCCCCACTGAATGTGCTCGATGCAAATTCAAACAAGTCCTGACAGTCATCCTTTTTACATTACGTCCCTCTTGGAAGGCTGGCCTGTATGTTAACTTTTTTCTTTTGAGTTCCATCAAAAGTTGGGGAAAACTTTTGATTGTTCTAGTGTCTGTCCTCTGCTTCCCCAAAGTTTCTGAGGGTGGCCTTATTTCCTGGCCACATCAGGGCATTCTGGAACATTCTAATTTTCTTTTTTTTTTTTGTGTTGTTGTGACCGGAATAACCAGACTCAACCTGAGTGCTCTGATATTAGAGGCAGTTTATTAGCCGGCGGCTGTCCTTCCAAAGGAGCAGCCCCGAAACATAAGGGTACAAGGGTTTTAAGCCCTAAATCCTATAAATCATTCTATTCATTCTATTCATTACCTGTCAACCTAAAGGTGGGTTGTGCAAGCGGGAGGTACAGAAGCAGAAAGCGTAAAGTTAAAATGTTACGTTCCCATGGGTGATAGTCAAACAATAACTCTTAACAAGGAGGCAGGTGTCCAGAAGCAAGCTGTGGCGATTAGCACATAGGCTCCTATCCTTAACCCATTACTACATCTTTGTGACCTTTTCAGGAGCACGTCATCACAGTGTGCTTCAAGGAATCCTGGTCTCCTTGAGCAGAGAAGGTTTTAGAGCCCGAATATTGGGCGCTGGGATGCCCATGAGACTTGGATGGTGGGGCCTAAGGTGATGGTGGCTTTCGGGCCACTCTTGTCAGAAACGAAACCGGAAATACATTTTTAAGGTCATAAGTTTACAGTAAATTCTTTCGGGCTGTGGTTTTTTGTGAACAAAGATTAACAGCATTGTTGATGTTGATCTTACACTGACAGGAGTTGGCCACAAGCATGTCATGGGGATGGGGGCAGGAACCCTCATCCTCAGGAGGGGACAGGAAGCGGATGGGAATGGGCAAGGGGGACTCGGAAGGGAAGAGAAATAAGGATGGAGGTGACTCTTTTTGAGACATCTGGCTGAAGGGAAAAGAGAATTAGGGGTCACGGGGGTGTGAGGGTCGCTTTTTGTTTCCTTGTCCTCTTTATCAAGATGGGAGAGGTCCCAGCTGGCTTAATTAAGGGTGGGGCGGAAAGTGCTAGCAGTGGGAAAGTGTCCATTGGGATTCTTCAGAGTACAAGGGAAAAAGAATCCAGCTTATCTGGTTAAACCAAACTGCATAATGGAGAAGCCCAAGGGCCAATCAAACGGCTCGGTGGGAGCCGAGGCTCCAGGAGGCCCAGTTCCCCGCCCCCACCCCCGTGTGTGTCCCACAGCTCAGGACCCCCCGGGGGCGGGCTCTGTTCTGAGATGGAGCCTCCCGTCACGTGCCGGAGAGACACCAGGGAGCTCCGCTCTACACACACCCCACTCCTCGTCCAGAAGAAAGAGCAGAGCGTACACCCAGGGCCGTTCGGGAGGAAGAGGAAGCATTTGTGTCCCAGACTTCTCCAAAAGACCCAGGGTGGCCAGGTTCTGAGTGCGTCCCCAGAAACACTTGACAGATGGGTAAACTGAGGCCACGCTCTGCGCCCCCACCCCAGCATCCTCAACAGCCAGACCAGGCCACTTTACAGACAGGTAAACTGAGGCCACGTTCTGCGCCTTCAGCATCCCCAACAGCCAGGCCAGGTCAGATTATAAGGGGTTCGGCCTCAGAGTCCACTGAGGGCTTGGGGTCAGGCAAACCTGAATTCCAGTCTCTGCCCCTTCCAACGTGCTCCGTGAGCTTGGGCAAGTGCCCGTCTCAGCCTCAGTTTCCTCGTCTGTGAAATGGGCGTCATGACAGCACAGCCGCAGAGGGTTGTTGTGAGATTAACAAGCTGCTACAAGGCAGTTTCTTCCCGGGGTGAGCCGGAAAGAGCTCGTCAGACAGTCTTGAGAGATGTTCCCAGAAGAAAGCCATCTCTTCAGTTTTCTTTCAACCCTTCTGCTTAGGTCCAGGCGCTGGCCTGTCTTGAATACCTTGGGGATCTCACTTTATAACAAGGAGCGGGGCAGGAGGGGGCAATGGGATCCCCTGAGCCTTCGAACAGTGTTTTATGCTGTTTTTTTTACTGTTGCTGGCTAGTCTAGCTCAGTGGTAGCGGGGTTTCTCTCTAGGGCACGAACACAAAGTGTCCTTCGGAAATACATGTATTGGGATGACAAAGCCAATGTAAAGACAAAACATTGTAGACGCCACCTGTGGCGAAGGGGTACGGATTCACCGGGTGCCCACGCACATTTGTCGAGGGGTCCCTGCCCAGTCACTCTGTTCCAGACACGGTTCCAGGAGGGAGACACTGCGGGGACTGACTAAGGCTGCCGGGGACCCCCTGCCCTGGGCAGCTCGCATTCGGGTGCAGGCGACCGGTGACAGAATAAACGGGTATTTGAAACATAAATCATGTCACACGGTGATAAGTGAATGCGGGGGAGGGGGGAATCAAGGAGGAAAAGAGGAACGGGGGAGAGAGATGTATAAGTATCTGCACGAGGCTGTTCCAGGCAGAGGAGCAGCAGGAGGACGGGTCCCCCGAGGGCCAGCGAGGAGGCCAGGGAGGCGGGACTGTTGGATGGAGACGAAAGGGGGAGGTCAGAGGGAGGGACGGGATGACCATCGGCCCTCAGGTGCTGCTTGGATGGGCCAGAGGGCGAGGCAGGGACTCCAGCCAGAGGAGGTCCCTGCCCGCAGCCTGGGGAGAGGCCGGTGACCTGGACAAGGGGTGAGGGGAGAAGTGGGGCTTCCGGGCACGGTTGGGCATCATCGGCTGATTGATGTCTCCCGCGCCAGGGGACCGCGTGACAGCAGCCGGGTAATGAGTGTGGAAGGAGCATATCAAGGGCTGAGCATGGGGCTGTAGCAACTTCAGAGGTTGGCACCCCAGACCATTCCTGGGGCAGGCATGGAGCGTCTCCACTGTCTCGGGGGCCTGGGCACCGGCCATGACCTGAGCCAGAGGATCTGGCAAGGAGAATAGAGGAGGGCCTGGGGGGCTGGGGGGTGGGTAGTGTGTGTGTGTGGGGGGCAGCCAGGGAGGAGCAGGACAAAGTGCCAGCCTGGTGCTGTCCGAGAAGACGAGAAAGGAAGGGATTTCAGAAAGAGGGAGTGGGCGGCCGTGACAAATACTGCTGGAGGGACCCGTAAGACAAGGACAGAGACTGGCATGGGCCCAGTAACATGGGGACCAAACAATGATGGATTTAGTCGATTAGCGGGGGGTAGGGGCAGGGGCCAGAGCCGGATGGGAGGGGGTCTGAGGGTGCATGGGCAGAGAGCTAGGGCAGGCAGGGTGCAGAGACCACGCTGGCAAGGCTGCGGCTGGAGCGGGTAGAGCTGTGGCAAGAGGGCATTTTGTTGACTTGGTCTAGTTTTAAGATCGGAGAAGCAACAGCGTGTGAATGGACGCGAATGACTGGGTGGGCGCTGGCTCGAAAGGGGTTTCCTGAGGACAAACGGAAGGGCTGCGGGTCAGCCTGGTCCTGGTGGGAATTTGGTTGTGATTCATTGATTGGAAAGCTAAGTCTGGGGCACCTGCCAAGGGCCAGACCGTTCCTTTCTGGGGCAGGCATGGAGCGTCTCCGCTATCGCGGTGGCCATGGCCTGGGCACAAGGCCATGCATGACCTGAGCGGGAGGAGCGAGGGGGGGGAAAGGACCCTGGACGCCGGGAAGGTGACCACACTGCGGGGTGCAGCGCCGGTCAGAGCTGGAGGGAGGCCGTGGGTGGGTTAACAAGTAGATTCTGGGCGGGGGCATCAGGCCGGGGTCCACACTGCCCCTGCCCCTTCTCCGTAGCATGACTTCCAAGTTTCTTGACCGCTCTGCGCCTCACTTTTCTCGTGATTAAACGGGGGAGGTGGGCTTATGAACCCACAGAGCGGGAGGCACGGATGGGGGGGTGGTGCGCCCCGCACCTGCCGCCCGCGGGGGGCGGCCGTCTAGCCGGCGCGCGCCGGGAAGGCAGGGACCCGGAGGGGCGGCGCTGGCCACGCCCCGGCCGGAGGCGCGGCGCTCGCTGCCCGCCCGCCCGCCCGCCGCGCTCGGGGCCGGAGCTGTCCGCCGCCGGCCGCCGCGGGAGCGGGAGGTACGGGCGCCGCGCGCGGGGGGCGCGGGCGGGGTCTGCGCGCTGGGGAGGGGCGCCTCCCGGAGGAGAGGGGAGCGCGGGGTCGCCGCCCGGGGCCACCTGTTCCGAGGGACACTCGAGTGCGCGCCGCCTGCGCGCAGCGGTCCCCGGCCGCCGCCCGCACCCCGCGGCACCCCGAAGTTGAGCAGGAGCCCAGGGCGCTGGCGGAGGCGCGCCCGTCGGAGCGGCGCCGCCCGGCCCGGGGACCCCGGGGAGCCCGGGGACCGCGGGGGGCAGAGGGCAGTGGCGCCGAGGAGCCCGGGTCCCGCTGCGGGCCTGCGCGGCGACACTGGGGAGTAGCGCCGCGCTGTCTGGGGGCGCGGACTGGTCCCCCGGGGGGCCTGGCTTGGCCGCCGCGCTCGCCCCAGGCCCGGGCGGGAGCGCCTCCGGCAGACCGGAGGGGAGCGGCCGGCTGCAGGGCCGGCTGCCGGGGCCGGGGCCGGGGATGCTGCGGCTTTCCACGCGCCGACGCGGGGAAGGGCCTTCCAGGCGGAGGGGACCGCCTGGGTGCGAGCCGGCGAGTCCGGCCTCTGCGCTCCCTCCCGGGATCCGGACCCGCAGGCGACCCCCGCCTGCCCGTGCGCTTCTCTCCCTCCCAGATGGGGAAGGTTGGGGGAGGTGGGAGCTGCGGGGAGGTCCAGGCTGAGTCCATCCCTCCTCACTGCTAGGGGAGTCCCCTGGCCTCAGTCTCCTCATCTGACCTCTCATCCCACCGTCTTCTTACCAGATTCAGCTGAGCCTCTGACTCCGAAAGGGTTAAAAGCCATTTATGTCCTCCCCCTGCCCCCCACAACCGCCCCCCTCCCTGAGTAGGACACCTGTACTATCTCCCCCAAAGAATATCCAGTGAGCGCTCCCTGCAGGCCCTTCGAAGTCACGGGAAGCCATTTACTCCGTCATTCATCAGAGACCCAGTTGCACCTGGCCCCCGCCCACTGGCCCTCCCCGCTGTTCTCTCCTCCAGCTGCCAAAAGAGGGGGGGAAGCCGGCCTTCCCCGGGGTGACATAGCAGAGCCCAGGCTGGCCAGGACGACAGCCCTCCCGGCCAGCACCTGCTCGCTGCCTTGCCACAGCACGGGTTTCCAGACCAGGCCCAGATACACAGGAACAGCCAGGCAGGGGTCTTCTGTGGCTCATTTTCCTCCCATGCGTGTCCCTGCTTGTCTGCTAGGACGGCTCCGTATCAGAGGACAAACTCCGACAGGGCAATTCTTAAAAATAGGGTTTGTTTCCTTGTACCGGTTGAATGAAGCCTTCTAGCTGCCTAGGTTATCGGCGAGGTTGTCCCCTGGGTGTGTGTGGCAGGGTTGGCAGAGTCCTACGCTTACTGAAAATCCTAGAAGGCTGTGACCGGCCACAGGGGGGTCCCGGGGGCCGATGTCGGAGCACCCAGGGTGGCAGGAATGCAGGATCCCCCCCGAGGTCTGAGCTAGGACGGGAGTGAAGTGAGTTACCCCCGCCAAGGTCTGAGCTGGGACCAGAGCAGAGTGAGTTGAGGTAGCTGCCCCCCGCCCCATCTGTGGCCAGACTGGAAGACAAAAAAGGCAGCTTGAGCTGTGGGAACAGCCCCGGCCCTCCCCGGCCTTCCCTGGCCTTCCCTGTCCACGCTGTTGCCCTTCCTGGTTCTCCCTCCCTGAGGGTGGGGTAGGTCGCTGCACCTTGGACCTGGCCACCCACACTGGGTCCCACTGTGCTCTCTGGAATGCTCTCCCCTGCTAAAAGGGTCCTTCCCATGTGTGGTCACAGCTCCGCTGTCTCACTCCCCTCGTCCCTCCTTGCCTGAAGCCGGCGCCCAGCCTGGCACTTCGTGGGTGCTCACTAAATGTTGCTGGAAAGAAGTGTGTGTGTGTGTGTGTGTGTGTGTGTGTGTGTGTGTGTGTGTAGGGGGGGTTCCATCTGCGCACCCCTTGGAGATTGACATCTCTGTTAAAATTTGCCTTTTTGGGCCAGACTTTTAAAACATCTTTTTTTTTTTTTTTTTTGGTACATATTTGAGTATCTTGTCTATGTAAATGTTTCAAATCCTCCACCTCTCTCAAACACTGCTTTTATATTTTTTAAAGTTTATATTGTTACATCACATTCAGTTACTGGATCTCATGTGCCATTTCAAATGTACGCATACACGTGTGTGTTGCTGCATGTTTCTTGGTCCTCAGTGCACACGAGCGTCGGGAAGGGCCGTGCCCAGAGCCAGCTGGCCCTCTCAGGGACTGTATACGCCTCCTGGAGCTGCGAGTATGTCTTTCTTGTTATTTCCTAGAAATAAAATTCCTGGGTCAAAAGAGGATAAACGTCTAGGATCTCTTGGTGTGTTTCTCATTCACTTGTTTGAGCTCCTAAGTGTCGTATACTTGTCCCTTGTCGCTTTGTGGCCAAGGTCTTCTCCCGCTGCGGGTGTGTTTAAGGAGCATGTTTTACATTTTTATGTGTGTGTGCTTTTTGATAAGGGAAACATTTATGAGCTGATGAGAAAGAGCCCGAAGAGGGAGCGGCCTGGGACACCCTTATTAGGAAGGGCAGGTAGATGGCCTGAGGTCCCAGTGGGTGCAGAAGTGGGGGGCAGGGTTCAGCACTGGACCTTCTGGGCTGCTGAGGACAGGAAGTGAGAGGGAGGGGCTGGGAGGAACTGGCTTTGATTTTCGAAGAGATGGGGGCAGAAAAGCGTCTGTGGGGAGGAATGGCTGTGGATCCGAGGTGCCCAGCTCCTGCGCCGTTTGCTGGCCTCGGCCCCTTGAGTCCTCCCTGCCTCCCTGGGAAGTAGTAGCAGGTGTTAGCACCCCCGAGGGAAAGGAAGTACCTCGTTCAGGGTCAGGCAGCTGATGGGTGTCAGAGCTGGGTTCGGGGTAGGCTTCCCGACACCAGCTGCAGTGACAACACCCTTCTTACTCTGTGTGGAACTTGGTGACTGTCCCTTCCTCTCCTGTCTGCCTTCCCTCTGGACAGAGCCCAGTGGGTCCAGGAGCTTCCCGTGGAAGTGAGATTGGTCACAGGACTAGGAGAGCTCGTTTCCTTCCCGGGCTGGTGACCAATCACCCTCCCCTGTCCACGCACGCTTGCCTGCCAGGAGCGGACCCCAACAGAAGCACACAGCCTTCTGGATGTTAACACCTGTGCGAAGTCGGGGTTCGGGGGAGCTGGGTAGACAGGCGCAGGAGAGTGAAACAGGCAAAGTGGTCTTCTCATTCTGTGAAGAGGCTTGATTTGAAACAGCAGAAGCCATTGTCCCAGATGTAAGCACAGAGCCAAGGAGGTCCCCCCAAACCTCCAGCTGTCCCTCAGCTTCATTTGTCCCCCCCCACCAGTCTCCAAGGTAACCCCCTGAGTTGGGGGGCAGGCCACCATCAACTGAGCCCTGGCTAGGTGCCACATACTTTGTTACCTGATCTTATGTAACCCTCTCAGTATCCTGTGTTGTTAGTCCCATTTTATAGGGGAGAAAACTGAGACTTAGAGTCCAGTACTTCGTGACAGTGAGATTCGAGCCCTTAGCCCCCCAGCGATGTCCCAGGTGAACTAGGCTGGGCCACAGGCAGACAGAGACTCCTTTTACTTGGCAAAAAGGGTGTTCGAATCCCAGCTGAGCCTCGATTGCCTCAGGACTGTTGGGGTGATTAAGCGAGTTATCGCTTCATCTTAACCTCTTTGACCAGTGGCTGAGGACCGTAAACACCATTGTTCCTAGCTCCACACCTGACAGGAAGCTTCCAATTAATGGTAACTCAGCCACGGGCTCCCTCCACCCCCACCCCCCCCCCGAAATGCGGGAATGTGGGGGGATCCCTGACATCGGGGAGAACGTGGGCTCTCGAAAACCTTTCTTAGAGACCCGTTAGTGATCAGCGTCTGAAAGTTAAAAATTCCATTTCCTTTGACTCAAGAGGCTTATTTCTAGGAAGGAGTCCTCTAGAAGTGATGAAAAAAGAGGTGAGTGCGGATAAGATGCTCATCACAGCGTTATCTGTAAAAGCAGAAAGATGGCAGCCACGTTTCTGGGACTTAGTCAAGATGGGAAACAGGAGAAATAAAGGATGCGACCGCCGTGTTTCGGGATACAACGCAGCCCCGGAAATTAGGGCGTGGAGCTCTGTTTATTGATATCATACGAAGGGCAGAGCCTATATTATTCAAGCAGCTTTTTGTCCAGGTGTAATTTACACACATCGCACGCATACAGTCCGACGAGTTTTAGGAAAGGGGCACAATTAATGCGACCTTACCTGTGCCGTCCCGTCTTGAGCACAGGGGCCCGGCGTATTTTTAAATGAAAAACAAAACCAGGTGTACACAGCACGTGTAATACGATCTCCTTCTGGGTGTCTCCTGCCCGCAGGCCTGGGTACACATGGTTCCATGTCCGTGGAGCAGAGCAGGAGGTGTCACCGCAGCGTGGGGATGGGATGCCCCGCGCGCATGTGCACGTGCACACGCGCACTCTCTCTAGTAAGCGCTGGCGGCCCAGCCAGCTACACGATGGTGGACACGTGTTGTAGAAACACGTAGACAGTACTCCAAGGTGTGAAGACGGAACAAAAATCGCCCTTAACCCTTGCAGCCAGGAATAAAACCGAGACAGCATTTTTGGGGATTCTTGGCAAATGGCAATTCTTCTTACTTATTATGGTCAGAAGGTTGCTGGGCAGGGGACAGGTGGAGGGACATTTGGGGAAGAGCGAACCGCGTTACTTGAGAAGCTTGGACTTCCCAGAACCTGGTGGCTTTGACAGAGAGAGAAGACCTAGTTTTTCTTTTGGGTTTGGACCATCGTTTTCAAAGGCACTTAGGTATGGGGATGGTTTTCCTTTATCCCCCATCCCATTTACGGCGTGGCCTGCTGAGAGCCAGGCCCTCCCTAATCCGATGTCATTTACGATCTCAGGCAGCGTGGGCAGTATTTGGCACGGTATCTACTTTCTTCAGCTTCCAGTTCATTCCAAGGCCAAATTCAGCCCGGTCATTCCCAGGGTCTACCCATTGTCTAGGCCGTGAGTGAGGCTAAGGGTTCCGGTGAGTGCCACTCACACACCCACTCAGGCGGAAGGGAACCACAGCTCCTACTGTGTGCCAGCATCCACAGCTCCTACTGTGTGCCAGCATGCACAGCTCCTACTGTGTGCCAGCATGCACAGCTCTGGGGACCCGGCCCACAGCCCACAGTAAGAGCTGTGCCACAATCCAGGTGACCTCCTGGAGGTGGCTGCTGTGCTCCTAGGGGGCGAGGGACTCACAGAGGAAGAGGGTCTGAGGCTTGGGGGCAGACGGACGTACATGGGTGCACACCCTGCCTCCCACACTGACTCACCATGCAGCCTGGGAAGGTCCCTCCCCTCTCTCTGCACCTTTGTTTTCTCATTTGTAAAGTGGGTCCGTAGCGGTCAATGTGGAGACAGACGTAGTGGGGACTGTGCTTGGCAGGGCGCCTGACGCGCTTTGTTCTTGGCACATGGTGAGCTCCGACTCCGGATTATGGTGAGGGAGTTCCTGAGCGGTGGAGGTGGGAGGGATATTTTTGGGAAGAGGAAAGTGTGTTGCAGGAAACTGGAATTCCCAGAGCTTGGGGACTCGAGCAGCAAGGCAGAGAGGTCAGGGTGGCCCGGTCCGGACGTTGTGGCCCCTGGAGAGGGGCTGGGCTGAGAGCAAGTGCCCACAAAACCTCAGCATCGTGGGAGGTGGGTGAGGCCTGCAGGGGGCTGAAGCAGGAAGCCAGGGAGGAAGCTGGGGTGATGGGTCCCCAGACAGACAGAGAGAGAACTGAGCTGCGCTGTGGCTGAGGGTTGGTGGCAGGGAGAGACGGGGAAATCCATTCAGAGCGAGGTTCCCTCCCTAATCTCTGCCCTATGCCTCTCCCCTAGATTATCACAATGGCCTCCTAACGGCTTTCTTGTCACCGCAAGTCCCCTGTAGTTTAGACTCAAAAAGCAGCCAGATCTTAAAGATCTCTTTAAGATATAAATCATATCTTATAGCCCTTTCTTTCTCAAAATGTTCCAGGGGTCCTCAACACCCCCCAGGGCTTGGTCTCCCCATTATTTCTCTGACCTCTGGTCCTGGTACCCTCCTTGCTTACTCTGCTATTCTATCAGCACCCTGGGGCCTTTGCAACTCACCATTTTCCCACCCTGGACACCTTCCCACGGATCACCCCGTTTTTCAGAGAGGTCACCCCTAACCGTTCCGCATAAAGTCACACCTCCAGCCGCAGTCCTCCCAGCCCCGCCTCCCTGTGGCATTTTTTCTCTGTCCCCCATCTCACCGCCTGGTATATCTCTTTACTTGTTTATTTTCTCCCACTAGCATGCCGGCCCCACGAAGCCGAAGACTCTGTCTTCTCCCTTCACCGCTGTGTGTATTTCAAGTCCTCGGAGTGGGTCCTGGCTCACAGTAGGTGCTCAAGCATTTGTGGAAGGAATGATCGAGGTTCTGGGAGGGATGCCAAGGGCTTGGCTGGTTTCTTTCCAAGATGACTTTGTATGAGGTCAAGCAAGGGCTCTCTTATCCGTGAATTGCCATCCCTCTGGCCCCATTATCTGTGTGTGTGCTCTTAGCCTGGCACCCATGGGCAAGCGGCCCTGAGAAGAAGTGTTGACTACTTCTGATGGAATGTACAGAACCAGTGCCAAGAGGGGCCAGATTCAGAAGGTCTTTCTGGAAGAATCCTTAGACATTGTTGTCCTTTCCAGGCTCTCTATTTGACAGATGAAGATATTTAGGCTTAGAATTGGGAGTGGGGAGGAGGGTCATACTTCAAGGTCACAGAGCAAGTGTGTCGAGGACAGAAACCAGGCCCCTTTGCTCAGGCAACATCCGGGTAGCAAAGACTGTCACCGGTAAGAATACCCAGGATTGGCAGTGCCCTGTGTGTGTGTGTTTGGAGGTGGGGGATGGCCCGTTTCGTTGGCCCATTTGTCTGTTCACGTGACTCTCTTGCTGCCAATTATTTTTAATCTTTAATATAGTAAAAGAAAAGAGAATTTTTCTTCCCAGTAGCGTGAACTCAGGACCTGTAATTCTGGCCAGAATTTCTCAATGCCTGTTCCATGGGCATTTCATTTGCCAGCATGATTTCATCTAATGAAGAGTGTCCCTGGCTGCGTGTCCCTCGATAATCTCTGGGTGCAGCTAGTGACCCGTCCAGAAGGCTTGTCCACACTCAGCCACCCTGGCACTACAGGAGGTGCTGGTGAATGGCTACACATATCCACAGACTGCATGTGGGGGAGTCCAGACTCCTGTGTCTTACTGCTCCCTGAATCAGCCTAAAGCTTAGGGTGTTGGTGTCACCTTGCCCCTGTAAAGCCCACCCCAGGCAGCTCGAGCTTTAGGCAAGCCCTGGAGCAGAGCTGGAGTGACAGTGGTAAGGAGGGGTGTCTGAGAGTTGGAGGCAGACATATGGACCACATGAAAATCCTGCCTTAGTAGTTTACTAGCCATGCAGCCTTGGGAAGGCTGGGAAGGTCACCTTTCCTCTCTTGAGACTGATGAATGAAGAGTCAAAGGCATGTGACCTTATTTTTTACCCTCAGGTGGTGAGGGCAGACAGGACAAATCAATTACACTGTCTAACAGTGGTGATCTGTATGGCTCCTGGTTTACAGTTTGTAAATGGCTCTGCCCTGGTCAGTTCCCACATTTGATTCTGGCTTTGGGGGCAGTTGAGGGATCATTTACTCAAAGTAAGTCTGTGCTAGGGTCCGCGCTGGCCACGTGGGATTTGACAAGGAGTAAAACCAACCTCGGTCTCCGACAGCTGACATTATTTTCCATGGTATCAGCGGGTCCTTGTGCCTTGTGTATTTAATTGTGTCTTTAATCAGTCCTTCACAAAAGGCTTTGGGCGTTGTTTCCAGTGGCGTGCACTTGGCAAACAAATGTGTGACCCGTCCAGATGTCACCTACCTGTAAAAGAGGGTCACGCGGCGGGATCGTGTGGTGACTTTGTGACTTTGATTTGGGGGGTTCGCCTGCCCTCCCCACTGGAGTGGTACCGTGCACATGCCAACCAGCCGTGTGTAGGGGTGACAACTGTTCCCTCACCTCACCTCCGCGCCCGAAGCATGTATCAAAGTCCTGGCTTTTGGCCAGTCGGACAGGTGAGAGATGCTATCTGTTCCGATTTGCATTTTTCTTACTTACGAAATCCTGCCTGTGTGTTTCAGGGTCATTTTGTGCGTGTGTAGGAACTGTTATCGGCCCATTTTTGTGTGTGTGTGTGTGTGGGGTTTTGGTCTTTTTCTCTTTGTTTTCTGGAAGCTCTTTATAGGGTAGGAAAATTAGACTTTTGTGATCAAGCTGTCCCTTCTGTTTTGATTTTCTTGCTGATGTTTTTTTTGGGGGGTGGACATGGAGAGATTTGTTTGTTTTTTTCGTGGAGTTAAGTAGTTTGTTCATGTTTTCTGTGATGGCTTCTGGATTTCATAGCTAATTCAGAAAACTTTCCCACCTCTGAAGTTATAAAGAAACTCACCCATGTTTTGTTCGAAATTGTTACGGGTTTTATTATTTTACGTGGGGAGTTTATCCTGGGGCATTTTCTGAGGTATAAAGTCAGCTTGTTTTTTTTCCCTACCAGCTTCTGCAGTGGCCTGACATCTGTAGTAAAAGATGCATTTGCTTTACCGATGGAAGATAACTTTTTTTGTTGAATATGCAAGTACCATATTCCTTCCGTGATTCCTTTTGTTTTGTTGGTCTGTCTGTCTGTTCACGTGACTACATTGTTTGAATTATTGGAACTTTATAGGGTGTTTTCATATCTAAAAGTCCAGTCACTCTTCATTTGTTCCTCCTCCTCAGAGTTTTTCTCCAAGTTCATGCTTATTTTTCTGTGTGAACTTTAGAATCATTTGTTAAATTCCAGAATCATGTACCGTGTATACACGTGCTTAGAGAAAATGGACATCTTTATGAAGCTGAGTCTTCTATCCAAAAACATAGCATGTCTTTCCATGTGTCATTGTGTTCTTTGGGGACTTTAAATGTTTGTTCAAATAGCTTTTGAGCATCCTTTGTTAACTTTAACCCAACGTATTATGGTGGTGGTTATAGTATATGAGGTCTTCTCTTTTATTATATTTTCTGCTTCTAACTACTTCTTGATTGTATTTAAGTGTGTGTGCCTGGGTGTGCCCTGCCACTTATTAATATCCTTTTATTGTTTGTAATCTTTCAGTAGTTTCTCTTGACTTGTCCAGATGTGCAATAGTATCTTGTGAAACCAGCAATAGTTTTAACAATTTCTATTTCATTTCTATATCTTTCATTTCTTTCTCTAGTCAGAGCGCCTTGATGAACACCTCCAGTACTCGTGATGGTGATGGGGTCGAGGGTGGAGGGGACACACCTTTGTGTCTTTCCTGTCTTCAGAGGAAATGTCCCCAAGCTGAGTACTCATACTCACTGATATGAAGCTGGCTCCTGACTTTGGTAATAATAGATATAATTTCGTTAAGGAAGTGTCCATTGATTCCTAATTTATCCAGAACGAGTATTGGAAATTTTTGTCAAATGTTTTTTAGCATCTCTGGGGATGACTGTGTGATTTTTTTTCTCCTTAGATCTATAAATATGATAAATTATATTATTGATTTCCTAATATTGAATCATCTTACCATTCTGGGAATACACCCCACGTAGTTTTGATGATTTATTCTTTTAATGTGCTGCTAAATTTCATTTGCTTATGTTTTATTTAGGATTTTTACAATAATATTTATAAATGATATTGATTAGTAGGGTGTCTTATGCATTCTTTTTCGGGTTTTCATATCTGTTATACTTTTAAAGTTTTTTTTTTTTAAATTTTCTCTCTTATATTTTACTATTTAACACTTTTAAAAGCACTGGGATTTCCTGTGAAGTGTTCACTAGAATTTTTTTCTAAAAATATCTTGCTGTGATGCTTTTGTTTCCTACTGCTCTTGTATAATTCTATTTCTGACGTGAAAGTTGGCATGTCTAGATCATCTGTCTCTTCCAGGAACAGTCTTGAGTTATTATATTTGTCTAGAAATTTTTTTCAGATTTTACATTTTATTTGCAAAGTACAATCTTTTGATTTATTTTTTATTTCCCCTCTGCTTCTTTGGTTACCTCCCCATTTGGCATTTCTTAGTTTACACTGGGGTTTTTTTTCCTAATTCTCCACTTCCTTTTTTTCTTGATTAGGTTAATAGTAGTTTACATATTTTATTAAAATTTTTTTCCCAAAGAACCAGCTTTTTTGCCGTCTCAGTTCTACTGCTTATCTGTCTCCTAATTTAGAAATAAATGTTTTCATCTTTATTCTTTCCTTATTGTATTTATGTCATGGTTCTTTTTCGAATGTTTTTACTCTAGTACTTTACTTTATGTATTTTTATCTGTGCTATTGTAATTGTTATATGTATCGAAAGCTGTACTATTTTTTTCTGATTATTGCTGCAGCTATATCCTACAAATTTGGATTAATGGTATTTTGATTGTGGTCATTTTTTTTAGAAATTCTATAAATTCAGTTTGTATCTCCCTTTTGACTCAAGAATTCTCCAGAAGAGGTTTTTTTTAAAAAAAAAAAAAATTTCCAGACTTTAAAATTAATTTCTAGTCATTCTGCCTTATGAGCATAAATGTCTGTATTTTTTGGTTTTGAATGTTGTTGAGGTTTTCAATTTTCAGGAAGGTTCTATCAGCTCTTGAAAAGAAAGTACATTATCTATTATTAGCCTAGAGAGTTTGATATATTGCAACACCTTACTGATTATTTTATTTAGATCTTCTGAATTTGTATTTATGTTTCATCTACTTCATGTTTCTTAGGCTGAGAAAGGTGAATTAAAAATCTCTTATGAGTGTGTTTCAATCTATTTATGCTAGTATCCCTGTAATTTCTTCTTTCTGAAAATCACTGCAGTATTATTTGGTGCCTTGTGAATGATACCATTTAGCATTATTAACGGCCCTTGTTGAGTTTAATTTAGTGATGCTTTAGCGTGACTGTTCATTGTCTAATGTTCAGATGATTGCTTTGTTTCTGTTTGAATTTGCCTTTATACCTTTCCTCGTCTTTTGCTTCTAACCATTCTAAATCACTTTGTCGGATGTGTAGCTCTTGGAAACAAGATAGACTTGGGTTTGCTCGGGGTTTAAACAAAAAAAAAATTTTTTTAAAAGGTCAGTGAGTTAAACTTGGTTATATTTATTGATGTGGCAGATGTCCCATTCCTGTCTGTCATATGTATGTACATATATATGTCTTTGTGCATATGGGAGGGCCCTATTCTTTACTATTTCACTGTGTGGTCTGTTTTCTTTACCTTTTTTTTTTTAACTATAGTCCTTCTGATATTTAGGACAGCTGTTAGTTTTGGTCTAGTGGTTACATTTATATATCTCTATATAATAGTCCTACTTCCTTCTTTCTTTGAACAGTATCTATTGTTTCTCTTCTATGAACAATAAATTTAACTTGTTTCCTCTTTCTCCCTGCTCCCCTTTCTCTTGTCACTGCTCCATTTTAGCTGATACTGTATCGACAGATTCTCAGGCTTATTTTTTATTTTTTCATGCTAATGCCTCTGGAAGCCCTCGGTCAGGTGGCGATATGACAGTCACCATTGCCTTCCTGTGCAATGACGTGCAAACCTGAAGAAGAGGTGTCTAGGAAGAAAATTCTGGAGATACTGGATGGTACAGGAGATGATACTGTAGGGAAAACGCAGGTGTCCGTGGCATCGAGTTGAGGTTATTCCGAAGAACTGGATTTTAACAGTGACAAAGTTTCAGGAACGCCTTACCTAATTTATTTTACTTTTTTTCTTCTTATGTAGGCATAGGAGTGATAGGCAATTTAGCAATCTGACTCAACAATTCTTGGGAAATAAAAATTCTATATGATTAAAAAGCCATGTGATATCATTTCATTGGCGACCTATAAAACTTTGTACCAGTGCTTGACAATGCATCTTACTAGAGTCAGCAACATGGGGTAGTATTTTTCTTTTTATTGGTCACCTGTGTACTTTAAATATGCCTAAACTTTTACTATTTGATATTTTAGCTTTTACCCCTAGCGATTAAAGATGAGGCAACCGCTAAGCTAGTTCTGATTTCCACCTCCTTTCCAACGTTTTCCCCTACCAGTTTTTTGTTGTTCGTGTCATTTCTGCATTATCTGACTGTGTGACATTTCACTCTGTGATCCTTATTTCATGTTTTAATCTGTGGTTAAATATATCCAGACCTCAGTGAAGTTATTCAATTGTTTGGTTGGTCCAAGCTTATTCCTCAGCACTCCTCTTGGGAACAATAATGCCTAAGTCCTTATCCTTCAAAACAATTGGCGTGTGACCTTTATATTCACAGGTTAATATATATAAATATGTAGCTCACACTTTCTGTCCTTGGCGATCCCAGAAGTGTGGTTCCACCATCTTCCATCCGTAGATGTAGCTGCTGAGAAATCTGATGCCAACCTGATTCTCTTCCCTCACGGACAGCTTCATCTTTTTGTGTAGTTGCCAGAGATTTATTTTTGTATCTCTAAAGTTCATTCACGTTACTAGAACATATCCTGGGAGTTACCTTTCTGGGTCACTGTTCTCTAGTACACGGTGTACGTTTTCAATTCACGAAATCAAGTCTTTCCCATTTCAGAAAAGTTTTCCTGAGTTATAATGTTAAATATTTATCCTGTTTGATTGTTTTAGTTTTTTTCCTTTAGAAACTCCAGCTCTACATTTGTTGGATCTCCTTTACCTGTCTTCTCTGTTTTTCTTCTCGAATTCTTTGATTTCCTTGATCATTTCTGTTTGAGTTTGTTCACTTGTCTCATTTTTAATCTCTGTTGTTATCTTTTATTATACTTTGTATGGCGTCTCTTCTCCCTTATATTTCTTCTAGTTTGGTCTTCACTTCTGAAATGGTTCTGTCTTTTTTTCTTTATTTTTTTTCAGCCCTTTCCCGAGATCTGTCCGCTCTCACGTGTCATGCTCATGCCCGGCCATCACGTGGTCTAACCCATTTCTCCTCCAGTTCTTGTATTTTTGTATTTCTGCTCTTTGGTCTTCCTTCAAACGAAAATTACTTTTTCAAATGTGTGTGTGTTTTTCTTTTGTTGTTTTTTTTTTTTAATTTATGCTGTAATTTTGGATTCGAATTTTTATTTCTTTTGGGAGCATATCTGTATAGTGAATTGTCTACATATATACGGGAACATTAGTGTTCCTTTCTTTGTTACATTTTTGTAGCATCTGTGTGTTTACTCCTTTAATAAAATGTGTTTCTGTATTGGAATTGGTTGAATCTTCCCGGACCCGTCTTTAACAGGAGGTTTTGGTGCAAATGGGGAGAGGCCAGGTCATTCTCTAGGTTTCTCTGATGGAAAGCTCCCTCTTCTGTTTTTTTGTTTTTTTTTTAAATTTTTTTTTTAAATTTTTAATTTTTTTTATTTTTGTTATGGGAATGGATTGTTCCTTTTAAAGATGGCCCTTCTCTGGATCCACTTCTCTTTTGCTTCTCAGAATCCAACCTGGTTCAAGAGGCAAACTGCCTCCAGCTGTGAGCCCCCCCATTCATGTACATGGGCCCCTCCTGCACCCCATCTCTCTCCACCTCACCGCCACAGCTGCTGGCCTCAACTGCTTTGGGCCACACTTACATGTGACCTGGAGTTTATGGGTTTTTCTTGCCCCTAGTTCGCCTAAAGCTGTAGCTTGTGGTTTCTTTTTTTTTTTTTCTACTGTTGCTTGGTAGAAGAGGTACGGTTCTGAACCAAGAATCTGCCTTATTCCTTATTCCTGCCTTATTCTTCCCGGCAAAAGAAGTCTTCGCCTCCCGCATTTTTCTGTGTGTAATATTCCCCGGGGAACAAGTCACTACCTGCTCGATGTCTGGCTGTGGGAGCTTTGGGGAGGAACATGCTGTGATCTCTGCTCTGAATACAGCCTTTTTTTTTTTTTTTTGCAAGGATTGTCACTTTCTAATAACTGTAACTCTTACTTCTTGAGTAGAAATAATATATTTGTTGGTGCCTGAAAGATTGGTGGGGGTTGGACAGTGGGCCCTTCATATCGGGTTTCAAAGCTCTTGATGTTGACTTTTCACCCCCCAGGAGAGTCTGAGTTCTAAGTCCAAAGAGCCTGCTCCCCTCAATTTTATGGATGAAGGAGCTATGGTGCAGGTACAGGCCTAAAGTCACAGAGCCTGTTAGTGGCAGGTTCAGCAGCTGTCAGGAGGGACCTGGGGTTGCATCCTATATGCCACGCCATTTCCTGGCCTGCCAACCTCCGTTCCCAGGTACCTTGAGCTGCTTCTTCGAGCTTTAGGTATCTGCTCAGATGTTGACTTTTCAAGGAAGTTGATTAGCATCTGCCCTGTGTCCCCGTGGTTAGAGCCTGTGGCTCGTCCTGCTCTCCTCCCCTTCGTGCAGCAGGAAACTGAGGCCTAGAAAAGGAAGGTGACTTGCCCGAGGCCACATAGCAAGTCAGGGGCCACGTCAGGTAGACCTGGAAGCGCGCTCGAGCCCCTCGCAGTGGCCCTGTGGACAAGCCACTGAACTTTTCCGAAATAACACCTGCCCCCCTCACTGGAGGTCAAGGCTGAACTGAGGTGACACATGGACCCCACTTGTCACTCGACCAGGGCCTCCCGACTCTGTCCGATGGTTTCTCACCGAGCAGAAGAGTGCAGTGGACTCTGCTGCCTCCTCTGTCCCCCACTGTGTCCCCAGCCCCAAATTCCCCAGGACATAATGGGTCCAGCTGTCCTCTTCCTGGCAGGGGGGCTGGTGGTGTTGGGGGTGAGATTTGTTTCCCTGGTGTGGGGGGGCAGAAGCACCCATTCCCCGGGGAAAATGGTCCCTGCCTGGAGGGAACCCCCACCCCTGCCAAGGTCACGCCCCCCACCCTGGGGACAGCCGTGCGCAGTGTGGGTACAGGCACGTGTGCTTCCTTTGGAACGGACATCTCCGAAGGCTCCTGGGCTCCCGTGGGGCCGACAGAGGCCTCTGATGGAACTGCCTGACTGCCCCCCTCCGACAGGTCCTGCATCTGACACCCTCAGAGGACCCAGGCACTCCCAGACCCTTCACGTGGCTCTCCTGAGTCACAGCCCGCTTTCCGGGACAGGCCCGTGAGACTGGGGCCCTGAAAGGCACTCTGGGTAATATGACCGAGAATGATGGGAGTCATGGGTGGCCACGCCTGCCGATGGCCGGGCTACGCCTCTCTGCAGAGGGGACCTTGAAGCCAAGACTCCAAGACGGCTGTGCTCAGAGGGTGGGGTGACAAGCTGTGCTCAGAGGGCGGGTGACAAACCTCAGGCTCCGGTCAGATGCTAGCTTCTAACCTTGACTCCACGTCAACCCATTTTGGGACGCTTGGGACACTCCTGCCCCAAGCCTCAGTGTCCTCATCGGTGACTTGAGTTAACAGAGCTCTCTCTCTTCTTCACGAGGTGGCTCTGAGGCTCCACGATAGACACAGAAGTTGGAGGTGGGGGGATTCGGTGAGTCGAATAGTGGCACCAAGATACGTCCTGTCCTGATCCCCCAGACCCACGAATGTGACCTCATTTGGAAAAAAGGGTCTTTGTAGTTAAAGATCTTGAAATAAGGAACCGATCCCGGATTCCCCCAGACGGGCCATGTGTTCGATGACAAGAGGAAGGGGAGGCATGCACACGGGTAGCAGAAGGACAGGTGAAGAGCGGGACAGAGACTGGAGGGACCACCAGCCCGGGTCTCCAGCTGGGGGCAACTCAGGGAACGCCCCCCCCCGACCCCATGCTAGAGCCCCTGGCAGCTGGAAGAGGCGATGAGCAGATTCTCCCCGAGAGCCCGGGAGGGAGCGGGGCCCCCCGGCACTGTGATATTAGGCTTCCCCCCGCCAAAACTGTGAGAAAAGAGGCGTCTGTCGAACGCTCCAAAGCTTCAGCCGCAGGCAACGAAGACGGGAAGCCAATCAGAGTCAGAGCCCGTCCCATCCGCACGGTTTTCTGGGTCAAGACTTCTGAGGTGTCTGTCCCCCCAACCCTCTAGGAAGACCTCTGGAGTGTGAGACAGTTCTGCAGAGGGATGGGGTTGGGGGGGGGGGGCTCCCTGAGTTACCCCCGGCTGGAGGCCCAGGTTCCTGAGCCTCTGCTGCTGTCGGACCTTGGCTGAGTCCCTTTCTCTCCTCGGGCCTCTGTGTCCCACGGAAACGTTGGCATTTCCAAGGGCCCAGCTCTGGCGGCCTGGGAGCCACTCCGTCAGCACC
Organism: Macroglossus sobrinus; assembly: GCA_004027375.1. Lineage (NCBI taxonomy): Eukaryota > Metazoa > Chordata > Mammalia > Chiroptera > Pteropodidae > Macroglossus > Macroglossus sobrinus. The sequence continues at coordinate 149,678 of PVKZ01001428.1, read as the reverse complement.
CAGTGTGGCAGGAGGGGTGCAGGGTGGACCGGGGCTGGTCAGCCAGCGCTGGGCCGAGCCGGGCTGGACGCGGGAGCCCAGAGAGGGTCAGAGGGCAGAGGTCGGCACCATCCACGAAGGGGTGGCCGACACCCCAGGTGGGGGAGCCTTTTTCAGGCACTGGAACCTGGTCCCCTGATGCCAGTACTCCCGAGGTGGGACCTGCAGAGGCCAAGGCTGGCCTTGGCCCTCTGTCTCCACCAGCCGTGGGCTTCTCACTCTCACTTCCTGCCTGAGAGGGGTCCTGGGGAGGGTCCTGACAGTGGGAGCCACAGGGCAGGGATGTGACCACAGGTAACGGGCTAATTGGAAATGCCTCCCCAGGGCAGGGCTGGAAGGAGGCGGCTGGGAGGTGGGAAGAGACGGCTGCTGAGGTGTGCCAGGCTTGTCTGACAAGGGCCAGCACTTGCGCCCAGCAGTGAAGGCCCCTCCAGGGGGCCAGGAGCATGCTTTGGGCCTGAGGTCACATGTGTATTGGGCTATGGCCAGCTTGGCCCCATTCACAGTTCTATTCCTGGGTCTTGAGCCCTGACACCAAATACGGTGTTGCTTGCATCTGGCACCCTCATCTGTGGCAGGCGTGGCTCAAGTGGTACCTCCTGGCTCCCCAGCGGGTCCAGACTCGCCCCTCCCCACACACCGTGACAGAGCCAAATCATCCCAGCGGCTCCGGGTCCCTGAGCAGCGAGAGCCCCTCGCTCCATCCAATTATCCGTCCATTTCCCCCGTGTGGTTCACACTGGGTTAAAAATACTCAGGACCAGAATATCCTCTTTCCCCAGGGCGGGGAACACAAGGTTCTCGGTTCACACCAGGGCTCCGCCACTGGGACCGGCTGGGGGCATCGCGGGCAGCTCCCCCAGCCTCTTACCTCCAGTGTCCTCACTCGTGTGCTTGCTGCTGCTTTATTTGGTCACTCATTCCTTTGCTGACTCCCTGACTCGGTCGCTCATTAATTCGCCCACTCATCGATTGGCTTCTTCATTCGCTCACTGGCTTATTCGCTCACTTATTCACTCGCAGACACAGTCACGCGCTCGCTCACTCTCTCGGTGCTTACGGACCACACAGTGAGAGGCAGGCACCATGCTCCGTGCTGGACAAAACACCCCAAACACAAAACTGCACCTGTTCCCGCAGGGTTACGGTCCAATAAGTAACCAGCAGAAACGGGTACAAAAATGTACAATATATTAGAATAAGTACGGGGGAGCACAGACCCGACTGAGCAGGAGGCTGTGGAGTTATGGGGGAGTTGGAATTGTAGGGGGAGCCTAACCAAGGCCCTACGGGAAGATGGTTTCTGAACGAAGGTGGGGGAGGGAGGTGAGGAAACTACATGAACCTCTGTGGAAAGAGTTCCGCGCGGATGCAGCAGCCGGGGCCAAGGCCCGGGATGGCATCTTTGTGGGGGAGGGGCTTGAGAAAGTGCCAGGAGGCCAGGTGTGGCCAGGGCAGAGGAGAGCAGCGGTGTGCAGACCCCATGGCACTTATGGAGGGCCATCTGGTCCTCCATCAAGCGCCACCTTCCCTGGGAAGCCACCTTTTCCTGATTTTGCTGGCCTCTGCTCCCTTTCCACGGATCATCTAGTATATTATCCTTGTCTCTTTCCAAGGACAGGCTGAGTGTTCCCTCCAGGGCAGGGTTGCACCTCACTCCTCCCTTCTGCCAAATATGTTCCCTGAGGGTCTGAGGGAAGGGAACGGAACCATGAACCAATGAGCCCCACCTCACTCTGTCTCACTTCTCTTTGCAGATGGATTTGCAGACTCCGCCAGGATGTGGAAGGGCCGAGCTCGCCTTGCCGGAGAAGGCTGGCTGAGGAGCCAGGGTGTGTCTGCAGGAGGCCTGCCAGGTTGCCCGGATCCCCACGTCGCTGCCATGGGCTGCCCAGGCTGGTCAGTGCTAGCCCTTGATGTCGTTGAGCTTCCCTGCCCTTGGCCCTGGGGGAGGGCCAGGCCCGATTGGTCACGTCCCAGGCTCTTGGCATCACTCTCAGGCCATGAGACCCATATGTCCCAGGGGAGGGGTTGTCCCCGGCTCCCCTTGGCCCCTAGGCTATGCCCAGTCCCTGCACCCCTTTCTGCTCAGGATTCCTGGTCTCTAAAGTAGAAATGACACAGCTAGCCCCCTGGGGTTGCTGAGGGCCGTGGTGGGTGTGGAGCTGGTGCTGTGCCTTGAGAAATGGTGGCCAGGATTCTGTGACTAGTAAGGGGTCCAGGCCAGTGTGTGCAGAGTCCCCCAAGCTCCGGCACGTCCCCACACTGGCTGCACCATCTCTACCAGGCAGGGGTGAGAGCACGGACCCAGGTCAGGTGGCTTGGGGTCAGACCACTGCTTTGCCACTCGCCCCCCATGGGACTCTACATAAGGCACCAGAGTGCTCTGTGCCTCAGTTTCCTCCGCTGTAAAGTGGGGGTGATGACTGCCGCTTATAAGGGTTTAACGAGTTAATATGTGTGAAATGCTGAGAAGGTCGCCTGGTGTGTGCATGGTAGACAGTTGATAGATATTGAGTGGATGGATGGATGAATGAATGAATGAACAAACGAATACAACCCTTTAGTGGGCTCCAGGGTTCCTGTCTTACAGGTGGGAAGATCGAGGCTCAGAGAGCTAAGAGACTTGCCCCGGGTCTCACAGGTGGTTCAAGTAGACTTGGGGTCCCCTGCGTGTCCCAGGCATCCACACAGTCCCTCCCTTGGGAATGAGTCCCAAGCCTATCTCGTTCCTCCCAGCCATCTGCAGGGCACCCAGGAAGGTTCCTGGCTGCCGGCCACACGAGTACCGCCAGCAGGGAGCGAGGGTCCCAGGGCTGCAGAAAGAGCCAAGGTCACAGAAGAGAACACAACCTCTCTTCTCCTCCAGACCGGTGTGTCGAGTGGAAGCACAGCCCAGGGCAGGGGCTGGGCCGGCCCAGGGGCTCAGGAGACCCTGGTGTTTCTGGGCCAAGGGCTCCGGGACCCGGCAAGCGTCCCCACGTGCCTAGAGTTCACCCGTCCTGCGTGTGAGCGAGCTTGTGTGCCAGTGCCCAGACCCACCAGAGCCCTGGGACTCCTTCTGAAAGTCCCCAAGCCTGCCTGGCCCTCTGCCCTCTGGGCCCCACTCCAGGCTTGGATTAGGGAACCGAATAGAGCTGAAGGGTGGGTAGGTATGCTGGGTCTCAAATCATAGATAGGCTGCCAGCTTGGTGTGCCGAAGGGGACAGACCTGGCCAGGAGGAGAGGCCGGTGGGCCCCGTGACAAAGGCACTGCTTCTGACAACCCCTGCATGTGCCAGACCCCGCCCGGGGCCCCTGACCGCCGCACATTGTAGGGGGCGCTGACCCAGTCTTTGGGGAGCTCACAGGTGTGTCACAGAGCGTGACAAAGACTTGCCGGGACCTCGGTCCATGGCCCACTGCTCCCATTTTCCGGGTGAGGAAGGAGATGGACGGAGCTCTGAGCAGCTGACAGCCCGCGGGCTCCAGAAGCGAGCGCTGGAGTTGGCCGTGGCTGCTGGTAGTAGGAAGTGTTTGTCTTGGGTCGAGGATGCCAGCGGCCTGCCCCAATGTGGTGCTCTCTCTTACAGACCAGCTGGTTCCTGCCGGAGGCTCCTGGTGTCATCCGGGGAGATCATGTCCAGGCCCCATGACTGCCTGCTGTGGCTGCTCCGGGGCGCCCCAAGCCAGCGGGGCTGCACCCTGTTCATCATCAGCTTCAAGTTCATGTTCTTGGTCTTCGTCATGATCTACTGGCACATCGCGGGGGAGCCCGGGGGCCAAGGACAGCTCTCTAACCTGCCTGTGGACGTGCCCTGCCCCCGCTTGCTGCCTCGGACACCACCCTCCAGCGCGCCCCCTCCGGGCAACATCTTCTTCCTGGAGACCTCAGACCGGACGAACCCCAACTTCCTGTTCATGTGCTCAGTGGAGTCGGCCGCCAGGGCCCACCCCGAGTCGCGGGTGATGGTGCTGATGAAGGGGCTGCCGCCTGGCAACGCCTCGCGGCCGCGGCACCTGGGCCTCTCGCTGATGGGCTGCTTCCCCAACGTGCACCTGCGCCCGCTGGACCTGGCCGAGCTGTTTGGGGACACGCCCCTGGCGGCCTGGTACGCGGCGGTGCAGCGGCGCTGGGAGCCCTACCTGCTGCCGGTGCTGTCGGACGCCTCGAGGCTGGCGCTCATGTGGAAGGCCGGCGGCATCTACCTGGACACGGACTTCATCGTCCTCAAGGACCTGCGGAACCTGAGCAACGCGCTGGGCATCCAGTCCCGCTACGTCCTCAACGGCGCCTTCCTGGCCTTCGAGCGCCGCCACGCCTTCATAGCGCTGTGCATGCGCGACTTCGTGGCGCACTACAACGGCTGGGTCTGGGGCCACCAGGGCCCGCAGCTGCTCACGCGCGTCTTCAAGAAGTGGTGCTCCATCCGCAGCCTGGGCGAGAGCCACGCCTGTCGCGGCGTCACCACCCTGCCGCCCGAGGCCTTCTACCCCATCCCCTGGCAGAACTGGAAGAAGTATTTCGAGGATGTCAGCCCCGAGGACCTGCCGCGGCTCTTCAACGCCACCTACGCCGTCCACGTGTGGAACAAGAAGAGCCAGGGCACGCGCTTCAAGGCCACGTCCAGAGCGCTGCTGGCCCAGCTCCATGCCCGCTACTGCCCCACGACGCACGAGGCCATGAAGATGTACTCGTGAGCGGCCTGCCAGGCTACGCCCCCAACCCTGCACCCTGATGGGAGAAGACCTCTCCGCCGCCACCGCCGCCACCGTCAGTCCTGGGGAGGCAAGATGGGAAGGGAAGGCCCAGGATCAGGGGGCAGGGGGGCAGGGAGCGTGGGGGGAGGGCAGGGAGCTGGCGGCCCAAGAGGCTGAGCTGTTGGAGGAAGTGCTCAAGGCCCTGGGATTCGCTCTCTTCGAGTCAGGAGGACGTGGGAGGGACACTTAGGCCAGTGCACTGCCTCAGGGTAGAGGCGACACGCGGGAGTGAGCAGGGTGAGCGTCCTGGGCCTGCTGGACAGCAGGCGGGAGCATCTTCCAGGCATGATGGAAGATGGCTAACGGGGGGAGCAAAATGTCCATGATGGGAGCCCAGGAAAGGGGGAGAGGAGGCGGGTGGTGGGAGGGCCGCCTGCAAACCCAGCCTCCTGAGCCTGGGCCAGGGTTTTGCTGTTTTCTGGTTTTGCTTTCTTCTTCAGAGGGGCTGAGGCTGGTAGACCTGGCCCAGGGGAGCATTCTGGGAGAGGCCCTGTCTGCCCGCTGCGTCCTCTCTCTTCTTTCCAGAGATGTTGCTCGGGTGACATGTGCCAGCTGTTCCCTCCCTCTAGGGGCTTGGGGACGTGGAGTTCTTTTGGCTCAGGGTAAAGCATCTGAAAGGAAATCCCCTCTCCCCCACCCTGCCCGTAATAAACACAGGAAAATAATAAATATAGCAAAAGTGACTCACTGACATCTAGTGCTTTGTGGATGATCAAAGACATTCACTGGCACAGGCTCCTCCAGCCCCATTCTGCAGACGGGAATGCGTGGGGGCTGGAGGTCGGGGCAACTCTCCTGAGGTGTCTCACCTGCCTGGATCAGAAGGGCTGGGGCAGAGGAACACCCACTCTCCTGGTGGTGGCGGGAGGCCCCATCTGGTTGGTGCTGAGGAAGCCACCTCAGAGCCCAGCCCTGCAGCCAGGCTGCAGAAGCCGATCCCTACAGAACTGGGGGTGCTGCCAGGAACTGTGGGGCTCGGCAGGCTGCTCTCTGCCAGCTGAGGGGGGAGCTGTTTAGAGGCCTCTGGATTCTGCCTGCAAATAAATGGTCTTGGGCAGCCTGGTTAAGGAGGTGAGCTCCCTGGCCCTAGGGGTATTCAAGAGCAGGTGATGTTTTCGATGCAAACAATGAGTTATGTCCGTTATTTCTCCAACCACGGTATCATGCCACCTAGCTTACATTTCTTTTAGAATGAGCAGGTGTTACTTTAATAATACAAATTATATAATTATATATATATATAATATGTATATTATATATAATACAAGTTACATATAATAATATGTTTTATATATATATGTATATATATATATATATACATATAAAACTATACATACTTAAGCAAGTGAGATGACCTCTGAGGGCCAAGCATTGCTTAATTAGTCATTTGGCCATCGTATAGTGAGTGTCTACTATGTGTCAGCATACAGAGATGAAACAGACACATGTCGCTCCCTCACCCTAAACTCTTCTATGGCTCCCTATTGCCTAGGGAAGAAGCCTAACTTCTGGGCTCAGCATTCAAGGCCCTCGTGACCTGGCCCCATCTCCCTCTCCAGTCCTCGGTGTTGCCCTCCATCCACACCGAGTTGCATATCCTTGGCTCCCCTCCTCACCCCAGTGTCCACTATTGAAACTCCATGCCTTTGCCACTGCCTGCAATGCCCTTCCCAACCATCTTCACCAACAGACTCCTCCTGCTCCTTCTTGTACAGCCACTCTCCTCTAGGAAGCCTTCCTGGATTGCTTCTCCTCCAGCCCCAAGCCCCCAGCCATCCTCCATGGTCGCTGGCTTCTTAGCCTGTCCTCCCAAACATCTCGAAGAGAAGAGCCACGTCGAGTCCCTCTCAGGGTCATTCCTGGGGTTTGGCCTCCGGCTCCCGGTAGGGAGTCATCCCTGTAGTTTTGCTGGGGCCTCAAGAAGTTCTTACCAGTCCACGCAAAGCTGAGGGCCCAGAGGCACCAGTTCTGGACCCCTGCTCCCCAGGGAGCATCAGATCCTCGGGTCCCCGGCTACTCTGACACCTTCTAACTCCAACGTCCGGCCAGGCCAGGCCAGGCCAGAGCAGCTGCAGCCAGCCCTGCAGGAGTGCAGGCTGCCCAGATGTCTGCAGACCTGCCTTCTTAGAAGACCCTGTCCTGGAAACACGGTCCAGGAGGCAGCCGTGGCCCCAGACTCTCCTCTTACATCATGCCAGGCAGGGCCAAGAATGGGAGAACACTCAGATTTTCCTGGCACCCATGTCTCTGAGAAAGTGGGCATCGGGCACAGAGGTTTGGAGTTGATTTTTCCTCTTCCACAGTCTAGTAAGAACCCTCCAGCCATCAGCTTGGATGGTGGAGGAAGGAGGCTGTACCTTGCTGAGCCGGCCTCTTACTGCAGCTATAAACCAATCCGGATCCAGCTGGCTAGAAATAACATCAGCTCCTGGAGAAAAGAGGCTGAGAGGGTGGGTGTGGCCTCGAGAGAAAGGCTGATTCATCTTCAGGCCATAATTCCAGAAGGTGACCTCTGCTGCCCTGACCCCAGCCTCCGCCCATCCCAGTGCTGTGTCCTTGCACCCCCTCTGGGATAGACAGAACCGTTCCCAGTGCCCAGGGTGGAGGAGCCCAAAGATACCCTTTCCTCGCCTCCCAGCCTCCATGCCCTGGCCAGAGCTGGGCCTGTGCCTCTTTTGCAAAAAAGAGACGGATGGTACCCACCTCCTAGTGTGGTTGTAACATAGATGAGCCAGTATGACACCTGGCATAGAGAGCGCATCATTGCAACACACCTCTGCTTTCTACATAGGCAGACTGAGGCTCAGCCAGTGGGCGGCAGTACTGGGATTTGAACCTGAGGCCTCAGCTCAGGGCAGGAAGAAGACTGGCTGGGGGAGCTGCAAAGGACTCCTCTTTAGCTCCCTAAGCAACAACCGTAGACCAGAGCCCAGAGTCCTCCCTGGGCCCCCTCAGCCCGAGCCTCTGATTCCAGAGAGACCCTGTGCTTTTTGTTCTGTCCCATCCTGAGGCCTGGCAGCCTCAGGCTGCCCCTCCTTGGAGTAAGGGCTGGATCTGGAGTTCTCGGAAATAAGGGAGAGGCTGGCTCCCATGGAAGCCTGCTCTGGGGAGAGTAATCAGATCCCAGCAACCCTGAGGTTGGTTTCTGGCTGTGTGCTTTCAGTCGTGTTTGTCTGGGAACTGGAGAAGAAGAAGAAGACCCATCTCTGTACTGGAGAGATGGCCCACCAGGGGCCCGAGGCAGAAATACTGTCAATTATTTCATGAACCTTCCTGCTGGCCAAGCACAGGTGAGCTGGAAAGTGTCTTTCTCAGTAGCTCTGCAGTAGGGGGATAATTCCTCTTGCCGCTATATCAATATTCAACTCCTTGTTTAAATATTAAATTGGAATGTCCTCGCTCTGAGCGCCTGCCAGAGACCCTGTCAGGATGAGTGAGTAACTTAGGACTATGTTCCTGGAAGTCAGGTTTCACGGTTCACTTGTTCCTAAATCTGCTTGTCCGGACGTGGGCCAGCCAGTGCAAGGCATGCTGGGAATTCCGCTCTGAGGCCGGCGGGGTCAGGACCGGACACGGCTTCGGGACCTGACCACTGGCCGTGGACTCAGAGGTGTGATCTGGGCTGCCTGGGGGGGGGGGCAGGGGGAAGCTTCTTATCCCTGGGTAGGGGACAGCAATGGGAAGTTACCACGGTGGTGGGTGAGACTGCTTGGGGAGGGGATGGGAGCACCCCAAAAAAGGAACATGTTCCTCACAGTCATAGTCCACCACCCACAAAAACCAAAACCCAGAACCCACCCCTGGTTCCCATCAACTTCCAAGAAGAGAGAGCATAGGGGAGGCCTCTGGCTGCTACACACAACTCAGGTCCTTAAACAAGGATGTTATTATCCCAGATAATATATTGGCTAAGGCTCGAGGAAACTGCTGTGAAGAAAAGACTCCAAAACAGAGCCACTTAAATAAGGCAGAAGATTGTTTCTCTCTCACATCCCAGCCCCCAAGGTGAGGGCTCCAAGGCCCGTGGTACCAGTCTGCCAGCCCCGAGATGGGGCTTCCAGAGGGCTCCAGCCTGGGGCGCTGCCTTTAAAGAGATAACCCAGAAGTTGTAACCTAACTTCTGCTCATTGCCTAGCCTTAGTCACGTGGCCACACCAAGGATGCTGGGAAGTGTAGTCTATACCTAGGGGACCAAATGTCCAACTAAAACTCAATATGTTCTATTGGTAAGTGGATGATAGGAAGAATGGACACTAGAGAACAGTCAACAGTGTCTGCCACACGTAACAAGGAGTTGTGACAGGGTGCCTCGTATGTTGCTTAATTCAGCAGCTCAGCAACATCATATCTTCAAGGATCCAGCCTATTGACTTTTGGGCTTCTAATCTTATGACCTCAAAATGGCTGCCACTGCTCCGAGCATCACATCCCAATGCAACAAGACAAAAACAAAAATATTCCTCCCTTGTGTCTATGAAAACGTTCTCAAAGGCCCCTCTCTCCAACTGACCTCCCCTGACGCTCACTGGCCAGAATAGTGTCACATTCCTACTCCAATTATTAGCAAAGGTTGTGGAATGACCGAACCCAGCTTAGCCCAATTGAGATTCACTTCCAGGGGTTGGGAAGGGCGCCATTTTCTCTACAGCACAAGGTCACCTGAGGGCTGAGGAAAATCAGGGTTCTCTCAGCAAGAAAGAAGGGGTGTAGGAATGACCGCGCATAAGGACCATCCACGGTAACTGCTACTTTCTGCCCACCTGCTCTCCCCCTGGGCCCAGTGTAGCCTCTTTCCTGCACATGATTTCATTCTCCTCACCCTTGTGAAGGAGACACCCTATGAAGAGACCGAGACTCAGCAAGCGAAGTTAGGTGACGTGTCCAAGGCCACACAGGCAGCACCTGGCAGAGCTGCAGTTCTAGCCCAAGTGTGCCTTGCTCTGAGGCCAGGCTCCTCCCCACTGCAGGATACCCCGGCAGAAGCCCTGTGACCAGAGCTTCTCAGACCAGCAGCATTAGGCCTGTGACACATTTTATGATGGTGAAACTGACCGAGTGTTTTTGTAGAAGCCCAAGTTTTATCCGAATGCTCATTTCACAGTACCCTCGGGCTCTTTGCAAAATCGTCCTCTTATCTCCGTTTTAGGAGATGAGTGCACAGTTGGACCGTTTGGGCCTCTTGCTCCTCCTCCCAGGACTGGTCTGGTGCTGACGCTATTTGTTGTGAAGATCTCAGTGGGGATTTATTTCAGTTGCAAATAGCAACAACAAAAAAGAGTGGCTCATAAAAGTCTGGAGTGCATTTCTCGCTTGTGCAGAAGCCTAGGGGTTGGGGCAGCCCAGGGCTGGCATGGTGTCAGGGAGCAGGGCTCCCATGAGCCCGTGATGGCTCTGCACATGGCTTCTGCCTTCCTGCCCAAGATGGCTACTCAGGGGCCGGCATCGCATTTGCATTCCAGCCAGAAGGAAAAAGGAAGGATTGTTAAGTGGGGTGCTGTTCTCTGCCTGTGAGAGGCCCATCCCCCAAAGTGGCACGTGCTATTTGCACGTTAGATCATTGGCAAGAATTTAGTCATAGGACAACTTAGCTGCAGAGGAGGGGTTCAGCTGTGATGCAGTTGACCTCTCTTCATAAGCTTGAGATGACTCGTGCTTGGGTGGCCCTGCAGCGTTGTTCTGAGCTGCATCGGAGGCCAGGCCTGGATGACCTGGAAGAAGACATGACCTTGAGCAAGGCAATTTCTTTGGCCCAGGCCGACCTTAAAGGGCATCTAGTACTGAGGGCCACGTTCCGGTAGCTGTCCCAGCCGCCGGGCATACGTCCTTCGTCCTAGGATGGAATCTGAGTTGCTCATCGTGGCGTTCACCCCAATACGATAAGATTCCATCTACGTGATGTTCAAAGACAGGCCGAATAATCCATGGCGTTAGAAGTCAGGGGCGTGGCCGCCCTTGGAGGGGGCCTTCTGAACCTCGGTTATCGCTTCTGTATCTGGTGCTGGATACGTACGAGTGTCGTTCTGTCAACATTCACTGACCTTACACTTACGTGTTATTGTGCTTTAATAACACGTACACGAAATACTAAGAGGCTGTGAGGGTGGAGGGAGGGTTTGGAGAGGCTGGCAGGTGCAGGGCTGGGCAGAAGGGATCCAGGTGCAGGCTGGTGGCAGAATGAGCAGATGGGTGTGAAGGATCCAAGAAGCCCAGACTGAGGAGTTGACCCCAAGGCCATGGCCAGTGATGCTTCAGGAAGGACGGCTGGCCCCTGCTGAGGGTGACAAATCAGAAGGCCGAAGGTCAAAGACCCACAGTCGGGGGGATGCCTGCACTCAGAGAGTGGGTGCCGAAGAAACAGCTGGAAGAGGTGGAGAGAGGACCAGAAGCCAGCGGTGTCTGAGAAGTGAGCGGAGTGGACATGGGAAGTCCTAGTGCTCACAGGGGCCCTCGGGAAGAGAATCAGAAGCTGGGGCCTTCGGAACCCCGCCCCCCAAGTCAGTAGCGCCGGTCACTCTCCCTTAGGGCTCAGGCAGTGAGCAGGCGGCACCTGCCTATTTATAGAAGGGGGGGTGGCAGCAATCAGGGAGGCCTTACAGGGATTCCAGGCGGAGGGGGTGCTGGCAGGGCTCCTACAAACTCGGCCTAATCTCCAGGCGCCTGACCCACGCCCTCAGAGCAGAGCAGAGGACAGGCATGGGGGCCATGGCAGACAGGGCCAGACGGAGGGTGGGCTGCACGGCGTGGAGGACCAAGCTGAACCTGAAGGCAGGGGTCCTGGGCCCACAGAGATACCTGTTTTGTAGGTTTAAGGGAGCTCTTTTCCTTTGGGGGCCTCTGTGTCCTTACCCATGGGGCAAAGGGACCTGTCTGCCTCCGCCATGAGACTCTGAGCTGATCCTGGAGACCAAGGTGGGTTTCTCTCTTGGCCCAGCCCAGTGCAGGGTAGGACAAGATGTGCATACTTGCCGAAGGTTGAATAAATGACAAACCCATGCCCCCAGACCCAAACGCAGGTGGGGCCTGCCCTCCCAGAATCCCCCACGAGCCTCAGACCCTGCCCTGGTCACTCAGGCCTCCCCAATGTTGCCCTAAAGACCTCAGTGCCCCCATGATGGGCCAATGGGCGGTGAAATAAGCCTCCAGACAAGCGGGAAGTTGGAAGGGCCAGGTCCAGCCCGGAACTTAGGACCTTGGGGCCTTTGACACCTTGACCTCAAATATTACCTTAGAAGTCGAGGTAATATTAAGGGCGTGCAAACTGCACTCGACAGAGACCCCTTGGAAGGCTGCCCTGCAGTGTTCTAGGGGCCAAGGACCTCCCGTGGGGCTTGAGGGAGTCACATCCTCTCTGAGCCTCAGTTTTTTTCATTTGCTAAATCGAGGCAGGAAACACCGAGCCTTTAAGCAGTTTCTGGCCTTAATACCCTCAAACCAATAAGGATTGTCAGGGCCGGGTGGGGACTAGGGCTGGGATGTGGCCACAAGCCCTATGTTCGGCCTGGCTGGGACTGGGGACCCCAACCCCACTCCCTCGAGGGGAGGGGTACGTGTATCAGTGCCCTGGAGGCCGTTTCCGGAGCAGCTCTCACAGTCATTATAGGGCACCCCTGCCAGGAGACACTGTACCTCAAAGTCTGGAGTCGTGGAGTCCCCAGTGATATCCCCACACAGCAGGGACAGTCCAGCGGAAGGTGCCCACCGTGTGCCATGTCACCCAACCCTCTGGGATGAGCATCATGTCATTTCACCAAAGAGGAGACGCGTGGAGAGGGCAAATGAGGTCCCACGGTCACAAACCCACTTCCGCTGTCAGAAATTCCCCCTCCCCCCGGCTCCATCCCGCCCCCGTGGCCTCGCCATCCACCGCCCACGCTGGCACTTCGTGAGCCGACCACCTCTGCCTCCCCTGCGGGCGGCCAGAGCCTCCAGGACCAGGCCAGGGTGGCGGAGCAACCCCTCCTCTAGGTACGGGACCTTACATGTCACTAAGCGCCCCTCCCCCTCGCCTCGCCTGCAAGAGAGCTGCTTGAGGCAAACATGATCTCCATTGTAAGAAGGTCGCATCCCATGCCCCGAGGAAGGAGCCCTTGCTTGAAGTCCCCAGCTAGTGGAGGCAGCGTCAGAAACCCCGTCCCCCGGGTCTGTCTGATGCAAGCACAGGTGTTATGCGGCTCCGCCATCCTTCGGAAAACCCAGGCAGGGCCAACTCATTCATGGGGGGAATGCAAGCAAGGAGGGTCCCGGAAGCCCTCCTCCACGCTCAGGCACAGCCAAGAGACTGACTTTCCAATAGGAGCAATAGGAGATACAGGGCGGCTCCACGCGAAGCCGCCTACCCCGGCTGGCAGCCATCCCGGGGCCTGGCGCAGACCCCTGGCTGCTCTGAGAGGCCTCGCCCAGCTCTGCAGGAAGAAAACACCTGGAGTCAACCAAGGCATCTGAGCCCCATGAGGCTGCCCTGGGCCGGCTAGCGCAGCAGCATAGATGTGAGTCGCCCTACTCCCTCAGCAGCTCACTCCAGAAGGTGCCTGAGTCCCCTGGGGCTGGACGGGGAGGAGAAAGGATGCATGAAAGGCTCAGGAGACCCTTCAAGGTGTGGCCTTGACTTTCCTCAACTCACTCTGTGTGTATCTGTGGGTGCCCTGCACCCCAAACCGTGAGAGCCTTCTCCCCTGAGCTGTGAGTGCCCACCCCCAGACTGTGAGTGCCTCCCCCACCCCCAATGCAAGCACCTTCCCCCCTGGCTGTGAGCACCTCCAGGGGAAAAATCTATGTCTGATTCATTCAGGAGCCCCCAGCATCACCCCCCCGGGCCCTGCCACCAAGGAGGTGTCACGTGACCGTTTGTTTGCTAAACAGATGAGCGAGTGAATGAATGAAGAATTGGAGTGAAAGGAAGCCCAGTCTCCATGTATCTGCCAAGGTCCAGGCAGAAAGACAGACACCTTACCAGCCACTTTATCATAAAGAATTCTATATCGGGAGTTGGTTAAAGACGGATTGAAATGCCCTGGGGGGAGGCAGAGACGGCCCTGCTGTCCGTCCCCCTGCGGCAGCTGCCACGGCCACAGCTGGGGACCAAGGGAAAGAGTGAGATCACTGGAAATGAGAAGCTTGGAGGAGGTGCCCAGGCCCTGGAAGGCCACTGTGGAGGAGGAGAGCTCTGCTCGCCTGGTGTTGCTGCCTCAGGAGCTCGGAGGACGGTCCCACCGGGCCAGTCCCCGGGCCCCTGAGGACAGATGCCAGTCAGCTGGTGCCAGAGCCTCTGAGAAGATGGGATGTGGCTGGTTCTCAGAATGTGGAGAAACATTTGAAATTGCAACTAACTGCCTAGAAATAAACCCTTATGCTTACGGTCAATTGATTTTTTTTTTTTTCTTAAGGGTACCATGACAATTCAATGAGAAGGAAAAAAAAATCATTTTCGACATATGGGAGTGGAAAACTGGATAGCCACCGTATACAAAAGTCGATTTGAAAGGTGCCATCAATCTGAATGTAAGACCTAAAACCATAAAACTCTTAGAAGAAAATATGGGTATTCATCTTTATCATTTTTGATTAGGCAGTGATTTCTTTAATAGAACACCGAAAGCACCAATGAGGAAAGAAAGAATAGTTAAATGGGACTTCATCGAAATTTAAAAAGTTTGGTTTTCAAATGACAGCATCAAGAAAGTGACAAGAAATCTCTCAGAATGGGAGCAGATCCTGTCTCTGATCAGGGATTCGTGTCTGGAATCCATGAAGAATTCTCACATCTCAAAAATGAAAAGTGAGCAATGGCTTTGAAAAGCATTTCTCGGGAGAAGATATACAAATGGCCAACAAGCACGTAAAAAAAATGTTCGATATTATTCATCGTTAGGGAAGCGTGAATCAAAACCACAATGAGATGCCACTTCGTAGCCACTGAGATGGCTATTCTCGAGAAGACAGATGATGACAAGTGTCAGCAAAGATGTCAGAATCTGGAACCCCCATACGTGGCTGGTGGGAACATAAAAAGATGCAGCCACAACGGAAGAGGGTTTCGCAGTTTCTCAGAAAGTTAAACAGTTACCACACGCCCCAGAAATTCCTTTCCTAGGTATATACCCAAGAGAAATGAAAAACAGATGATGTCCATACAAAAACGGGTATGGGAACGTTCGTCCCAGTATTATTCGTAATAACGAAAAGGTGGAAACACCCCAAATATCCATCTACTGAGGAATGAATGTATCCACACAATGTGAATATTATCCAGGAATGCAAAATGAAGCACTGACATGCTATCACATGGAGGAACCTTGAAAACGTGCTCAGTGAGAAACGCCAGACAGAAAAGGCCACGTAGTATACCCTTCCATTTATATGAGCCGGTCAGAATAGGCAAATCCATAGAGACAGGAAGTAGATGAGTGGTTGCCAAGGGGATGGAAATGACTGCTAATGGCTGTGGCGTTTCTTTCTGGAAAGACGAAAATGTTCTGCAATTAGCGGAGATGGGCGCACAACTGTGAATACACGGAAAAACACTGGGCCAGTGTTACGGTATCTCGATAACGTTATCATTTAAAAAAATACATAATATATACTCTTTTTTTTTTTTTTCTTTTTAGGTTCAGTGGACAAGGAGCCCAGCACGCACGGCCAGGAGGCGGTCTCCGTCTCAGCTCTCGGTCTGTAGAACCATTGTTCTCTCTCTGCTGGTGGAGACACACCCCATTCCAAGTTCCAGGAATATAAAACGAAAATTCCCCGGCGGTTATTGGGTGTGGTCATGACTCCTGGCTGTGTGTCTGTTATGGGACAGGTTGGTCTCAGAGTCAGCAAAGACAACTGGACCCTTTAAGACAGATCTCCGACTGGCGACGCCCCATTCTATTATTTCTGGTGGTGGGCAGGGCACCCTAGAGACAAAAGCTTAAGAAAGCCTCATTCTGCCTTGCAAGCACCCCCTCTGGGTTGTAGGTGAAGTCACACATCTCTGATCTCTGGCTACAGGGCAGGCCTGCAGGCTGGGGCCCGGGCAGGGAGGCATCAGCCTTCACCCCAGTTTGGTCTAGAGACCCAAGGTGTGATTCCCCCTTCCAAGTTCAGATATTCAGGAAGAGTTTATTCTTCTGGAGTCTGGGTGGGAACACGGGGGCAAAAAATGATGATGATGATGATGATGACGACGATGATGATGGTGATAAAACAGTAGCAACTCATCTTTTTGGAGCCCTTGTTCTCAGCCAAGCACTCTCGTAAGCATATGTGTTAACTCAGGGCTATATTAACTCCACTTTGCAAGATCTCATTTATGGTCAATGTCATTTTGACATTGACCTTTAACCATGTCTGGCCAGTCTGAGTCGACTCCTCGATGAGGCATACTAGGCGTGTCCCCTTGGACAGGCGATCTCCATCTGAGAGAGGCCCCAGGCATTGAGTTTGGAACCAGCTACCTGGCTCCCTGCCCTCACCCCTCTATCCTTGGCCAATGCTGCCCCGTCACCCTCTCTTCCATTTCTGCCTCTGCCCAAGCCGTGCTATGGCTGCGGCTCCAGACCCCATCCTCTGACGCCCCTCCCCCATCTCAGTTCTGCTTTTGTCCCCGCCGCTCAACCCCTGAGACCCCCTAACCTCTTCCCTGTCCTAGGGTAGTTCCCATGTGCCCAACATGCCTCAGAGAAGCCAAATAAACCTGAATATTTCTTCACTAGGAAACTCCAAATCCTAGCTATGCTGGGAAAACAAGGTTTAAAAAAACAAAAAAATTAAAAAAAAAAAAAACAGTCCAAAACAAAACAAAACAAATGACTCCATGATGTTTTTGGTAGGGGGGGAACCACACACACACACACACACACACACACACACACACAGCATTTCACAAAATGGATTTCAGGCCATTGCAAAATGATTATAAACTGTCCCAATTTTCAGAGAGACCAAAAGGAAAATTCTTCTGCAAACAGCTTCTAACTTTCCATTTGGGTTTTAAGTGCAGTTCAACCCCCAGTTCGATCTCAGAAGGTCAGAAATGAGGTTAAGGGAAAATAGTTCGCATGAAGAAAGGGAGGAAAAGATGAGTGAGGATTTAGCCCAGAGCTTAGAAACTGCTGAGCCCTCAGCCCAGGCCAACACTCGCTCATCACAAAAGCCACCGAGTTTCAGGACTGGGAGGGACCAGAGTCCTTAGGCTACGCCAGCTGCTGTAACCCTGGACAACCACTTCCCTTCTCATTTGAAGACAGTCTGTGTTCTGATATAATTTTAGATGCAGAACAAACTCTGAAATTGACACTGGCTTAAGGAAGGTTGAATTTTATTTCATTCTCACGTAAGAGGCCAGAGATAGGCAGTCAGAGCTCAAGAACTTAGCTGCTCCCCAAACTCATCCAAACAGCCCAGGCTGCTGCTGCTACCCTCCCTGTTCTGTCTGTCAACACTCAGTTTTCATGCTGTGGTCCAAAGCAGCTGCTCCAGCTCCTGCCATCGCACCTACACTCAGTCGGCAAGCCTGACCCAGAGATCACTCCCATCACTTCTGCTGTTAACCCATTGGCTAGACCTTACTCCCCTTCACTGCAAGAGGAGCTGGGAAAAATCGTTGTCAGGTGGGGAGCTGGGTGCCCAGCTATAAAGTCTACTGCTGTATAAGGCAAAGGAGTGGGTACTGGGGAGAAACCGGCCATATTCCTGGGAGAACGTAGGCCACTCCATGGCAAAACTTTCCAGAATGCTCTGTGGCGAAGCATGAAGAATGTTGCGTTTTGCTTTATTTGGAACTCGCAAGCGTCTTGGGCACAGCTCCACCTTGTTAGTGCCAAAACCACGTCCCAAGACAAAAATGTAATGGCTTTTGAACATCGCTGCTGGTTCCGAGGGTGGGCTCTGGAGCCAGACTGCTCAGGTTTGACGCTGGGACTGTATGGCCTTGGGCACGTGACCCGCCTGCATGTGCCTCAGTTTCCTCATCTGTAAAGTGAGGATCGTAACTGTTCCTGCCTCATATATGACCATTGTGGGATTCTGCGTGGGGACACCCGGCACAGTCCTGGGCACGGAGGAAAAGCTCCATAAACTGTAAATTCTATTCCTGCTCTGCCCCCCGAGCCTGCAGGCCCACAGCGAAGGGGTGTATGGCTGCAAACGACCCCTCCCCTCTCTGTACACATATGCCACCTCTCCTACCGAGATGTGGCATATACTGCTTCTAACCCTGTGAGTCTGGACTGGGCCGAGGACGAGGCAGGAGTGACACTGTGCCACTCTGGGCCCCACCCTCAAGCAAACAGGCACTTTTTTGGGTTCTTCTCGAAACCCAAATGCCATGCTGTGAGGAAACCCAAGTGGCTTCCTGGACAGGTCTGCGTAGGGGTGTGAAGGAGGCTCCCAGCCATGTGAGCGAGCCATCTGGAAAGTGGATTCTCCGGGCAGTCCACCGCCCGCCCCCCTCCCCACCTCCCCACCCGGCTGCCGTGTCAAGTTGGGCAACGCTCCTTCCTGCACAGCCCACAAAAGGCCAAACCGTGAGCAAATAAACGATGGCTGTTTTCAGCCACTCCCTTGGGGGCGGTTTGTGACGCGGAGATGGAGACCAGGAGACCAGGAGACCGTTTGGCATGGAGAAGTAGCACGGTGTTGAAACAGAGACGTTGAGCGTGTGGCACTGGCGTGGGGGCCAGATGGGCGGAAGGCTGTGGGGAACCTGTGACTGAGCCCACAGAGCAGTGAAGACACCGCACTTGGCCGCAGAAGGAAGTGGGACGCCCGTTAGGCGACTCACATTAGCAAAGGGCAGACACCCATTTGAATCTCCTCCTTTTCACCCCGTTAGGGTGGGGGCGGGATCCCCACCGTAGACTGTGGGAAAGGTCGAAATGTGACACCCCACACTGGACAGATGAGAGGGACAGCAGTGTATGAGTCACGTATAGTCACAGCCCCTGGGGGAAGAGGATACCACAGGCCACGCAGGGCCACACAGGGCCACACGGGGCATGAACAGCCAGCGGGGTGGTGTGGGGGGCAGGCTGTGCAGTATCCAGAGGGTGCAGTGCCCCTGGTTCCCTTGGGAGAACGTAATGGGCTTGTTAGTGCAATTCCCCAGCTGGCAGGGAACAAGAGTGGGGCATGGTCCTCATGGATGTTTAGCTGGAGGATCTTCCCCACAGGAGCAGGGTCGGGATCGGGGACTTGCCTTTCGGCCATGTGAGGTCCTTTACCGTTCACCAGAGGTCATGGCAGTCCCTAACACTGGGCCTTCATTCCAGTCTCTATAGCACAGTATTTAGCGAAACTGTTGGCCCGTGGAAGATGGACACGAACGTACGTGTCCATCTAGTTAGATTTCCAGGCAGAGCGTCGAAAATGCCACCAGCTGCTTTCTCTTAGCTGCTCCCTATGACCCAATGCAAGTGGAATGAGGAGCTAAAAAAAGGAACTGTGCAGGTTTTAAGGAGAATTAAGAGGAAGCGTCAAGGAGCCAGGACTTGCTGGCTTTGACCGTAAACTATTTCATCTTTTTGAACAATGGGGTTGATTTCTTTTATAATAGAATTAATCGTAGAAGGAAAGTTTTTTTTTTTTTTTCTTTAAAGAAAATCTTGGCTGTTTTTGTGTCTGCAGCGAAGAGTGACATGGTACTCGACGTCGGCCTTGAACAAGTGCCAGCCCACGGTGTCCTGCCACGGTGCTGTGTCGTTTCCGGCAAGTCCTGGACCTGCAAAGTTTTCGTTTCCACGAAGGGCTTAATTAAGCAGGGCAAGGGATCCCAGCGACAAGCAGGGCACCTGGGAAGGTATATTCCAGCCAAGGTCATGTTCTGGTACAGCCACAGCATCGCTCCCCAGAGAAAATAGTCTGTGATGTCACAGAGGGGCCCCTGAGGGTTCAGGCGGCTGGTCTGTGATCTTCCTCCAGCGTGTCCTTGGGCCCGTGGCAAACAGACACATTGATTCAGGCTGCCAGGGTCCCGGGGATTTCCTCACTTTCATGTTCTTGTTTAAGTCACATAACCACCCTATTAAATTGTCAGAAATAGTCCCCATTGTTAGAGACGAGGTCACTGAAGCTCAGAGAGGTTGTCACACGGTCAAGATTTGAACTCCTGACTCCCTGAGGATAAAACTCATGCTCTTTTGACCAGACCAGGGAGTCCCAAGCTGCCTCTGTGCAACGACCCGGAGGACCCAAAAAAGTCCCCCATCTCAGACGGGGATGAAAATACATGGCAAATGCCATGCTTTGCATATTACAATGCAAAAAACCTGCAATGGCCATCCGCATCAATGGGCAGGGTGGGGTGTGGATGCTCCCCAGACCCCGGCCTGAACTGGGTGCATCAGAATGGTCCCCAGGGTGCTTCTGCAGTGTCGTTCATTCAACCACTATTTATTGGGGCTACCGTGCAACGGTCCCTGGTGCAGTGGACTGTCCAGAGAGGTGCCCGTGGGGACAGACTGAGTGTGTCTGAGCCTCGCTCAACTGTGTGATGCTGAGTGAGTCCTTGGCCTCAGTTTTCTCGTCTGTGCAGTGGTGGTGTTATGGACATCTGCTTCCTAGAAGGACCAGAGGAATGGATGAGGTATGGCATGCTCACAGTGCCAGGCATATGACAAGCACTCTCTGTTGTTCCTGTTGTTATTATTATTATTATTTGATGAATGGATAGATGGAGTTAATTGCAAAACTAAGGCAGAGAGAAAAGGCTATAATTAACCCCATTTTATAGATGAGAACATTGACGCTCAGAGGCATTAAAACAGTTGCCAGAGACAGGACAAGGTATACTTATTCTCATTTTATGGAGGAGGAAACCAAGGTCAGAATCAGTGTCAAGGCCAGGCCCAGGCCCCACCTCGGCCCTCAGTAATATCCCCATCTTCAGAATTTTGCACCAATGGGGAAGGGACTTCCTAGAAGGCACAGGTGGCCCTCATCACCACAGTTAGGGAAGACAAGTGGCCTGAGATGGTACAGGCCCTGCTGCAGCTTGTAGCCTCCAGCTGAATCTGCCTGGTCCTCACCTGCTCAGGTCTCACCTGTCCAGGCCTCACCTGCTCAGGCTTTGCAGGAAATGATGGTTCTGGAAAGCCCCCCCTCCCACAAACACTGGGCTCAGCACCTCTGCCTTACCGGGGTGGGATGGAAGGAGATGGGGGGCTGGGTCTATACTCCCCCAGGACCCCACCTTCACCTGGCCGGGTTAGAGGCCTGGCACCGTGCCTGAAATTCCACCATGATCACTTCCCTCGGGTTTAATGTGTGTGTAGCTGGAACTTTCTCAGGAAATAGAAATGTCACCCGGAGGGGGACTATTAAGGGATCCTAATACTCAGGTAGAAGACAGAAGGGGGCGGGGCGGGGCGTATTTCTTGAGTTGTAATGAAAAGGAGCTGAGTCTGTTTTGAAAGAAGGGAGGTGGAGAGGGAGGGAAGAAAGTTCGAGAGCGAAAGTTGGAGGGTGGTTGTCAGGTGCCGGTGGGGATCTGGGGTAGGCCGCTTAAGAAGCCTTCACCTTCGTGAAGTACTTTCTCTGTGTCAGGTACCAAACGACCCCGTTGAAAGGGACGCCTAGGGGACCCCCCACTCCCCGCCCAGCATTCGAGAGCTTCCTCCCACCAACATGGGGAGCCTCTGGGGCGCTGGAGAACTCGGGGGACAGGGCTAGAAGTGCCTTGCAGCGGGGAGGAGGATCCAGGTAAAGCGATGGCGAGGGGAGGAGCCGGAGCGGGGAGCGGGTGCGTGTTACTGCCCGCGCTGGAGGCTGGGGGGTGCTGCCTCCCGGACGCTGCGCGGGGGGGGCCCGAGGCCGCGGGCACGGGACTCCAGGGGGCGCCCCGCAGCCTCCCGGGGAGGCTGAGGGCGACCTCGACGACAGGCCACGGGGGTGAGGGGTACAGGTCTCCGCAGGGAGACCCCTGCCCCTAGCCGGGACCCCAAGCCGGCCTTCCCTACCCGGGGCTCCGAGCACCCCGGCTCTCCCACCTGCGGCCTGGAAAACCTTCTCCACCCATTAAACCCCTCCTGGTCCCCACGGGCAGCCTCCCAGGCCGCCCGCCCGCCTGTGTGTTAGTTACTGCTTCGTCCTCCCCGACTCCTCCAGTCCCCACGGTGGATGACACGGGTTTCCCCGGCGCCCCGCAGCAAGAGGGTGCAGCTCCGCCCTCGGGGGTCCGCGGCCTCTCCCCCGCCACCCAGGGGCCCGCAGGTGAGCAGGCAACGAATGAACTGGGACGTCTGGAGCAGCGGGGTTGGGGGCGCGGTGGATATGCCCCCACGGGCTCGCGCACACCCCTTCCGGGGGGGGGGTGAGTGTTTGGGATGCAAGAGACAGCGAAACCCCGCGCGCGGACGCGGGGAGCCTTTCCTTAGCTCGGGGGCGTCCCCTGGAGGCCGGAGCCGCCAGCCGGCGCGCACCGGCTGCTGGCGCCCCCACATCCAATCCCAGAGCCAGGGGCGCCTCTTACGACCCCTAGGTGGAGTCTCCCCTGCTCCGTCCTCTCCCCCCACGTCTCCCCAACGTCATCACAGTCTGGGAGGACCCCCTGGGGCTCTGTGGGGACTGTGCGCCTCCTCCATGGATACCCTGGGGCGAAGGTTAGGAGTCCAAGTCCTGCCGACGCCAATCCGCAGCGAACCAGACCTTTCCTTCCCAGACTCCTCCTCTCCCCGCGGTGGGTGACATGCGCACACCGGGGCACACACTCAACGCATGGGCCACCGCACGCGAGCAAACCCGCACTCACGTGTGTGTGCGCGCACGCACACTCATGCAGACACACTGCCCTGTCTGTAAGTGGCTCCATCCTTTTGCTCACCTCCCCTCACCTGGTTCATCACCAGGATTGCTGATGCTTCACCATCGTTGCAAACAGGGCCGTGTCCCCCCAGATCTTGACCCCTCAAATCCCGCTTCCTGCTCAGTTCAGCTGCAGGGCACAGGTAGTATCCCTCAGCTTCCCAGAATTCTGAGGTGATGCTCACCTTGCCAACCAGGCCCCTCAATTCCCCACTCACACGTAAGGAGTTGATGAGCCAGGCCCTGGGGTAGCACAGATGGGCTGAGCTAGCGCAGATGGGGTTGATCCTGGGCTGGGGCGACCATATCTTAAGTGGGCTGCGAAGGAATTTCAGGTCCCATGGAACTGGGGGGAGGGCTCTCAGCAGTCTCTCTCCCCCAACCCCATTTCATCTTCCCCTCCCCAATTTGAAATGCCATCTTTATACTTAGATCTATCTCTGGGCTCTCCAATGGCCCATTGGTGTCTATTCTGCATTAGACAGAACCAACTTTCCTCATTCAGGGATAACAGTAGAACTTTCTGTGGGATTTGGAGCCTTGCCCCTCCCCCGATGCCCTGTGTCAGAGGGTAGCACTACCTAATACCCTCTTAGGTTCTGTGGCTGGCCTGAGAATGAGTGGACACAACACAGATTAACAGGAGAAAAGCATACAAATGTATTTAATATTTTTACGTGTACACAGGAGACTTAGAAGAAAAAATGAAGACCCAAAGAAGCTTTTGGGTCCCAAAGCTTATATTCCCTTTTTACATAAAGACCAATACACTTATTATGGAGATGTGGCAAGATGAAGGGTTTTGGGCTAGGGGTCGTAAATTGTGGGACAATGACTAGCAAATTATGGAGAAAACTACAAGAAGATAAGGGTTCTTTTAGCAGGGTAATTTGTACAGGTCTAGGTGGCACCCCTCCCCCTGGAAGGGAATGTCCTCAGCACTTAGTTTTCTGACCCCAGGGAAGGAGAGACTCTGCCTGGGGAGTTGGGGTGAGGAAGTAGACACTCGGCCAGTCGCCAGAGAGCTTCTCTGCTTTCTATCTGGGTACCCGGAGGCATCACAGCTGCCTGTGGCCGGATGGGGAAAGTCTATCCATCTCTGAGTTGGTTTTCTTTTCTTTTCTTCTAATTAATAGACTTTTTTTTTTTGAACAGTCTTAGATTTATAGAAAAATGAACAGAGAGTACAGACTTCCCATAGTCCCTCTCTCTTCCTTGCCCACGGATTTTCCTATAATGAACATCTTTCATTAGAGTGATACATGTGTTAAAATTGATTAACGAATATTGATAGGCTGTTATTAACTTAAGTCTATCATTTACATGGGAGCCCACGCTTCCTTGATGTCGTATGTTCTATGGATTCTGAGCGATGCATGTCTTATATGTGTCATTACGGTGTCATACAGAATAGTTTCGCTGCCATCCGAGATCCACCTGTTCATCTTTCTCCCCGCTCTCCTGGAGCCCCAAGTAACCACTGATCTTTTTACTCTCTCTATAACTTTGCCTTTTCCAGACTGTTATAGAGTTTGTTCTTACAGTATAAAGCCTTTTCCAACAGGCCTTAGACGAAGCAATATGTATTTAAAGTTACTCCGTGTCTTTTCATGGTTTAACAGCTCCTTTTTTTTTTAGCACTGAATAATATTCCATTGTCTGGGTGTACATTTCATTATTCATTCACCCTTTGAAGGCCATCTTGGTCGCTTTTAGTTTGGGGTAATTATGAATAAAGCTGCTATAAACACCAACGTGCAGGGTTTTGTGTGGACGTAAGTTTTTGGATTGGTTGGGTAAATAAATACCTAGGAGTGTGATGGCTGGATCATATGGTATATGAATATATTTAGCTTTGCGAGAAACTGCCAAACGGTTTTCGAAAGTGGCTGTACTATTTTGCATTTCCACCAGCATAAGCGTTTCTGTTACTCCATATTCTTGCCAGCATTTGGGACTTTTGATTTTAGTTTTTCAGATTTTCATAAGGATGTACTGGTATCTCACTGTTATTTTAATTTGCAATTCCTTAATATGTGTATGCTGTTGGCCATCTTTTCTTAGGCTCATTTGCCATCTGTCTATCATCTTTGGAGAGGTCTGTTTAGATCTTTTCCCATTTTTAAACTGGGTAGTTGGTTTTCTCATTGTTGAATTATAAGCATTCTTTGTATAATTTGGATACACGTTGTTTTTTGTTTTTAAATCAGAGATGAGTTTTGCAAATATTTCCTCCTCATCTGACGTTTGTCTTTTTGTTCTCTTGATGGCCTTCTGCTTTAAGAACTAAACTGCTGCCACCTTCTAATCCAGCTTCTGTCAATAACCAGAAGGATATGTTGATCCCCATGTCCCTGATTCCCTGTCCCCCTCCCAGGGTTTGAACGTAGGGACAAAGAGTGCATCTCTTAAGCCCCTGAAACCCTGCTATCTACCACCTCAAGTGTTATAATGAAGATCAAATGGTTTAGTTTTCGAAAGCCCTTGGAACAGGGCCTGAAATGTATTAAATGCTTCATTACCTTAGATAATTATAAGAACTTGCGTTACACCTTTTAATAGCTTAATGGAGTCAGTCTTTCCTCATTACTCTTCCTTCTCAGAATTTTCCTAGCTATATTCACATGTTTATTCTTCTAGATGAGTCATTCGATTAATTTTTTAAATATCATGTTTGGATTTTATTAAATGCATAAGTAATTTATAAAAAAACAGACATTTTAGTGATGTTGGGTTTTTTATCCAAGAATAAAGCCTGTCTTTTTTTGTCTTCTGTTTTGCTCCCTTTTTCCCCTCATGGCACTTATTCAATGCTTGCTAAATTTATTTCCTAGCATTTTACTCTTCCTTAGCTTTTGTTATGAATGAGGTCTTTTCTCCAGAGACATATTCTAATTGATTACTGTATACCTGTGTTTATAGATAAGCAAATTGATTTTTTAGATGACTTTAATTTTTGGAGCAGTTTTAGGTCCACAGCAAAATTGAGCAAAAGGTACAGAGATTCCCCATATACCCTCTGCCCCCGCCCCCCAAACATAGCCTTCCCCATAAACATCCCCCATCAGAGTGGGACATTTGTTACAACTGATGAGCCTCCACGGACACATCACTGTCTGTCACTCAAAGTCCATGAGGGTTCAATCTTGGGGTTGTACATTCTACAGGTTTGGACAAATGTATAATGACAGGTATCCAATGTCACAAGACCATGCAGAGTAGTTTCACTTGATTTTTAAATATTAATTTTTTTCGAATGTCCTTAAGTTTCTAATAGTTTTCCTAATGGATTCTTTTCGCTTTTCTAGGCAATAATCTAAAAGCAGTGGAGTCTTGCCTCTGCCTCTCCAGCATTTATCCCTCTTACTCATGTGTCCTAATTGCGTGGGTCAGCTTCTCCAGAGCAGCGTTAAATTGTAGTGGTGACAGAAAATCCTTACCTTGTTCCAGAAGTTAATGCGAAGGCATCCAGTGTTTCGCCCATGAATATAATGCTGGATTTGGCCCTATATTTATATACTTTTATCATGTTGAAAACATAAAAATCTACATATCTTAAGGAAGTCTTTTTCTAGAATTCGGAATGGATGTTGGAATTGATCAAATAGCTCCTTACCACCTATCGAGATGCTCATTTGCTGTTTCTCCTACAGTCAATACGCTTGGCGGAAGATAGAATTCTCTACAGTTCAGCAAAGGAGGCTCAGAGAGGTTAAGTCACTAGGCCAGGGTCATATATGGGGCAGGTGGCAGAGCTAAGGTTTTGTTCTTTGAGCCTACATGCTCTTTGTCCCTGGTTCAGTGCTGCCTGCTCTGAATGCTCATGACCTTACAGGTCCCCAGACATCCCACCCCCCTGGCCTCCTGCCAGGCCTGACCCAGGCCACTTAGCCTCTGTGGCCCCCATGCCCTCGCTTTCCCCCAGGAGCAGCTGCCTCAACTAAGCAGCCACCCAGGTCTCACCTGGGGTGAGTACGGGGTACTGAGCAGGCCCAGGGTCACAGACTTAGGAAGGTAGAAGAAAAGACATTTTTCCAGGTCTCTGTCCCTGCTTTGATGTGTGACCTGAATAGGGCCCTGTCCCTCGGCCGTGGACTGAAGCAATAGAGATCCATGAGGAAGTCCCTTGGGAGTCTGGGCTGGCACACAAGGTAGGCAACAGGCGAAGAGCTGGCCTCTTCTGCTTTCTGCTCTGGGTACCACCTCCAGGCACTGCCTCCCTGGACCCTCCCTGGAATAGCTGAGCCTGGACGGGGTCTCAGAGCCCAGCAGAACCAGCATTTATTACTGTGACTCTGCCCTAGGCCACGCATTTTGCATGCATCGTCTCACTTAATTTAAATTAACTTATTGTCATTAAACCCTCAGCGTAATCCTACCTAGATGAAGACAGGGTCTTCTCAGTGTTGGGTGCTTTACACATCATCTCACTGACCCCATTTTACAGATGAGCTTGAGGCTGAGGGAGGGAACATAATTTACCTGGGATTGTTTGGACGGTGGTGGCAGGGACGTCGGCCAGAGCCAGGGTCCCCTGCCTTTACCTGCGATGTTAGTTAGCAAATTTAGCTTTCTGTAGATTTTCTGAGACCTACCTGCAAGGTCGCAGTGTGGCTTTGTCATCCTGTCACCAGTTGGCCTCGCCCGTGAAAATAGTGAGGGGGACCTCAGATTAGCTGAGGGATTCCTGTGGAAATGGGGTTGAACCCCATTTTACATCTAATGAAACTGGGAATTTGAGTTTACCTGCCTGAGGTCCCGGAGCAGGTAAGGCCAGATTCAGGTGAGGCTGCCGCCGGCCGCTGCTCCGGGTGGTGACTTGGTTCCCGTCTGAGAAGAGTAATGCTGGTTTCCTGTCTCTTTTTTCAGTGTTTTCGCCCATTCTCACATTGTCCACTTGGGGGCGCTGGATAACAGGGCTGTGACAGGAGCTGACATGGCTGACGGAGGGCGTCTTCCCCCAGGATCCTCCCCGCAGGACCCCACGGTTCCTTCCCTTCCCTAGGCCACTCACCTGCACCTCCCCCATGTCCACCCAGGAGCCCACTGTCCTCAGGCCTGAGTGTGGGAGGCCAGGCCTGTGCCCATCAAGGTCCCACATCCGGCCTAGGTCAGGACCTGGGCCCTCGCTGGCCTCTCCTCACTTGGCCAGCCGGCCCTCGGCAAGGCCCCTGCCCCTTCTCCTTCAACATCTTCTCTCCAAAGCCAGCGGCCCAGACAGGTTGGGGATGGCTGTGACCTCACAGGGCTGTGACCTCACAGGGTTGTACCTCACAGGTTTCCAGGGGACCCTCAGTCTTCTCTCCTCCTGTGGGATGTGTCCAGACATATCGGGGCTTCTGGGGACAGGACCACAGGTGGGGCCGTGGTTGGGGCCTCTGCCCCTGGCCTTCCCTGCAAGAGTTCATCAGACTGGCTCCCTGTTAACCAAATCCCAAGAAACTGACCAAGAACCCAGAGTGCCCAGGTCCTCATTCACACAGACGGACGTGCCTGGAGGGTGACCTGCCCAGGTGAGCTGCTCAGGGCCGTGGGAGGCCTTAAGCCACAAATCCAACACCATTGTGTGCGAGGCACTTCTGGGTTCACCGAGCGAACCCTTTCCCACTCTGCTTGGTGCGGGTACGTCCCATGGGGGCTGGGGGTCTTGGGACCATTTTGTGCTACGTGGACATGGCGTTAAGTAACGTGAACTCCCATAAAGAGAAAATTCTTGCCTTTTTGAGTCTCTTTCCAGCCTTCAGGGCAGGTCGAGGAGAAAGCCTCGCTCTGGTGCTAGGTCACCCAGCTGTCCCCATGGCTCCGGCCGAGTGCTCTGTTTGTCCAGCTTAGCACTGGCCCCACTCAGGCTGGCTGGCAACAGCATCCAGCTGGACCTTAATCCCATTATTTTCATTGTGTTTATCTTTATGGTTCCTTTCTATTGCTAGCAAGTGATACTTGGTCTCTACTTGTGATGACATAAAGTTTCTTTTTTAAGGAAAAAAAGTAACTCGTTTTAAGGACATAACAGAAGAGGCGGGGTTCAGATGAAACTAACCTGGTACAGTCATCAAAGGCAGGAATGACTGAAGTCTGGAAAATGGAGAAAGTGCTCCCCTGACCCTCCCATCCTCCGGCAGGTGCCCTAACTGGGGGTACAGTCCCCCGCGCACAGATAAGGTTCTGAGAGGGGAAGTGACCATGGCAGAGAAAGCCGCTTGCCTGGGTGGGAATTTGCCACCCCACCCCACCAGCTCCATGCCCACACCTGGCATCTCAGAACCTTAGCCCCACGAGGGGCTGGGAGCCCACACCTCGGCTGGCAGGCTGCCTGGGCCTCAAGGGGATGGGGGCTGGACCAGCAGGGCCCTTGAGTGTCAGGGGCCTAAGCAACAGCTCCATCTAAAGCACCCACCACTGGCCCACATGCTCCTTAACACAGCCCTGCAGGACCCCCCCCACACACACACACACACACCATGGCGGAGGGAACGTAGACCCACATAGGGGCCAGGTGTGTCACGCAGGTGTCATTGTCTCCACTTTGCAGATGGGGAAACAGACTCCAGCCAAGGTCACACAGCCAGTGGGTGGAGGGGCTGGACCTTGAACCCAGCTCCATCTGTTCTTTCCTTGGCCCAACCCCCAGCTGTATCGAGGATCTGAATCCCGGAGGGGACCCACCCGGGGCTCTCTCTGGACTCACTTCTGCTCCCAGGATGCTCCTTATTGGGGCTGCAGCCAGAAAGAAGCACGGAAAGGGCCCCCACCGCAAGTCCGCCAACCAACCCGGCCCTCCCCTCCCTGACGCTGGGTCTCCTGTCTCCGTTGTCAGCCCACGTGGTGCCCTGAGCATAGGATGCCAGGATCTTTTGCCGGGACTCTGTCTTGGTGCCAGTTCAGATCTTTTGTCCTACACAGTTGGGACCGTGGATAGTCACTTACTAAAGTTCAGTGACTTAGAGTAACACATCAGTGACAAATGTACACACGTGAACTTCAGCGTGTGTCAGCAGGCACCCCTCTCCCACCCCCCGCCCCCACCCCCACGCCCGGAATCTGTCGATGGGAAACCCAGGCCCTTCTGGAGGCTGCTGCCTGGAGACCAGAGGGTGCTTGCTGCCTCCACCAGCCCCCTCAGGTGGCATGGGTGACTTCCAGAAATGGCTCCCAAAGCGGAGCCAGAACCTTCAGAGGCTCGAGAAGCTTCTAAGCACAGTGTCCATTCCAGATTTTGGTGATTTAGCCGTCGTCTCACTCACTGAATTTGAAGGCATGTTTTAAGCAATTCCCCTGTGTCCGAGTTTTCTACGCGACTCAAGTTCATTTTCACGGCCACCCCCCATGGTGTCTGTGTGCCCTTGAGTTTCAGCCGCTTGCTTAACGCTGAGTTACATTAGGGATTAGGAGGACAGTGAGGACTCGGTTGGCACACACTGTTTTGGGAACAAACACCCTGGAGCTCCTTCAGCTGGAGGTGGCCACGTAGGCACACTCCTGGCCTCGCGTGGGCATGGAGGGACGGGTGCCAGTGACAGGAGCAGATTCTGCCTCCGTCAGCTCTGCAGAGACAGGTGCCCCCGATGGTCCCCACTTCTCGTGTTCCACGGATGACAGCGTGCCCGCCATCCCTCTGCCCTCCTCACACCGGGACGCCCACCCACCCACCCCGAGCCAGGTCTCCTCAGCCTTGTCAGCGCCCCGTTCTCATCCCACACCCCGTCACCAAAACCTCTGGGAATCAAGGAGGTGCTCCAACTAAGGCGCATGGCACCCCGTTCTCTTCGTTCGGGTGAAGGTTGGGCCTGGGTGAAGCGAGAAAGGGAATCTCCTCAGGCCCCAGATTGAAGGGAGAGCCGACAAGTAGTGATCAAGACAGACAATTAACAGTGGGCGTAGGGTCTGATTATTCCCCGCTCCAGAGAAAATACACGAATGGCCAACAAGTCCGTGAAAAGGTGCTGAGCATCACTCATTAGGGACATGCAAATCAACACCACAAGGCTGTCATCCAAGGCAAGCCACGACAAGTGTCGGCGAGCACGTGGAGAGACTGGAACCCTCGTGCATCGCTGGCGAAATGTAAAATAATGCAGCCACTGTGGAAAATAGTTTGGCGGTTCCTCTAGATATGTCCCCGAGAGCAGTGAAAACATACGTCCACACAAACATAGGTACCCAGATGTTCATAGCAGCCTCATTCATTCATTAGCTCCAAAGTAGAAGCCACTGAAGTATTCATAAGTGGGTGAATGGACAAGTAAAGGATTTCTCCACACCGTGGAATATTATGCAGCCAGTTCTTGGTTGCTGACACCTCTCTGATAGAAGGGACGAAGGCTCCTTGGAGAAATGGCTGCTTCTGGGACTAGGGCAAGAACAATAGTGAATGAGCCTGGAATACCACGTAGTTCCAGAAACCAGAAACTAAGGAAATGCTGAAACACACACACATACACACACACACACTACGCGAAGGGACACGGGCCAACGGAAAGAGCTACCAGTGGCCAAAAATGGAACATTGAACATTGGTGGGGGAGAAGAGGGTAAGGCAGGAAGAATTGGATTATAACTCAAAGTAGAAAAGTTTTACAAAAATATACCCGTGAT
Organism: Macroglossus sobrinus; assembly: GCA_004027375.1. Classification (NCBI taxonomy): domain Eukaryota; kingdom Metazoa; phylum Chordata; class Mammalia; order Chiroptera; family Pteropodidae; genus Macroglossus; species Macroglossus sobrinus. The sequence continues at coordinate 118,526 of PVKZ01001428.1, read as the reverse complement.
ATAAATAAATGATTGGCTCAATAAACAGTGAGGAGACAGATCTCCCATGCAGAAGAATTCCAAACAACTTGTGTAGACCACCCACCCTCAGGAGACAGAGCAGGATACCCAGCTCCAGTGTGGCCACACACAGAGACTTCTTCCAAAGAGCGCAGGTCATCAGACGGGATCCTTTCAAGACATCCACGGAGCGCACACCGTTATTATCCCCATTGTACAGGTGAGGCAACTAAGCCTCGTGGAGGCCAAGCTCTGTCCTGCGCTTCTCAGCTCCCCTATCCTGTTCCCTGCCTGGCCTGTTCCACGCTGTATGCCCGAGGACCTCACAGGGTGCGATTAGCAATTGATAAAATTGTCCAAGGAGAGAGAGAAAAGGAGGAAAGGAGGAAGGGAGGAAGGGAAGGCAAGGGAAGGGAAGGGAAAAAGAAAAGAAAAGGAAGAAAGGAAAGGAAGAAAGAAAAGAAATGAAAGAAAAGAAAGGAAGAAAGAAGAAAGGAAAGAAAGAAAGAAAAGGAAAGAAAGAAAAAAAGAAAGGAGAGAAAGAAAAGAAAGGAAAGAAAGAAAGAAAGAGAAAGAAAAGAAAGAAAGAAAGAAAGAAAGAAAAGAAAGAAAGAAAGAAAGAAAGAAAGAAAGAAAGAAAGAAAGAAAGAAAGAAAGAAAGAAAGAAAGAAAGAAAGAAAGAAAGAAAAGAGAACAGTGAGGAAAGGACAGAAGTAGAGACAGTGCTACCTGGTGCCACCGCTGTGTGGCTGTGTGACTCTGGGCAGGCTCCTTGACGTCTCTGAGCCTGTCTCACTTTCCTCACCTGTGACTTGGGCTGGCTTTCCTGCCTGTGCGTGAGACTGCGAGAATGAAATGAGGTCACTGGCGTGTACTGGATGCGACTCCCCGCCCCCGCCCGTCACACAACTGTTTTCTCTTTTCTAAAAGTCAGTTTCGGGCTCCAGGCCCTGCCTCTGCCTGGCTGGCAGGAAAATCAGCCTCAGCTCCAGAATCTGAGGAATTTCAGGTGAGGGACTGGACAGTGCTCATCCTCACAGGTTTCCGGTCATCGTCACAAATCAGCATAGGGCGGCTGAAACCGAGCAGCTTCCTGCCACCTCCTCATCCCTAGGGGCCCAGAGACTTTTCTTGGGTGACCGACCGCCTGGGTCCTGGTGGCCCAAAAGCACGCGAAAGGCCCTCACGGGAAGCAGTGCCATCAGAACCATCTTGTCCTGCTGTGCAAGAACCCAGCAGAGGTGCGAGTCGAAACCTCGTTTGAAAACCAGTGTGGCCACTCAGCCAGCCCTGGACCCCAGCGTGGGATGGAGGTGGGGACAGCTCCTAGAGTGGGCACTTCTAACTCGCACAAGGCAGCCCATGGGCTTGTGGCGGTGCTGGGGACAATCCCCTTGGCTCCAGGATCCACAGGCTCCCTTGGCCTCTCCCCATGTGTCCCGCCCTGGGCTCACTTCCCCGGTCCGTGCTGGGAGCCTTTCTTCCCACGCGCTGTCCGTGCTGAGAATCGTCCCCCCCACTCCACAGGGCTGCTGGCTTTCTGCCCCGCAGAGATCTGCCCCGGGGCAGTGAGCTAAGGAAGACGGGAGGGGGAAACATCTCAGATCCTAACCCCCGACACGGGCAAAGCACCCGGCACGGAGCAGCATTCTCTGGTGACTCGCTTCCTCCCTTCCTTGCATAATGTCACACTGCGTTTTGAGGTTCTCAGAGCATCCTCCCATTCTCTCCTTGCCCAGGGTCACCCAGCAAGTCAGGAAGGGTGCCTTTCCCAGTGCGGGGACCCAGTGGGGACTCCTACGTGGAGATAGCCTGCTCACCACATCCTCACCCCCACCAGCCCTGTGACCCTACAGTGGCAGTTACTACCCCACCCCCACCCTGATTCCACCTCCCTCACTGGAGTGACTGGCGAAGGGGTAGATACCTGACCCAAGCCGGGCCACTTGGAGAGGTTTTGTCCCAAGATGGGCACGTGACAAGACAAACCAGCCAGGGTCCTTCCCTGGGGTTTCTATACTCAGACCACCCCGATGGGTGCAGGGGGGGCTCCCCCGAGTGGGAAGACACCCGTTACTGGCAGGGAGAGGCAACGGGCTGGGGAGGGGTGCCCTGGTGGCATTAAGGCGCTGACTCTGGTCATTCTCCCGCCCTTCCCAAGGCTGAGCGAGCATTCCAGGGCCCTTCAGGAAATCCCTTCCTGGTAGCTGGTTTGAACCAGGATTTTTTGTCCCAGATGGTCACGCATCACGTTAAAAAACATGGATCTGGAGCCGGCCACCCTGGCTTCGAGTCCCCTCCGGCATTCGCTAGCCGTGCCACCTTTAGCATGTCCCTGAAGAGCTCGTGCCTCGGTTTCCCACACTGGCTTATTGTGGGGATTACATGAGTTACAATGGCAGCCGGCCCACAGGAAGCCCTCAATTAACACCGGCTCTTCAACCAGGAGCTCTGGGTCCCTCAGCTTCCCGGACCCTCAGCGCCTCCCACGCGGCACCCACAGCCGGCCAGTCTGTCCATGAGAGCCGCCTGGCGATGGTTTTGCTTCCTCCTGGCTAAAGGAGGGACGCGGACTTTACTTAGTGATCGAGCTGCTGGTCAGCCCTGCGCTCACTGGCCTGCAGCAAGATGGCAGAGCTCGTAAGGATGGCCTTCCACGGCAGGCGGCCCAGGCCCCAGGGAAGGCCAGTGATGGACGCCGTGAGGTAGACTCAGATCGCCTCGTACCTCAGTGGCTGGCTTTGCTTTAGGGTCCAGCATATGGCACCTGGACCAGTGCTGGAGAGTGCTCATGGCATGCAGAGATTGTCATGCCTACGTAACCAGCTCCTGCTCCCAAGATTGCTCCCGTCCCGGGGGTCTGCTCAGTCCTTCACACAAACAGCCCTCAGCCAGGCTTGCGCCATCCAGGACTGGCCTGCCCAGACCCACCCAGATCTGCCAGAGCCCCAGGGGCACCCACAGCGTGGGCTCAAGCTGGAAACATTCTGTCTACCACCACCACCAAGTGGCCTGTGGCAAGGAGCAAAGGAGCAGCTCTGTAGACAGTCAAATACTATCTCCAAAAGGATACAGCTACCTAGAACCTCACACTGCGGCCTTATTGGGAAATAGATCTTTGCCAATGTAATTATTTAAAGATTAAAGATTAAACCATCCTGGATGGAGGGTGGGCCCTCGATCTAATGGCTGGTGTCCTTAAAAGAAGAGAGGACACAGCCATGGAAAGAAGAAGGAGCAGAGATTGGAGTTAGGCTGCCCTGAGCCATGAAGCAAAGGTTTGCTGGCAACCCGCAGAAGCTCGGAGAGAGGCAGAGAAAGGTTTCTCTCTGGGAGTCTCCAGAGAGAACCAACCTTGAACTCAGACTTCTGGCCTCCTGCACTGGGAGAGAATAAATTTCTCACTCAGGAATACCAGGTGCCGTAGGTATTAAAAAGAGAGAGAAAGAGAGAGAGAATGAGAGAATGAGAGAGAGAGAGAGAATGAGAGAATAAATTTCTGTTTACGGAGGCTAGCCAACTATCGTAAAACTCACACCTGTTCACGGTATGCCCATGGGCAGTTGGGCTGCGTTTATAGGAATCTTTCAACTTTGCTCTCTTTTTCGCCCAAGTGATCTCATGTCTAAGCACTTAGTTTTTGGAAACGACTGGCACAGTGCAAAGATGTCCCTGCGGGGGTGTTCCCCCCAGTTTTGTTCAAAGTGGTGAAACATTAGGAAAGAATTAACGACCTCTCGGTGGAGTCTGGTCCAATGAATGCTCATCTTCTACGTGCTGGAACACCAGGATTTTTAAACGTGGAGTCGTATATGAAAAAAAAAAAAAAACCCTCCCAAACGTGTTAACCACACATAAAAGACTGGTCAATTGAACTTTATTAAAACGAAGAATTTCTGTTCATTGAAGCACAACATTAAGAGACTCGTTTCAAATGCTAGCTCCCCCACCCACTGGCTGTGAGAACTTGGGTGACCTATTCCAGCCCTCTGTGCCTCAGTTTCTCGTCTGTAAAATGGGGAGAATTTCTTCATGAGTTTTTTTTTTTGTTTTTCTTCAGGTAACTATTAGTGTGTCACCAACCACTCTGAAACGTAGTGGTATAAAACAATAACGATCTTTTCATTTGCTCAGGGATGTGAAATGTGAGGAGGGCTTGGGGTGGGGAGGCGGCATGTCTCTGCTCCACAGGGAGTCCCTTGGAGTGGCTGAACGGGGAGCTGAAGGAAGGACCTTCTTTTAAGATGGCATGCCCACATGGCTGGCTAAGTCGGTGCTGGCTGCTGGCTGGGAGCTCAGCTGGGCTGAGGGGCCACTTGGGCTTCCTCCCGGGATGGATGGTGGCTGAGTTTCAAGAATGAGTGTCCCAAGAGACAGGAAGTGGAGCCACCAATTTCTTACGGCCAGGGCCTTCTTACAATGGCAGAGTGTCACTTCTGCCATATTCTATTGGTCAAGAAGTCGCAGAGCCCAGATTTAAGGGGCAGAGACATGGACCCCCCCCATCTCTTGACAGGTGGAGTGTCAAAGACGTGTTTTAAAACTGCCATAGGGTGGCTGTGAGGATCAAATCAAATCTATAACCAGTCTTAAAGGATCATTCCATGATTTTATTAACAAGATTTATGAAAAACAAAGAAGGCGGGAACCTTTCCAGGGAGCAGCCCGGCAGGCCTGGCTGAGCCTCCTGATCAAAGCTAGCATCACAGTAATGGAATAGACAGACGTCACGGCTCCTTCTTAAAGAAGGCAACCTCAGGGCCTTTGCACTTGCTGTACTCACTGCCTGGGATACTTTTTGCCCAGTTACCCACAGGGCTTGCTCGCCGACGACCTTCAAGTCTCTGCTTCCATGTTGTCGGCACCTCAGGATGGCACCTCAGGGCCTCCCTGGCCCCCATATAAAATTGCCCCTCCCACGACCACCTGTACCCCTCCGACCCTGCTCTGCCTTTTCTTCTCTGCCGGACAGTGCATGTCTTTAAAAAAATTATTATCATTACTTCTGGTTTATTCTGTTTTCTCTCACTAAAATGTCAACTTTTCAAAGACATTTACTTGTGTGTCTATCTTGCTCAGTGTTGTACGCTCAGAACCTAGAATGGCGCCTGGAACGTAGTAAGTGCTCAGTAACGATGTGAAGAATCTGCTCAAATGCCCTCTCCTCCGAGAGGTCTCCCCTGATTTCACTGGTGAGTGAAGGACCTAGGCCCGGGGTTCCCCCACTGTTTTCAGCTTGGTCTCTGTGTGTTTCTGGGCCCCGAGACACATGTATCTCTGATTCCTGAGCCTCACCCTCGGCACCCCCCCCTGCTTCCCGGGAGTAAAGCGCATGAGAATTACAGTTTATGGGGAGGATCTGAGAATCAGCTCCAATGGAGATTGCAAATCTAATACCTGCAGGGCCGCGGGCCGGGAGCTGGTACAGCAAGAGTCTCAGGTGTGACACAAGAAGCCAGGGATCCTCACCTGGCAGTTGAGTCAAATGAAACCAAACCCAGGACAGACGTCCGTGGGCTGGGTGCCTCCCTTTGGCCAGCAGTCTGAAACCTCTGCTCCATCTAGATTCTACCTGGATTTTAGATAATCCTCCATTATTATAGCCAAGGAAAAGGAGGTCCAGAGATCCGGGAAGGGAGTGATTTGCCCAAGGTCACACAGCAAGAGCCAAGATCTGAAAAACTCCGTGGAAAGCAGGGTTTGGGGACGTGACACAGAGCCCCTCTGTCCCCGCAGTCAGTGTCTGCCATCCGCTGAAAGGCAGTTCCCCGCCAGCAATGAAAAGAAGAACAGATGCTAATCCAATCCTAGGGGCCGAGGCAGCTGTGGGGAGAGCTGGGTTTCAGGTGCATATAGACCTGAGTTCAGACTCCAGCCCCAGCCCTGGCCAGCTGTGTGACCTTGGGCAAGCCTCTTCCCTCTCTGAGCCACAGCTTCCCTGTGAGACGGAGACGGGGGGCCCTGGCTAAGGGTGACACGCTCTCAGGCTCGGCGGGTGCTCTGCTGGTGCAGATTCCCTTCGCCCACGCGGGGGGCCTGGCAGAGTCTGCCGGCTCCGCCAGTTTTGGGCCCTCCAGTCTGGGCCTGCGTCCAATACTTCCCACTGTGGTTGTCACATCGCGTGTGCATGGTGCCAACGCCTGTGTCACCAACCTTTCAGCTCTGCTTGCACGGAGATTGCACCAGAGCAGACTGTGTGGCTTAAAGAGGCTTCAGCAGGACCGGCTGGGTGACACTGGGAACCCACCTCCTGTCCCAGCGCCCCCTCCCTGCACCTTCACAGACTGAGCAGGGACCTGCGATTCTGCCATTAACGGGACCACGGTCTCTGGCTAAGCAGCTGCATCTTCTTTTTAAAACAAGCTCTCGCTTTAAATCGCAAACACCTGAGTGAATGAATATATTTGTTTCCAACAAATCATCTCACGGGCCTCTCGGGACACTCAGGTAGGGGTGGGTGGGTGGTCTGGCTGGTTCTGGTTTCTCCCCTTCAGGAGTGAGGGAGACCCTACTTTCTCCTCCCCTCCTGGGGCCGTGAGGTTCAGCCAGCAACCTATATAGCAGAAACGAGGTGGGGGCAGTAATTTGGACAGAAATGCCTGCTAAGAGGCCACTGCCCAGCCCACCAGCCCACCACCCCACGCTGCCTCTGCATCCCTTCCTCTCTACCCGAGGGCCACCCTCCCCCTTGGGGCCAGCCCCTTCAGAACCCCACACACTGGACTGCATTGCCTCCCAGGCTTTCCCTGCCCACTTCCAGAGTCCCCCCACACCTGCCCTCCCCCACACACCAGGCCAGAAGACTCCCGCCTGCCCTCCCCAGCTGTCCTGCCTCCTGAATGCCCTTTTCATCCCACCCATGGGCCTGATCCTCGTGGCATGTCACTGGCCACTGCAGCCACCCCCCTGATTGGGCTCTGGCCTTCCGTCCCTCTGGTCTTATGCTTCCCTGTGCCCATGCTCCCCACCGTCACATAGCCCGAGGGAACTTTCTACAACTGTCTGGCAATGGCTTTTCCGGGCCGTCAGCTGCTCTCGGGAGGGCAGCTCATTCCGGTAGTCAATTTCGCCTGCCTTGAATTGAATGAGCTGCCCTGTATTTCCCCCGGCAACCCTTGGATCAGTCCAAATGCCCCCGACATCATGAGGTTTTAGTATAAGTATATTTAAGTGCCATATTTGGGACATGCTTATACCACAAAAGGATTCATTGTTTATCTGAAATTTAAATTTAATTGGACAGCTCATACTGTTCTTTGCTAAATCCAGCAACCAAGGTCCCATACAGGTAACAGGGACCAGGGGGGACTGCCAGGCATCAGACAGCCCCAACCTGTACCCCAAAACTTTGCCCTCTAGTCAGCCTGAAAGTCTCCTTTCCAAACTGCTGTTCCAGACCATGGAACCCAGAGACTCCTGGACGGGAGCTGCTCTACTCCTGCCCACTTCTCCCGCCTCGGGGGTCTCAGTTTCCTCTTCGATATAATGAAACCCATGTTTTTTTTCTGTCCTGCCTCCCAGCTTCGCCCAAGGGTCCAACCCCTGAGGAGGAACTTTTGAGCGGAGAGGACACGTCCAGAAGGCAATTAGCATATGGGGTGGTTCTGTTCTTTGGTCACTGAAGGACCTTGAGGAAGGATGAGGACAAAGTTTTGCCCACCCCACCCCCCCAAAGTACCTTGTCAAGGGTTAAACCACCGTCGTGATAACAGGTTCAGACAAGGATCATGCCAGATGCTAAAACCATCCGGTGAACGTTCCATGGGGTGTCAAAGTTCCCTTGACGGGGGAAGACCTGGCGGTCGCTGGCAAAGCATAGGGCAACTCATCACCTGCCCTCTGCTCTCACCTCCGGATCAGAGAAGACAAAAGGGACCTGCCAAGCAAACGTGGACCTCGACCTGGGCTTAGCGCCTGGACCAGAACAAATGGTCGCTAGAAAGGACATTACAGTGCAACTGGGGCAGGAGGAACGGGGGCTGGGGACTAGAGTGTCAGTATCGCATCAGTGTTACATCTCCTCGACTTGCACAGCGCTATGTAGGAGAAAGGCCTTGATCTCAGGACACACGTGGTAAGGAGTTTAGAGGTGAAGGGTAACATATCTGCAACTCAGCTCTCCACGGTTCAGCAGGAACAAACAGATGGCTAGAGAGCAAAGGAGAGAGAGGCCCAATGATGACAACCGGTGGCCAGGAGGGTTCCCTGGACTCGTCTTGCCACTACTTTGTACATTCGACGCTTTCCCAAATACACAGTCTGAAGGAGCACACACCCGGAATAATAATATATCAGAAGCATCTCAAAGACCCTGCAGCCCACCCTCTCTTCTTGGCCAAGGAGCCTGAGAACAGAAGGCCTTGGCCTCTGTCACATAGTAAATGGCAGCCGAACCCACCCTACTGGGTTTGAGTCCCAAGAGCAGGAGGGGGCCGCTTCCTCAATGTCGTTCCGGTCCTTCTCCCTCCCCGCAACGCACACTATACCCCCGAGGCCACCTACATGTAGTCCTGTAGGTGAGGACCCTTCTAAGAAACCGGGCCACCACTCCCTCGATCTGCACTGCCCACCTCCCCTGAGAGATATCCTGCCATCCAAGGCACAGGAGGGGAGAAGAGGGAGACTCAGAGAAAAGGGAACAGGAATTGTGACAGTGTCCCCTGGGAAGCAGGAAGGCCTGGGGTCTCACTCGGCCACTGCAAGCAGGTCCAAACCCCAGGAAGGAGCTCTGTTGGGAGTTGAGGCTTAAATGGATAATTAGGCAAAATAAATGTCCTTGGGCCAGTCCCTCGTCAGGGCTAGGGCAGCTGGAAGACAATGTTGCTGGGCCTAGGACCAAGGTGACTGGACGGTATAACTGCAAGGGGTCTCTGGTGACACTAGAGTCGTGACAGTCCAAAGCTCATAAGCAATTGTCCTGGCCACTTAGGCGTCCCCAGCAGACACAATCTGCCTCCAGTTTTGGCTTCATCAGCCTTTGTCCATTTCTGCACCAGGTATGGCCTCCCTAAGTTCACGTGTGGCCATGGACTGGGTCACACAGGCGAGCAGGTGCCAATGCCAGTGTGGGACCGAGCCTGGCAGGCAGGACACTTTCTAGGAAAGCTTCCAGGAGCAAATTCTCCTTTTGAGCTTGACTCAGAGAAGTATGTCAGTGGGTTGAGGTATAAATGCAAACAGGATTTATTACAGTGAGAACAAAATGCTTAGTAACTTATGTTGTGAATGTTAAATTTTAAGTACAAAAAAATGATTATGAAGAAGTTCAAACATAAATAAATAAGGAAAGAAAAGAACAGTTAATATGATCTTAAGAGAGGCAGTGAATGGTATGATAACTTTAGGAAGAAAGCTATTTCCTTTTTGAGTCTACAGATACATATAATGACATAAATGACAGTACAAGGCTGGAAAATTGATTCCATCCTAATTCTGATTTTGTAGGATTGTTTGTTGGATTAGCAGTTATAGCCTTAATCTAACCGACATTTAGGGGACGAGTCTTTCCAGGAAAAGCCCTGTGTGGGAATTCTTCACGGCTGGTGAGGATGATGAAAAGGAGAAAGCCAGTTTAGTCACCTCCGAATTTCACAAGAAGAAACTGCAACATCACACATCCGTGTCCTTGATAATCATCACAAAAAAAGTCAAAAGCAACTAGGGGAAATGGGAAGGTTTGGGATGGCCTGCTCCCCAGGGCTCTGGGGCAAGTGTCGATGGTGAAGGCCACCTGTGCCCTAGCCAGCCTAGAAAGCGCCTGGCAGTGGGAAGTCACTGGTCACTCACGCTGAAGTCAAGCTTTCCGATTTGATTGCTTCCTTTGTAATATTAGAATTGTGATCACTAAAACTGAAATCATACCTAACTGATGGGCTGTCACACTTAACCCTTGTCTTCTGTGGCAGTAGGTATGTATCTCTGTGTCCCAGCCTGTATGCTGTCCCCAGTTCCCTTGTAAAGCCAGCAGCCCCTCCCCCACCTGCCTGAAACCTTCCAGGGTTTTGCATATTCTCCTACATCCCAGTCCCCTCCATCTGGGGCCCCACCTGGCCTCACCCCCACCTGAATCCCAGCACTGTGCTCCCAGCTCTGGCTGTATCAGCCTTATCAGCCCCTCCCACCTTGCTGACCCGGCATCTGTCCACCTCGTTCCCACCTCCGGGCTCTGCTCAGTTCCTTCTGCCTGGAAGGGCCTTGCCCGGCCAGCATCGCGTTGCTGGAACACACCGCCCACTGCAGGCCGGCTGCTCACAGTACTGGGAACTCACACCTGGGTTCAAGGCAATCATTCCAGGAGGGCAAAGCCAGAGAGTGCCCCTGGGGGCCTACACAGAGGAGGTGTCCACTGTCTGCTAAATTCACCCATTCAACACGTATTGAGTACTTTACTATATGCTAAGCTTTGGGGCTAAGCGCCAGGTATGTAGGCAACTTCAAAGCAGAGACGTCCCCTCGGGAAGCCCACAGTCCACTGGAATGGGGTGGCTGGCTGGCGGCAAACCATCCCCCCCCCCCGGGGGAACACACAGAATGACGTCAGCTCAGTTTTAAGAGCTAGTTAGATCACAAGGGCTGCCCGCACAGGGGGTCAGGGCAGACCTTGCTGAGGAGGGAACATGTGACGTGGTACCCGTATAAGCAAGGGTGGCCCAAGGCAGTTAAGGACAGCGGGAACCGCACGTTTGCGGGCCCAGATGTAGGGCCAGCTCAGCAGTGTCAGGAACGAGGACGCCCCCCCCCCCACCCCACCCCACCCCACCCCGAGGCCCAGCAACGCGCTCAGCGCCGCCGCCCGAGGCCGGGCCAGGCAAGGCCGGCTCCCGCAGGCCTCGGCGGCTGCGGCGAAGTTTCCAGATTTTATTTTCGATCCCCTCCAGGGGGCGCCACCTTCCTCCCTCTGCGCCGGCAAACGCGGCCCAGAGAAGGCCAGCATCGCGCCCGAGACCACACAGCGCGCTGTCCCCCGCCCGGCCGCCGCGGGCCACGTGCGGGGCGCGTAGCTCCCGCCCCCACCCCCCCGATCCCCGCGCGCACACGCGCGGGCGGAGCCACGTCCGCAGCTCGGCCTCCCGCCCCCGCGCCCCGACTGGACCCCTCCAGGTCCCGCCCCCTCCGGGGTGACGCGGCGGCGGGGCGGGCCCTGGGCGTGGCGGCGCGACTGTCTCGGCGGCGGCGGCGGAGCGAGCGCAGCGCGGTGCCACCATGGGGGCCCAGCTGAGCACGGTAGGCGGCCCGGAGCGCCGGGCGCGGGGCCAAGGTCGCTGCGGACCCGCCGGCGCCCACGGCGACCCTTGCGCGACGGGCGGGGCGGGGAGGCCGGGGCGCGGGGGTGCAGGGGTGCGGGACCTCGCCCCGCCGCACCCCGGCCCGTCGCACCCCGCCCCCCACCCCACCCTGGCCCGGGCGTGCCCGTGGGCGCGGTGACTCATGCCCTGGTCTCTGTCGCGGGGCCCAGCCCTTCTGCCCCAGAGGCGTATGAAAAGAGGGGCGCACCCAGGAGCGGCCCCGCCCGCCGCCCTCATCCCCGGCGGCGGTTCGGGAATGGAGCGGAGTGTTGTGTGCACGACTGAGTGAGTGTGAGCGTCCGTACGAGTGAGTGTGAGAGTGTCCGGGAAAGTTTTGTGCGACGGAGTGTGACTGTGGGTGACACGTGACAGAGCAAATGGGATTTGTGAGAGTGAGTGTGGCTGAGCAAGGGTGACCGGAATGTGCCCGTGAGTGTGTATATGTGTGTGTGAACGTGAGTGCATGTGAGTTCGTGAGAATGCAGACGTGTGACCGGCTGTGGAGGGTGGCACGTGGGTGTAAAGTGTGAGTGCGTGAGTGTGTGTGTGAGTAAAGGTGAGGCTGAGGGAGACAATGTGTGACTGATGAGCAGGTGGTGGGGGAGTGTGGGTGTCCGCGAGTGCATGGAAGTGTGAGTTGTGTTAGAGTTTGTGTATCTGTGACTAAGTGAAAGAGGTGTGTGTGAATATTGTGATGTCACGGGTTTTGAGGCATCGTTTCGCAACCATGGCAACCCTGGGCCCTCCTCCTCACCCCAACAAAACTGTGCTCTTGATCCAACCGGCTTGAGAAGGCTTTGCTGCTGGCCGTTTTGCAGATGGAAAAATTGGACTCGGACTAGGCCAAGCCACTGGTGGCAGAGCCCAAACGCCACTGTCACGACGCCATCACTTCTCAGTTGGCTCGGGGTTCCCCTTTCTCTCCCCAGGCTCCCCTCCTTCTGGGATTTCTCTAAAGCCACAGTGGCAGCGCTGGGGGCTTGTGCTCTGGTGGAGAATGTAGCCAGAGGTCAGCACCCCACCCACCCACACACACACACACTCTGGTCCCACGTGCTGGCTGCCCGTGGGGAGGCTGGCACTGGCAGGATTAAGCCCAGGGCCTCCACTGCCACCCCAGGCACCTTGGACTCTGAGGGCACCTGCCTCCTCCCCCTGACCCTCTGATACACGTCCAAGGTGAGGCGAAAGGCCTCTTGGCCTTGGCCTTGGCTCACAAACATGCGGCCCAGCCCAGGCCTCTGGAGGATGCTTGGAGCAGAGGGCAGCCTTGTCCAGGGGATGGCCCACCCTGTGGGCGCTACCCCCGCCTCAGTGGAACGCCCTGACCCGGTCCCCAGAAATCACCTTCCTCTTTCATTGCTCAGCCCCCTCACCCCCACCCCCGCTCTTTTCCCGTGGTGCTTCTCACCTTCTAGTCCACGGTTGGTTGGTTGGTTGGTTGGATTTGTCACCGTGTCCCCAGCGTGTGGCTGTTCCATACATTGTTGTTGAGCAGCCAAGCCCCTCACCCACCCCCGTGAGGGGCAGAGCCCTGTTTGGGAGTCAGCATCCACCCAAGGGGAGGGTCCTGCTGGGGTCCCCGCATGGCCCAGAATACCCCTGGAAGACCCCAGCCACCAGGCCGCCTGGTACAGGCGCTCCACGCAGTCTGCGGGAGGCCAGCGTGGGCTGACGCACTAGGCGTCTTATCTGAGACATGCAGGCTGCACGGGAGGCCTCCTCCCATCCTTTGGGGGGCCCGGCCGAGGGGTTGGCACTTGAGTCTACCAGCCACTTAGAGGGAATGTTGGGGACTCGGCCTTCCGTCCTGGACCGTGGCTCTCCTGCCCCCAGGGCAGCCGTGAGTGCTCAGTGCCCCTGGCAGCTGTGAGCCTCGTCCGTGACCCTCGGTGGGCAGGGCACGTCTCCTCTGTGGAGGGCAGCTCTGCTGTCCCCCTGCCCCCCTCCTCCTGGGTTTCCTTCTCCCACAGTTGCAATCCAGGCCCCCGCCTCGTGGAGCTTCCTCCCATCCCTCCCACTTCCTCCCACTCCCTGAGGGAGGAGGCCACTCAGATCCCAGTGGGACGGCTGGCAGGCAGGCAGCAAGCAGGTGAGCCTCAGCTCAGGGGCCTGGCACCTGGGGAGGGCCAGGGCTGCCAGGTGGGGGTTCTGGCGCATCCCTCTGCCCAGCAAAACCTGACCTGGGCAGAGGTGATGCCAGGGTCCCAGTGGGGCATTCCAGGGGGTGAGCAGCTGGGTAGGGCACCCTGTACTGGGGAGCAAGGCTAGTCAGCCCCTTGGCTCCGGTGGGTGAGCCGGGGGCTCCCTAGAGACTTCCTGGGACTCTGGCACCCTGTTTCCCCCTCCGCACCCCGTGTTAGCAGAGGTGAGGAAAGGCAGGTGGTGTGTTCCTTGGGGGGCAGAGTGCAGCCTGCAGAGCATTAGGTCAAAGCCGGGGAGAGGGTGTGTGTGTGTGTGTGTGTGTGTGTGTGTGTGTGTGTGCGCGCGTGTGTGTGCGCGCGCGCGTGTGCGTGTGCGAGCAGCACGGCTAAGGAGGAGCTGGAGGAGGCCTTGGCCTCAGCCATCTGCCTCCTGTTTACTGCTCGCAGGGGTGGGAGTGGTGCCATAGACAGGGTGTTGGGGACGCAGAGCATGGGCTATCCCCAAGTCGTGGGAACAGGGCGTCCCCACCCCTTATGTGTCTGGTCAAGCCTCCAACATTCTGGAAATGCAAGCTGTGCCCCTCCACAGCACCCTTTTCTCTGCTCGTGTCTGTCTCCCCCACTGGCTGAGCTCCACGGGCCTGGGGTCCCCCGGCCTGTGTCCCCTACCTCTGTCATGGGCCCTGGCAGGTGTGCCCACGGGGGTCTGTGGCCTGATGGAGGGTCAGCCCTCAGCTGCCTCCCCAGATGGAGATTTGCACATACGTGACGTCCTCGTCTGCTCTCTCAATGGCCAGATGGTGTCTGCGGGCGCAGAGAGACCCGTGTGGCATCGTGGCTCACTGCACGGACACCTAGATTCAGATCCTGGCCCTTGGAATTGTCAGCCAAGCCTCAGTTTCCTCAGTTTCCTGAAATAAGAGTGGTGGTAATAGCTCCTGCCTCCCAGGCTTGAGGGTGACACGAGGTCATACGTGGCTCTGAGGAGCCCCTGTCGTTGGCACTGGGGCCTGGAAGGAAGGCCACTGACATGTGTCAACGGCCCACGTGAGCGTTCTTCCAGCAGTGGCTTCAGTCCTACCACCCCTCTGGGAGGCAGGTGTACCTGACTGGTAGGGACACAGTCAGGAAGCCAGGACCCTGGCCCCACCTGGGCCTGCGCTCTGCAGAGGGCCCCGGTTTTGACACAGGACAGGCTGTGCGTGCCCCACCCTCGCCCGGAAGGATCTGGCCTCCCACCCTAGGTCCTGAAACTTCCAGACAAAAATAAACAGTCAGCAAGAGATTGGGGGCGGGGCTTGTCGTCCCTCAACAAGTTTATCCACAAATACTTATTGAGTGTCCCTGTAGGGAGCTCTGGGGATGCAGTGGTGATGAGACACACAGATCCCTCTGGCCTTCTGGGGCTTTTGCTCCAGGGTCCGCTGTTCTGGGTGGACTGTGACCGCAAGTGGGGAGTTGTCCCCGCTGTCTGAGCCCAGGCCTGGCGTCTAGGGCACACGAAGCTGGCACCTAGGATCGGGAAGGTGTGTGTGTGTGAGGGTGGAAGCCCGTGTTAGGACTCGCCTTCCGATGTGTTGACATACGGGTCTTTCTCAGGGCCCAGCCCTTAGCACGGGCCAGCCATCGTGGGCTGGGGACAGGCGAGTGATTCAGGGTGAGCGACAGAAGAAAATCAGAAACCGAAGCCCAGACCGCCCCCCCTGCTGTCTGAGCCTCAGTTTCCCCATTTGTCCAATGAAGAATGCAGTTGGCCTCTGGGTCTGAGGACATGCAAAGGAGGGAGTTTTGCAGACTGAAGCGAGCTGTAGGCTGAGGGGGTCTTATGTCACTGAACTTGGCTGTGCACTTAAACAGCTGCGCTGGGGAGAAATAAAATTCCTGAGGGCAGCAGACACAACTGCAGTTGGCTCTTGGCATCATTTACGTTTATTTCCAAGGCTCCCAACAATGGAGGTTTCCTGCAAACATAGCTTCACACAGCTTTTCCCTAAACAGTGTTCTCCGAACACGGATGTGGCGTCTCTGACTGATATGACAGGGGCCGTGGCAAGGGCATCATCGAGCAGTCCTCACCCCCAAACATGGGGTAGAGGCTGTGGAAGGCAGCCGAGGGCCTGATTACCGAGGAAGGCGCCAGTCGGGAGATGTGACTTTTGAGCTGGGCTCTGAGAGATGCATAGGAGTTTGCTGGTTGGCTGAGGGAAGAGGAGGGGGTAGGAGGGAGAGTGTTCAAAGGCCTGAGGCAAGAAAGGCTTGTGGCCTTTGCAGTCGGGGCCTTGAGTGTGGGCCGTGGGGAGCCATGGCGGGTGTTTGAGGAGGAGACGGAGCGTCTTGTTGGTTTGAGCAGCTGGGAGGCAGGACGTGGGATCCTGGTGGGGTAAGGGGCATTTGAGCTGTGGGCTCTGTGACTGGGGCTCCTGTCCTAGACAGGCCTGGGGTTGAATCCTGCCTCAACTCCTGAGTCCTTGCGTGACCATGGGCAAGCCACTTAATCTCTGAGAAACAAGGACAACAGTATCCCTTGTCAGGAGTGTGGTCCTCTGAGGATTGGCTTTTGTGTGACTCGAGCAAGTTACCGACACTCTCTGGGCCTCAGTTTCCTTATCTGTAACCAGGTGACAGTCACAGCACCGGTGGCCTGGGGCTGATGTGAGGATTACCCCGGGGGTGGGGTGCTGACCACATTTGCTCTGCGCACAGCCTTTTTCTGCCTCATTTTCTCCCCAGCCCTAGATGGGGCCATCCTCAGGCACTGGAAGATGGGGGTGGAGAGGCCAAGATTCTCCCCAGAATTCTTGAGCTGGGACTTGAACCCCAGGTCTCTGGACCCCAGAGTCTAGGGTTACAAATCAGGGCCTTTCAAATGAGACCCAGGATGGGTTGAAATGCCACTTGCTGCCTGGAACACGGTAGGCGCTAATTAAATGGGCAGGTGGCCCTGGGCAGGCTGGAGTCTGGGCCGGCTCCCCGCAGGCCTTCCCTGCAGACCCATCGCAGACCAGGGCCCCCGTGGGGCGAGGCCTCAGTCGCACCCAGCTGGGAGGCCCTGCCTGGGGGAGAGGCATGTTGTTCTGAGCCCAACAAAGGGCCTGTAACTGCAGCCGGGCCGGCAGCTTGAAGTCGCTGGGCCGGTTCGGGGAACAGGACCAGACCTGGCGTGGGAGCTTGGCGCCTCTGCGCTTCTTTCATTTGGGTATTTCAGCTTCCGGGGGTGTAGGCCCCATGAGGGTGGTGGGAAGTCACTGTGTGTGCACCCACATCCCCAGCCATACACCCCTCGGTGCATGGGGCTCGCCCCATCTCATCTCGTAACCCAGCCCCCCGAGGAGGTGGGTAGGGCAGTGGCTCTGACCTTCTATAGAAGGGAACAGGAGGCTCAGGGAGGCACCCTCCCCCAACTGGTGGACAGGGACGACTCCTGGCCGGGCTTCCAGGAAGTGGGGAGCAGTGGGGCTGGGCCTTGAGAGGTGAAGATCACCTTACTCGCTCTCACTTCCAGGTCTGTGCTGTGCAGAATAAGCTGCCTCAGGAGCCCCATGAAGGAAGCAGAGAGGCCTCCAAGGAAGCAAGGAACTTGGCTTAGCTTCCTGGCAGCCAAGGCAAAAACAGGAACTTGTAGTAGGATTATAAGAAGAATGCACACAGTCATTTGCTGAGAGAACTAAAGTTTGGGGTGGCGGGGGGAAGGGTCGTAGGGAGGGCGAGTGACCAAGCCGTGAAACAACTTTCTTGAGAGCCAGTATTTTGCGTGAATTTTGGGGTCTCAGCGTCGCCATTTGAGCCACCAGAGCAGGCTTCTCCTATACCACACCCCACTTTTATTTTGAGATAATTTCGGACTTAGAGTAAAGTTGCAAGAAAGAGCTCTTGTACGTTCTTCACACAAATGTACCAAATGTCAACATTTGCTTTATAGCGTGTGTATTTTTTAAAACTATTGTTGAATGTTATATTTTGCCCCTAAATACTTTACTTTCTCCTGAGAACAAGGACGTTATTTTGTCTGACGCAGGATAACGGGGAAACCATGAAGGTGACACTGATAGAACGCTGTTGCATCATCCACGGGCCCGAGTTCATATCTCACCATCGATCGTCTCAGCATTGCCCTTCATAAAACTCCCTTTTTTTCCCCAGCCCGGCATCTTCATCCAAAACCACACAGTACATTCGGTTCTCTCTTTGGTCACTATATTGGTTTCCTAGGCCTGCGTGAAAGTGACCACAAACTAGATGTCACAAAACCACAGGAGTTGATTCCCACACCGTTTGGAGGGCAGAAGTCTGACGTCCAGGTGTGAGCAGGGCCGTGATGTCTGGCGGTTGAGGGGAGGGTCCTTCCTCTCTCGTCCCGCTTCTGGTGGCTGCTGGCAACCCTTGGCTTGCAGCCGTGTCACCAGTCTGCCCTGCCTTCCATGGTCTTCTCTGAGTCCCCTCCGTCCCTCTCTCTCTCTCTCTCTCTCTCTCTCTCTCTCTCTCATAAGGACGCTTGTCGTGAGATTCAGCGCCCACTAGGGTAATCCAAGATGATCCCATCTCAAGATCCATGCATGGTTCGATTACATCTGCAGAGACCCCTTTTCCGAATGAGGTCACCTCCCCAGGATCTGGGTGGACGTGTCTTTTTCGGAGGGCCACCATTCAACCTACCAGACTCCCTTTAATTTGGCCCAGTCTCCTGGCCTTCCTTATTTGTGGCTTTGCCATTTTGAAGAGGCCCGGCCAGTTATTCTGGGAAACGACCCTCCGTGTTTCCTCGTGGTTAGAGGAGGGTCGTGTGTTTCTGAGGGAAGCCCGCAGGGCATTGTGGGTCTTTCCCAGGTCGCGTCTGGATGTGCAGGATGCCAGCTGGCGCCTTTCCCGTGGCACTCTCTGGTTAGGGGCTGTCTGCTGTGTTCTCTCTGGTAGGGTTGCTCTGAATGGTTTTCTCCCTGAGTCTCGCTTGTGGTCCAGATAGTGGAGGATGCTCAGGACCCGACTTGCAGGCGGCCAAGGGCCTGCCGGGGGCCTGGCCTGGGTTAGGCACTTCCCACGGCTTAGTTCCACCTTCACAACCCAGGGAGTGTGGCTTGTGATCCCCATTTCACGGCTGGAGAAACTACGCTCGGGAGGGGGGGTGGGCAACGTGATCTCTCCAGGGACGAAAAACAGCTAGAAAGGGCAGGAGGCCGGCGTCTTTCTTTGTAAGGGTGTCCTCTCTGGGTAAACCTGAGCAGTGAACTATCCTGCCACAGGTTTGGGGTTGTTTTTGTTAAATCCCAACCACTTCTTCGTGAGACTGAGATGTAGGGCCGTGTACGAGGGTGAGCATTTGCCTGATGTTTACGAAAATGACGGGGGAGGCCGCTGGACCCAGGTTCAAAGCTCCCCACCTGGCAGCTATGTGACTTGGGAAAGTTGCTTCATGTCTCTGAGCTGTTTCCTCATCTATAAAGTGGTTGTGATGTTGATACCGACCTTACAGGGTTGTCGTGAGGTTAATGCCTGTACCGGGCTCTGCGTGGTTCTGAACAGTAGCTTTTCAGAGCTTTGGGGGACCTCACAGATCACCTGGTCCCGCTCAGTTCTGAGAGGGGGAAGGGACTTGCCCAGGGTCACACAGCCAGCAAGGAGAAGAGCTTCCCAGTGCCTCAGCCGCCCCTCACACCTGAAAGTGGAACCCCAGGCCTCAGGGGTTTGTTTCTTTTCCTAAAAAGAGCTTAATAAGACCAAGGAAATTGACTAAAGAAAGAAAGAGAGGGAGAAAGTACAGATACACAGCGGTCCAGCACTGTTTTTTGTGTGTACTCTTATGCTGAGCTTCCTGGCGGCCAAGGTGAAAAGGGATGCATGCTCAGTTATGTAGCTTGCTTTGTCCCTGTACCTTGGGGGAAACGGACTCAGTAATGCAGTGATGGGTTTCATGAGTCTGCTTTCTGTAACTCCTCCCTGCCAGTGCCACAGTGCATGATGGGAGGTTCCCTGGATGAGGATGGTGAGATGTTCCTAACAGTGGGGACACTGTGAGCAGAGGCCCAGAGGTGTGATCCAACGCGCATGTGTGAGAAGGCAGGCAGCAGGCCCCTCCCCCTGCCCGCGCTGACCTCGTGGGTCTGTCCTTTCGTTTCAGTTGGGCCACGTGGTCCTCTCCCCGGTCTGGTTCCTCTACAGCCTGCTCATGAAGCTGTTCCAGCGCTCCACGCCGGCCATCACTCTCGAGAGCCCGGACGTCAAGTACCCGCTGCGGCTCATTGACAAGGAGGTGACCGTCAGACCCCATGTGGCGGGGAGGGGTCCCAGGGCGTGGGCCCCTAGAGGCACCTCTCTCCTTGTCAGCATCACAGCCTTTCCCAGGCACCTACTGTGCGCTCAGGATGTGGCTCCTTTGAAGTGGGTCCTGTCGTCTGCCCATTTTAGAGATGGGTAAAGCGGGTGAGATCTACTGCTGTGGCTACCGCTAGGTGCCAGAGTGATTCGAAACCAGGGCTCTGACCACAGAGCGCCTTCTCCGAAGCACACGCACTGTCCTGCAGACCGTCCAGGCGAGGGGGCGGGGGGACCTCAGGACTTTGGGGTTCAAGCACTCATTTAACAGGTGGGAAAACAGGGTGAAAGAGGTCACATTGTGAGTTAGAGGTAGAGCCAGGTGCTCCTCATCACACTGCCCCTCCCTCGTCCCCGCCCCCCGGGGCCATCTGCTCAGGGCCCGGCTTGTCACATCTGTGCAGATGCCCTGCCTGGTCCCCCGATGCCACCGTGACTCCATCTGCCCCTCTGCCAGGCGCCCTCCTGCCACCTTGTGGGACATTTTCCTTTTGAAACTTCTGCTTGTGACTGAAAACCATCCCCTCCACTAAGGGCTGCCTTCCTCCTTACTCCCCTATCCGAGCCCCTCCCTCGTGCTATTTCTGGCCACCTGCAGCTGCCTCAGATGAGTCACAGAGCAGAGATTCACCTGTCCGAGAGGCCCTGGGTTCTGTGTGAGCCTCAGGTTCTCCTTGGCGCAGAGCGGGGGCTTCTCGTGGCTGCTGGGGCGTGTGTCTGTGATTGCACCAGGAGTTCACAGAAGAGTTAAAAACCAGAGCGAAGCTAACAAAACAAAACAAAAAAAGTGACCCCTTCCTATGTGAGACCACGCTTATCCTTTCAATATGTTTTATACATGGTTTTTTCTTACTAAAATGCAATCTGAATGTTTTGAAATCTTCCCCTTTTTTTAAAAAATGTTTTCCTTGTTGCTTTTTTTAAATTCTAGAAGTAACGTGAGATTTGTACATGCTCATTATAAAAATTCTGCTTTTGAAGTGTGAAGGATCCCCTCCCCCACCCCCACGCCCCCTCCTTCACCCACAGGGATCTCGTTCACGGGTCAGCGTGAGCCTTTTCTGGGTATCACGTTTGTGTAGATGTGACGTGTGGAGGTTCAGGCGTGTATGTACTGAGCTTCTCTTTTTTAATAACCTGATTTTTTTACACAGCCATGTCACATGGACACCTTTGCATGTCTAACCCAAGGCTGCTTCCTTATGGTTGACAACTGTCTAGTATTGCATCATAGGGGTGTTGCATATGGACCTCCCGTCCCCTTTGAGGATGTTAAACCTCCCCCTCCCCCCACAATTGTAGCCTGATGGGGCTTTGCAGGGTCAGCAGACAGGTCTGCTTTTTGATGCTTTTGCTCTGTTCCACCACGGGCACGGGGAAGGGCCCCTGCTGCCTGCCCTTTATCTAATCTGGACCAGGTGACCACAAGGTCCCCTGAAGCTCTGAGAGTCTGCCGCTGAGGTCATCACGGCCAGCAGCCTCCTGGATGCCAGCACTGTGCCCTGCTAGAGGTTGCCCAGCACAATAATTATCGGTATCTTTCCCTCATTTCTGTTCTTCCTCTGAAAATTGTCTGGCGTGTGGGTTTCTGGCCTTGAGCCCCAAGACCAGTTAATAATCCTGGAACCTGCTGCTCCCAGGAGGCCTTGAGACCCCGTGTGGCCGGAGGGCAGAGAGGTCCACCAGCCACCAACAAGCCCTGTGTCTTAAGTGGTGGCTGGGTGCCGTCCTTCCCGAGATCCAGGCCGCCTTGCTCTGCTTGCACGCTTTGGTGATGCTCAGGGCGACACTGCTTCTTTGGAGAAGTCCGTGTCCCTCTTTCCGAGTAAGAACACTGTCCGTCAGGGGTCCTTGCCACTTCCCCGAGCCTCACGGGAACACGCTCTGCCCCCCACACCCACGCTCCTGGCTGCATTGGGCGCAGGGGGAACCCCACAGGAGCCTAGCAGGGCCCAGGTCAGGAGTCAGGGCGCTGGGTTCAGACCCCAGCTGTAATAACCACAGCTTCGCTGGCCTTGGTTTAAGACCAAGGATTCTGGGGCGTTAGTCCCCGCTCCTTCTTCTTAGGCGGCCTCGGCCCCACCCTGGAGGGGAAATGGCTGCTGCCCTCCCACCCGGTGACCCCACACCTTCCGTGGCTGCCCTGGTTCTCGGGCTTTGAGCACAGTGGTTTCTAGAGCCCCTCTCACGGTGGTTTCTAGAGCCCCGCTCTTGAGTCCAGGCCTGGGCTCTGCCCCTAGTTTGCCAGCCCAGCCCCCAAGTTCTTCCTGCCACCCCAGGACCCCAGGACACTGCTCGAGCTGATGGCAGGGTTGGATCTTTCCCTCTTATCCCTAGAATTTTCTGGGCCATTCAGCAGCCTCCCCTTGGGATCCTGAGTTCGCTCCCCATTCTGACCACCTTGCCGTGTGGCCCTGGGCAGGTTACTGCCCTTCTCTGAGCCAGTGTGTGCCTGACCTCTGCCTTCACACACATGCGTGTGTCCACGTATGGTGGGCACCACTGTGACTTCTCTCCGTGACCCAGGGGCCGGTTGGCCCCTAGCCCTGGGTGCCGTCCCAACAGCTTGGGCCACTTTGCAGGTCATCAGCCATGACACCCGGCGCTTCCGCTTTGCCCTGCCGTCACCGCAGCACGTCCTGGGCCTCCCCGTTGGTGAGTGGGGCCGGGCGCGAGGTCAGAGCGGTGGGGACGTTGTACTTCAACTAAGGGAAAGCAGGGAAGGCTTCAGGGAGAAGGTGACGGGTCTCTCTCTGCCCTCGAGGGGAGGTGCCTGGGGTCCCAGCAGTGGCACCGGCGTGAGCAGAGGCATGGTGGCGAGGGCCTGGGCTGTGGTGGGGATCCCTGGGCGGGCCGTGGGAGCCGAGCAGGGCGGGCGCAGGGCAGCAGGGGGCCGGGGCCCGGCAGGCCCGGCGGGGGCGGTCCCTGACCCAGGGCCACCCCGTGCATCCTGCAGGCCAGCACATCTACCTCTCGGCACGAATCGACGGAAACCTGGTCATTCGGCCCTACACGCCTGTGTCCAGTGATGACGACAAGGGCTTCGTGGACCTGGTCATCAAGGTGAGGTTCACTGCTGTGCCCGTGCAGGGCGGGGGTGCCTGCGTCACAGCCAAGGCCTCCAGGGGACCCCATAGCCTGGGGTCGAAAGGCCTAGGGGGGCTCCCTGTGCCCGATTTCTGAGTGAAAAGCAAATTGTAGTTTGCCCGCAAAAGCCTCGTACATGTGGGGGTCTCGGCAGAGGGCGGGGTCCAGGTTCAGGCTGAGCGTCCTCGCACGGAGCCCTCGTCTGTGGCAGAGGAACCAGGAAGGGTGATGGGCAGGCGGGGGGCTCACTTCCCGCTCTCGGAGCTGAGCACCTGATGGTGGCCGCGGCACCCGCCCCGCCACACTCAGTGCTCACGCTCCGTGACCAGCGGGTCCTCTGCTGAGCACGGTTCCCGGAGCAGCTCCTCACGGGGCATCGTCTTGGGAGCTGGGGCGACAGGCTTTCTGGAGCCTGCCACGAGCCAGGGAGAAGAGGCAGCCGTTAGCGGCGACAGACACGAGACACACAGAATAACCAGCCAGGATCATAAAAACCTTGTGCTCAGTGGAAAGAGAAGTGACAACGTCAGCAGGGGACATTTCCATGAAAACTAGAAACACCAGCTTTTCAGCAGCGACCCACATTCTCTGATTACACGTCCAACAGATCCAGACCCGCCCAGGCCTAACTCCCAGGGCACCCGCAGGGCTAGAGGGACAGAGCAGAGCCCCTTGCTGAGTCCTCGGGCAGGTGCTGGGTTTGTGAGGGCAGGAAGGGAGTTGGGCCCGTTGTCCCGGTTCTAGTCGGGGAGAGGCCGGCGGGGCCCGGCAGGGGCCTCGGAGGCCCCTGGAAGCTTGGGGCTTCGTCCAGGAGCAGAGGGAAGGTGGTGAGGGTCCAAGCAGCTATTCTTGTCAAAATCACTCAGGCCAGATGTGGAGAACATGGCGGGCGGGGGGTATTCAAGGACAGGATGAAAAACTCACAGTGACCCTCCTGGCTTAGAGACCTCGCTGGCCCTTAGAGGCCTTGGATCAAGGTTGGGGGGCCTGGCCTGACATACGCCGTGCTCAGACTGACTACCTCCATCCCCCTGTGCTCCCCACCGCGCACGCACACACAGGCTGAAATCCCAAAAGGCACAGGGCAGGAAGTTTGATGTTTTTATGACAGCACCAAATGGAAAGAACAGAACGTTCCCCGGGAGGGCGTGGCCGAGCCGACTTCCCGGAGCCTTAGCCTTTACCGTGCTGATGGCCGTCGGCGTCTCGCTTCAGGGAGGTGGACCCAGAGTTCTTGGTGGAATGTTTATACGCATCGAATCAAGGCTTGGGTTCGTTGCCCTGTGTACGCCAGGCTGAGGCTATTCGTTCCAAGGACACGTTAGGGGGAGGGCAGACTGCTGGGGGTACAGGACTCAGGCAGGTACATTCTGATGGGTGGGTGGGGCACGGCGTGAGAAGGCCCCACAGGGCTGCCGAAGAGCCCCTAAGAGACACTTCCCACGGTGGCCCGAAGCTTCCCCCGCACCCCTGGAAACTGGGGACCGAGCGCTGTGGGTGTGTCTTGCAGGTTTACTTCAAAGACACCCACCCCAAGTTCCCCGCTGGAGGGAAGATGTCCCAGTACGTGGAAAACCTGAAGATCGGAGACACCATCGACTTCCGGGGCCCGAACGGGCTGCTGGTCTACCAGGGCAAAGGTGACCGGGTTAGAATGCCCCGAGGACACAGCCCGTGCTGTGAATGCTGGGTGCAGGTCCCGACTCTCCCGCTGTCCAGATGGGTGATTCCTGTTGGGCAAGATGCCTCATTTCTGGGGCCTCAGTGTCCCCGGCCATAAAGGGAATACGTTAGCACGGGGATTGTGTGCTGGATGCCCCACCCCCCCGTCTGCCAGCCTCTGCGCTGCGCCCCGTGCCCCCCGTGTGCGGGAAGGGCTGACCCCTGTGCTCCTCTGGGCATTCGTGTGGCCCTGCCCATTCTCTCCCTCACCATCACCGGCTGTGGTTGTATGGTGGCTACCCGCACCTCAGACCCCTAAGCGGGGCCAGGTTCTCCAGCCCAACGGACCCCCAGAGGCCTGTGTTCGAGAGCTGGGCCTCACCCCTTCTCCTCTCCCCAGGAAAGTTTGCCATTCGTCCAGACAAGAAGTCCAACCCCGTCATCAAGACAGTGAAGTCCGTCGGCATGATCGCGGGGGGAACGGGTGCGTGGACGCCGAGCCCCTCACAGAGTCCCCAGCGGGCGGATGTCATGGGCGGGGGTCAGGGCGTGGGACGGGGTGCAGGGATGAGCGATCGTGAGCTGCCCGAGGTCAGAGGCCCAGGCCCAGTGGTCCTGGCACCGTCCCCTGGGCACCTGCCTGTGGGCATCCAGCAGGCGCTCGCTCAGCGTGTGGGGGCTGCCATTTTTCAGGCATCACCCCGATGCTGCAGGTGATCCGTGCCATCATGAAGGACCCAGATGACCACACTGTGTGCCACCTGCTGTTTGCCAACCAGGTCAGTGGGCGTTCTCGAGATGTGCAGACTCAGGTCCGGCTGAGAGGGGACGCTGGGCCTGGCGAGGCATGTTTAGGGGTCCACGTGGGTGCTCGGGGTAGCTGAAATGTGAGGGGCGCTCCGAACATTCTGTGCACAGGCAGCTTCGCAGCAGCGGGTGGGGGCCAGGCTTTCCGGCCCAGAGCCCAGTGAGGGGTGGAGAGGGGTGAGGCACCTAGAGCACCCCCACCTTGAGCTGTGCTCCCCCCGGCTGCTTCCTCTGAACCTCAGAGCTCCCTCCACAAACAGAGCTCAGAACCCACCAGTGAGGTGGGCAAATGTCAGCCTGGGCCGGGGTGGGACCGGGGCCAGCCTGGGGACAGAGGGGACGTTCCACAGATGAGGTACCGAGAGCACACCCGCACCAGGTCCCCGAGCTGGGCGTGCTGGGCAGGGTTGGGACCTGGTCCCTCCTAAGTGCTTGTCCTCCTCCCCACACTCGCCGTCGGCCCTCACCTGCTGCGTGCCGTTGGACAAGGCATTTTCCCTGTGGGCTCTGCTCCCTCAGCTGGAATGAGCTGATAAAGCGAGGCCATCACAAGGGTCTTTCCTGGTTCAGCGTTTCAGGGTTGAGTACACACGTGGACTTTGTGAAGTGACGCCCCTTTAGGGGAAGCTGAGACACCCGCCCCCCTGCAGTGTGGCAGCCATGCCCAGGCCCCCTGTATCTCTTGGATAAGGATCAGGTCAGCTTGCCCCAGCGTCCATCTGGCCCGGGCTGGGCACTGTCCATCTGTGAGGAAACCAAGCCCAGAGAGATAGGGGCTTGCCCGAGGTCTCTGGACGTCGGCACACAGCTATAAAACCTTGCCCTGTGGCCCCCCAAGGTGGCCTTGACTAGCCCCAGGGGTAGGTGGAAAGAACGAGAAATTCCAAGTGGCTGGTGGGGAGGGAAGGGCAGTAGCCGTTCAACTTGTCCGTGCTGGGTCAGTCTCCGTGGAGGCTGTCAGCCCTCCCTCACCCACTCTGGGCATCTCAAGCCTGCTGCCCGTTAGCCAGGGCGGTGGCATCGCCCCACTTTTGTAAGCTCTGGACACAGAGGGCCAGAGAGGGGAAGTGGTGGACCCAGGACTCGAATCAGAGCATACTTTATGGAAAATAACTATATATTTTAGAGGCCATTGTAGTGCTTTGCATTGTTTGCAAACCTTTTGTAACATCTGGCTTCGTAGAAGCAGCTGGATTCCACGTTTCTGCATTCCGTGGGTGCAGTATGTCAAGGCACATAGCCTCTGGAAGTGCCACCGTGCCTTTATGAGGGAGTGAGAGTGAGAAATGAAGAGTCTTAGTATGACGTGAATAATACATTTAATAAAACGAAGTTTAGGTTGAAAGTGTGTACGTGTGAAAACAAAATGAAGCTTTATAAGTAGTCGTTGAGCATTTTTACAAGTATTGTTGAATGAATGAATGAATGAATGAATGAATCAGGATGATCAGTCTAAGCAAGACCCCAAAACTGAGCCCTTAGAGGAAAAGTCTGTGGGCGTCCTCTGCTGAAAAAAAAAAAAAATTAAAGCTCCCAGAGTGAGGGGACATATAAATAGATAATACATCACCAGTAAAAATTAATGCCCTTCATGTGAAGAGTACAGTCATAAGAAAAGATATGACTAGACCAATGGCAAACATATTTATTAAACACAAGATTTACTTTCCATCAGTCTGATTGGCAAAGAGTAAACAGTGATTACCCAGTGCTGGCAAAGGTGGACACTCTCTGGCACAGCCTTGGGGAGTCTGGGTAGGCTTCCTGGAGGAGATGGCAGTAGTCTGAACTCTCTCCGGCTCTGTGGGGCTGCCAGGTAGCTATTTCCTAATTTATAGCTGTGCAAACTGGAAAGCCCGGAACATAAAGGCTTGCCCAAGGGATGAGAGTGGTGAACCCTCATTCTTTCAACTAAACCAGTCATTATTTTAGGTGTTAAACCAACCGCTAGGGTTCGTCACAATTCATATTTCGGCATATTTCCTTCTAGTCTCTCACCTTTGCCCCATAATTGAGCTTTCCCATCTTAAGTTTTGTTTTCTGCGCTCTCCACTCCCCATCATATCGTGGAACATTACTGCACAACGTTAAAAAGTTGTGGCCCATCCATGGGTGACAGGATGATGAGCCGTTGGGCAAGGAGTGTCACCGAGGGCACTCCCTGCCACCATCCTTCCTGACTCCTGGACCCTGTCTCCCCCACACACACACAGACTGAGAAGGACATCCTGCTGCGGCCCGAGCTGGAGGAACTGAGGAATGAACACTCTGCACGCTTCAAGCTCTGGTACACGGTGGACAAAGCCCCTGAAGGTGAGCAGGGGCAGCCTGGGGCAGGCAGGCGGGCTGGGGCGCTGGCGCATGGTTCACCTGTGCTGAGCCCACCGCGGGGCTGAGCCTTCTGCTCACACGGTCTCCTGTGGTGCATGCTCTCGCTGTGACCCCGTGAGAGGGAGGCGGGGTGACCCACCTGCAGATGAGGAAGGAGGAAGGATCAGAGAGGGAAAGTCAGTGCCCCATGTCACACAGCTAGAGCAAGTCCCCAGAGCAGGGGCTTGAACTGACAGGTTCTTCCGGTGCCAGCCAGGCCTTCCCCGGGCTGCACCGCCCCCTGCCGGACAGAGAAGTCCAGCCTTCTCCCCTTGGCCGGGGGCTCCCTCTGGGCTGGGTCTCCTGGTCCCAAGTTGGAGTTGGGGTGATTGTTCCCAGCTTGCCGTTTGTACCATGTTAGACACTTTACACCTGTTTTCTCTCTGGTCGTCAGCCTGGGGGACGAGCTGGGCTGATGTGCGCTGACCCTCCGTCTGTCTGCTCTGGTGTTTAAGCTGTTGATTGTGGCGGGACCAACACCTCATGGGAGGCAGTGAATGAGGGCGGCTGCCCCAAAACCTGAAGCAGGGTTTCCCTCTGAATATACTGTCTTAGGTAGACATAAATTCAGAAAATATCTACGTCGCTGTGAAAAAAAGCAGCGGCTCTGGCTTCTCAGTAGATAATACTGGTGTTGCTGGCTTCGGGGTTGGGAGGCTGTAGGGAGTGGTATAGACTGCGGCCAATTGGAGCGCATCTGTCCTGTGCAGAAGGGACAGCCCCCTCTTAGTTGTAACCCTGCTATGCAGGAACATACCCGATAGGCCAGGCATTGCCACTTTTTAAGGGAAGCTGGATCAGCATTTTCATGAGAAATTTCTAAATGTTAGAAACTGGGCATTTTCTAAGTATTCATATGGGCGCCGGCTTGTAACCTCGTTCACGTCCTGCCGCCCTGCCCTGGCTGGGCTCCCGCTCCTCACCCAGCCCCACGGTCCCCTGGGACTCTGGGGAACACACAGCACTGTTCTTTCCCCAGAAATGAGCAGGTGGGCTGGGGGCTGGCACCCATCTCACAAGCTGGGTCTTTTGGGGTCCATCCCTGAGAGAGGAGTCGCCCTCCCAGGTTGACCAAATGAGGTCCTGGGCGGGTTGGTGGACCTGACGGCCGTGTCCCAAGGCCTTTGGCTGGACCAGCCATCCTAGGCCAGCTCATCCGAGCGAGGCGCAGGCCCCTTCCTGGTTTGACCCTCTGCTCTGTGTGTGACGAAGCCAGCGTGGCCCCACGGGACGATGTTCTTCTAGTGGGACGAACAGGAAACGGGCTTGTTCACAGTTAGCACAGCAGCTGGTTGTAGCGAGACCCAGGAACACACAGCGGAGACGGGAAGGGGGTCAGAGTAGAGGAGGGGGCACGGGCACTGGTGCCGGGGGGGGGGGCAGGGCTGCTCTGGTTCTTCTGGGAAAGATGTGAACATTGATCTCATACCAGGTCTCAGTGGGAAGGAGGAAAATGAGGGTGGTTTAGCCCTGTTCCGGCCCCAGGTCCCCATGGTGTGATGGGGTTGGCTCCTGAGCCGGTGTGGGCGTGTCCTGGCCTTTGGCCTATCAAAGGCCCTGGTCCTGGGAGGGGACCAGCGCTGACCCCTGGTGGTGGCATGTGGCAACGCCAAGGCCAAAGTGCTGCCTCCTGGGAACTGTTTTAACCGCACCCAGTTACCCACTAGGGGAGGTACAGTTAGTTGAGTGGTCTCCTATTATCCTGACCCACGGTTCAAGAATAGTTGGTGTATTTCTCTGATGTTTGGTATACGGTGAAATTCTAGATGTTGAGAAAGGAAATGGTAACTGGCCAGCATGGCTGTTGTGGAGCTAAGCAAAGGAGCAGGGAGAGGGGCCAGCTGACTTATGTTTCCCCGACAAAGCCACCTTCAGTACCTGTATAAAGGAAAATCTGCCATCTTTAAAAATCCTTGTAAAACTGAGATGTCTCTTATAGAACTGCACATTTTATACACTAGCAAACACAGTTCCACGCATTTTTTTTTTTTTTTACAAAATTCTTTCAGATCTATTGCCCGGCTATAAAAATATTGTCTATGCTCTGCCCCCTTCTGGAAGAGAGTTTAGGCAGTTTCCAAAGGCTCAGGGAGTGAGTCCAAGTGGTACAAATGGAAAAAGTGGACTGAGAAAAACAAAGGCAGGGCCATAAAATGGAATCAGGAATGAAGTTTGTACGAAAACGTGGACTGGAATGCACACTCGCCCCAGGTGGGCCATGCATGTCATTTCGAGCTTCCCAGCAGCCAGAGTAAAAAGGGAAATGGGGTCAGTTCCTTGGAGCACTCTCCATTGCTCAGCACAACAGACTTTTCCTGGTCCCCAGACCAGCTGGGACTGTCTTGGCCCCTCCCACCGAGTAGACACAGAGTGATGCAGTAAGTGTTATCTGTCTAGGCAAGGTCCCTCAGTCACCTCCTCCTGGCCCTGGGCTTCCACAGCTGCGATTCTGTTGGTGTCAAGGGCGTTAGCAAGGCTCTTCCAGATTGTGAAAAACAGATAAAGCCAGATAATCGGGTACTGATGGCTGGAGGGACTCGGTGTATGAAACCATCCCTCAGCCTCAGCCAGTCCTGATGGGAGACCGGGCGTCTCTGACAGAGGCAATGTCTCTCCATCTCTTCCCCACCTCTCCCATCTGCTACTCACACTCCTGCTCAGCCCTGCCCCCCACCCTCCATTTATCCGTCTGCTGCCTCTTTCTGACCAACCCCATTGCCCCTCTGCCCCTCTGGAGCCTAGCTAGAGTATCTGCCTGGGTGGTCACCCCACCCACTGGCTGGAGCCCAGAGGCTGGCCTGGGGTCAGGCACCCACAGTGAGATCGGGAGGTGGCCAGAGGGGAGGGAGCATGTGGCAGGTGGTGGGCGCCCGCAGGTCCCTCTGTCTGTCTGTCCCTCTGGGGCTGAGCTGCTTGGCGCAGCGGTCATTTGAGAGGACCAGAGCTGCATTAGCTCTGGGTCCCCAAGCAGCATTTGAAGAACCACGAAGGAAGGGGCGTTTCACCCCGGGCCCTCTGGTGGTCATTCAAAAGAAAAGGCAGCTCATGAGGGCAACCCCTTTGAAAGGAGGTGGGGAGACCTCTCACCCAGACCTCATAACCCCATGTGGTAGGCGGACGGCAGTGAGTACGACTGTGGAAACTGAGGCACAGAGGGGTCGCTTGCCCAGCAGATTGGAAGCCAAAGCTGGAACGAGGGTGGGCGTCTGTCTCCTTCTCTTCTGCTCCCCACACGGCCCCCAAATGTCAGAGCCCCATTCCCCTGTCAGACTCCTGCTAGGCCTCGGTCCCCGTTAAGCCACTGTGAGCCCGGGCCGGGGGGTCTCTGTCTGTGAGCAGCCCCTGCAGCCTTGGGGTGCCGGGTTCTCACCATGGGCGCTGTCAGTCATTTGGAGGAATGAGAGAAGGTTCCGGATCTCAGGTGAAACCCAGGGACAAGCTGTGCATGTGGGTGTGCAAGACAGGGGGACAGGCAGGACCGAGGGGGAGCCACTGCCAGCGCATTGGAACTTCAGTTGGTGTCTGGGCCTTGCTATTATCAGGCTCATCAATTGCTTATTAGGGACACAGACCTTCATTCATTATTGATAAGCAGCTACTAGGCGCCGGGCTGTCTGAGCACTGGGAACACAGCTGTGGCCCCGACAGGGCCCCTCCCGGGCCTGTGCCCTGGTGGGGGCAGGAGTCAGACAGCGGGCCTGCAGAAATGATGGCGGTGGAGGGTGTTACTTTGACCTTGAGCCCGGGGCTGGACACCGGCTCGGGGACCTCTTGGACCTGGAGCTCACATGCCAGCCTTGTGCGTGCCTCATTGTGTGGCCTTGGACAGCTCAGTTCTGGGCCCTCTGGGCCTCAGTGTCCACACCTGTAAAGTGGGTCCAGTGACCCGCTTCCTGTTCACCCACGAGGTGGTTCTTCCCGCGTGGAAGGGGAAGGCTTTGCACACTGGGAAGTGAGAGGGGCTCGCGCTTGTGCGATGGGTGGGCCGGGCTGGGCCTGGGCCTCTGGGAGCGGTTTGCACTCTTCCATGCTTGTTGAAAGAAAGGAGGGGTCCGCGGCCCAGGGGCTCCATCCCCGGAGGCTCGTGGGCAGGCGGGCAGGTGGGCGGCTGTCACCTCTCCCAGGGCCGCCCGTGGCTCACCCCGTCCCCCGCCCCGCAGGCTGGGACTACAGCCAGGGCTTCGTGAACGAGGAGATGATCCGGGACCACCTGCCGCCCCCCGAGGACGAGCCACTGGTGCTGATGTGCGGACCCCCGCCCATGATCCAGTACGCCTGCCTGCCCAACCTGGACCGCGTGGGCCACCCCAAGGAGCGCTGCTTCACCTTCTGACGGCCGGGCACCGGCCGCTCGCGCGCCCGCCTCGCGTCCTCACGTGCCCCGTCCGCACCCGGCCCTCCCTGCCATCGTGCCCCAACGTCACTTCCCGCCACAGCTCACACCTTGGCCTGGGGCTCAGCCTAGCCTGCCCACACCTGGGTGGTCACCCCACCCCGCCGGGCTGGCCCCCAGGGGGCCCCTTCGGGAGCAGGGTTCTGTGGCGGGGGAAGCCGCCACCAGCCATCTTCAGGGTGGGTTCCTGACTGGCCCTCACTGGTTCTCACCATTGATGCTGGGTCCCAGGCCCTGCTCGTCCCTCACCCCCACATCCCACCACACTGCTGGGCTGAGGCCGTCAGTACCGTGCTCCACCCCCCAGTTCCAGAGCGGACTGCGGTGTGGAAAGAAACATGCATGGCCAGGCAGCCCAGAGCTGCAGGTGCCAGGATCTCTCCTGCCACCACCTTGAGACCCTCACCTGCCGCCCCCCTCACTACCTGCCTCAGGGCCAGGCCAGGCCTCAGCACCTAACACTACATGACAGGTACCATCAAAAAGTCCTGGGAGCGATGGGCTGCCCCTGCCAAGGCCCGGGCAGGCCTGGCCAGCAGGGAGCTCGGCCCTCCACCAGCTGGTTGGGAGGAGGGGCGGCTGAGGGCCCTACCAGT
Organism: Macroglossus sobrinus; assembly: GCA_004027375.1. Classification (NCBI taxonomy): domain Eukaryota; kingdom Metazoa; phylum Chordata; class Mammalia; order Chiroptera; family Pteropodidae; genus Macroglossus; species Macroglossus sobrinus. Next base: position 85,876 of record PVKZ01001428.1, on the reverse strand, counting down.
TGACACACGGGCCCTCCCGAACCCTCCACATTGTCCCCACCACACCCAAACATTCAGGCAGCTTTGGGGGTTCCAAGCCGTCAACTTGGCAGTCAGATCTACCACCTCAGGGCCTTGGGCCACCAGCCCTGATGGCAGAGCTGAGACGATGCTATTTATTCCTCTGTCCCAAACCCACCCCTCCCGCTGCCTGCCTCCAGCGTGGGGGAGATTCCCAGCAGAGCCCTTGTCTGCTGCGTTCTCCGTGGCCGCCGCGTGCTGTCAGCAGCGGGTTAGTCTCTTTCCTGTCGGCTTTTCCAGTCATTTATGAGCAGAAGAGAAGTTGAAATAAAACTTTGCTAATATTAACCATTCCATAGCTCCTAGGCTGTGACCTGTGTCACTGTGGGGGCGGCAGGGAGCGGGGACAGGAAGGGGTCGTGCAAAGCCTGGCATTTAATCTGATGTGTGTGTGTGTGTGTACAGAAAAGTATACACAGGAAAAAAAAAAACACTAGGTCCCCAGAGGCAAACACTGGTCACTAATGACACCACAGGACCTACCGTGCGGCCACTGCTTTTCCCCAAGGTCATCACATCCTCACCGCAAACCCAGGTGGGTCAGGATTCAGTGTGTAGCGAGTACCCTACGGTTGGACAGTTAGGCTGTTCCCAATTTGTGAATTTTGTAAGTAACAATGGCCACCTTCACCCTCTTTCCAGATGATTAATTTTCAGGTAGATTCCAGGAGGCAGAAGGCTGGGGCAGGGGCTCCGGACACAGGAGTCCAGCATCTAAACACTCCCCTCATGCCCACCCTTCCTCAGATCATCTCACCGTGTTAAAGGCGTTGTCAGCCCTATCTTTGGACAACTCGATGTCCCCAGTCTTCCTTTTTGCTTCCTCCTCCTGACAGCCCTGTGGGGGGACGTCGCTAGCCCCGTTTTCTGCTGGAAAGACAGGCTTAGCAATGAATGGCTTTCGGATTGGAGGTGGGGCCGGAGGTGAGGCGTGTGTGGTCCTGCCCCATGGAAGGCTCCGAGGTGGAAGGTCGTCCATTAGTTCCCGCATCCATTCGTGCACTGTTGCAGGTGCTGGGGACTCAGCTGTGGCTGCCCTAACACGCCCTTCACTGCTTCTGGGGTGCTGTTGAGAAAGGCATCAGACAAGGAACAAATGATGGTAAATGCTAAGACAAAGATGGTAATGAGACAGTGTGGGAGTGAGGGTGGCAGGAAAGCCCTCTCAGGAGATGACATTTATGCTGGCATGTGACAGGGAGGAGCTGGCCGTGCTGGGGTAGGTGTGCAAGGTGGTGGGAGCAGCAAGTGCAGAGTTTGTGGAATAAACTTCCAGGCAGATTAGAGGATGCAGGTGGCTGAGAGGACAGTGATGATGAGGCTGGAGAGGAGTGGGGAGAGGATAGGATGGGGGAGCTCACCCAAGGCCATACCTTGGGTACCAGGGAAGCCCCTTTCTCTCATCAACTCACCTTTCATTCTGTCCCAAGTACCCACATCCTGGCCCTCACATGTACTAGGGCAGGCAGGGTTGGGACTCAGCCTAGACAGCCTAGGTCGCCGTGGCCCTTCTCCACACCCACTGTGTGCTGAGGTCTCTGCTGAGCACTGCACACAGTAGGCCTTCTCATTCCTGTCCCAGTCTGGACGAGAAGACAGGCCTGAGTGTCAGGTCTGACCACACACCTGCCTGAGCCCATGAAAGGCTGCCTTCTGGAGCTGGGAAGGACATGAACTGGGCCTGGCCTCTCCCTCAGGCTCAGTTTCCTCATCTTTAAAATGGGTATGTGAACTTGGTCAGTGATTCTCCATCCTCTCAGACCTGACACCATTTTAAAAGAATATTTACAGCAGTGCCTTCGCCCTCCTGAAGTGATTCACAAGTAATATCACCAACCTACACGCAGAATAATTTCTTTTAAAAACCCACAAAGCTATAACTGTACTATAAAAGCAAGAAAGGAAGAGAATTTTTAAAATGATGCACATTTCAGCCTGTAAATGCCCCAGTCCCCCAGAAGTGGGGCAGGGCGATCAATTTCCAAACAAAGAGGGACCCAATTCCTTGGCTACTGCGCAGCTGCATTGCTGGCAATTCCATTTTTTTTTTCATACCAGGCAAAAACTCTTGTGTATTTAATACAAGACATGGAGTGAAGCTTGTCTCAGAGAATCGGAACGGACCTAGTTGCTCCAGGAATGTCGCCTGCGTTGGGAGTGCAGGCAGGCCGCCCCATCCGAGTCCCCGCCCCACCCTAGTCCCCACCCCCACGTCACCGGATCCCTGTCACCAGGACAACCAAACACAACCCTGCAAAGCTCCGAAATGCCCCCTGGGGGTGGGCCACTCGGCTGACAATTCCAGAAAAAACTTGATCTCCTTTAAACTTGACCCTATTGCGCTGGCTTTAAAAAATCATTTAAGGGACTTTTTTTTTTACTTTTTAAGGCGCAACAGGGCCTTGGCTCCTGAGGTCCCCTGGCCACTTCCTGGTTCTTCTGCACCTGCCTCCGCGGGCCTCTTCCGTGGCCTTGGAGCTTCTCCCGCACCCCAGGGAGGGAGGGGATAGTGGTCGTGGTTCAAGTAGCACCGAATCACGGCCAGGTGGGACCTGGATTCCCCTCTGTCTGGTGGCCCACCGCAGACCCATCTCTCTCGCCCGGCGTCTTCACGGAGTTTCCGTTAAAGGATTTTTAATCGTGGCAAGGTGTTCTGGCAAGAGTACATAACGCCGCTCGGCAATGTTGGGCTTAGAAAAATGATGATGATGATGATGATAACTCACAGAGCACTTAGTCCATGATCGGCGCTGTTTTAAATACGTTGCATCTTTTATCCATCGATTGGACAAACATGTATCCAACCCCTCACCTCATGCCAAGCTCGGTACTGGAGGCTGGGGTCGCATCGAGGCAATTCCATGTATGGAACACTTTAATGAAATCAGTCTATTTAACATTCTCAATCACCTGTGTTATTTGCCCAATTACACAGATCAGGAAGACTGGCACAAAGAGGTGAAGCAAGTTGCTTGTGAAGGGTGTGCTGCCAAGAAGTGTGCCCCTGGCACGTGACCCAGGCGTTCCTCCAGCTCTCAGCCCCGTGAGCACTGCATTTTAAGCCACAATATGAGCGCCAACAGTGCGCAGCCCGGAGCTGCATGCGTCTTTCTTTTTCAGTCACAAATAAGCAGGGGACATTGTACAGTAGTTATAGGGGGCGAAGTTTCAGAGAACTGGCTAACGTCGCCAACTTTAGGTTCATGGACTGTATAGAAATGGACAGTTTCACGGGCCATAAATAATAAACATTGTCAGCAATTTTGGAGGGCCCGACCAACGTGGGGGGCGGTTAGGACAACACCGGGGCCGCTTCAGACTCACATCCGGCCCCGATTCTCCTTTAAACACCCACCCACTCAGCTTTGCTTCTACCTTGAGACAAGTCTGCTCGCTCTCTCTTTTTTAATAAACAGGAAACTACAGCCAAATATTCATTTACCTTTATTACAATATTTAAAAGGCCAGGATGTGAGTCAATACTTCCTACAGTGATATTTTTATAATAAAAACCCAGACGTACTTATGCAAACAAAAAACAGACTACGTTTTAAAAGGACAAAAAGATGAACAGATTAAAATCGAAAAGAACACGAGAAACCGCAAAACACGTACACTATACTAAAATCTACTAATCGATTAATAATGGAGAATATTGAAAGGAAGCAGGATCTAGTTTTTATTATCCTGCTCTTTTCTTTAAAATAACGGGGTCGGGCAGATCGCAACTCCCAGGCATCCCGCAAAGTAGGCGGGTCACCTCAGGGGCGACCTTTACCCGCTCAAAAATTCGTCTCACATTGGCAGTGAGGATTCGGGCGTCACCCCGAATCGTTATTTTCCTTACTCATAAGTTTAAGGCATAAGGGTTTATAAGAGTTACTTCCTACGTTATGAATCTCGTTCTCATTAGCCCTACGGTGAGTATCAAAGTTGACTGCTGAACTGAGAGCGCCATTCCTTTAAAGTTAGCCTTAATCGCTAGTAAATTTTTTATCTAACTTTTCATTTTTATTTGTTGTCCGGGGAGAATAGTTCATGGTAGGGCGCGACCCGCCGTATGCAGATAAGTAGCCATTCTCGCTAAGGCTCACGGGGAGCTCCCGCCCCTTCCGCTCCGTGGCTGGTTTGAGCTGTCGCGAGAGTTCGTCGCCCGACCGCCGGAAACAGCTAGTCGCTCCGTAGCCGCCGAAGGGGCGGGCTCGAGGGTTGAGGCAATCGTAGCGGCTCGGTGGTGTAAGATGGCGGACATCTCCTTGGATGAGCTTATCCGGAAGCGCGGGGCTGCGGCGAAGGGGCGGTGAGCAGCCTTTCCTTTCTTCGCAGTTCAGGGCCTGCGGCCTAGCGTGGTTCAGGGTGGAGAATGGAGCGGCCCGGCGCAACGCAGAGGGCCGTCTGCGCCCGCCCCCTGCCGTAGCCGCGCTCCTCATTGGCCCAGCCGCCGCCGCCGCGACGGGCCCGACCGTCCGGCCGCCCACTGGCTGCAGGCGCCGTCGCTCTGGCGGGCCGGGGAGACTGGTGGGGCCCGGGCGGCCAGCTGGTGGGAGCGGCCGGGGGTTGGGGCGTGGGGGTTCTGTGGCGGGGGGCGAGGCTGCCTCCCAGGGCCTGGAGGGTGTCTCCCGCGCAGCCCCCTCCCCCGAGGAGACCGGCCCGCGGGCCCCGCCTCTCCGGGATCTCAGCGCGGCCTTGGAGTTAGGACGACTGAAGTTTAGCGGGGAAGTGACTCGCTGCGACTCTGCGCTGGTGTTCCTGCCGAAGCTGAGACCCAGCCCCAGACCTTCCCTCTCCCCGTCCTGCGCCCAGTTCCCCGATCCGAGCCGCCGCTGTTACCACTCGCCTGCCTTTGTGCGGCGTTGTAGGTTCTGCAAGCGCCTTCGTGGACGTCCTGTTTCATTGCTATTTTCGCAGTCATGTCAGCCGGCTAGCAGTGTTTTCCCCATTTTGCATTTGAGCTTGAGTCTGGGAAAGGTGGAGTGACTTGCCCGGGGCCGCAGAGAGCCGAGAATCGGGGCTGAGTGCGTTTCACTCGCTGGATGAGCTGGCCCTCAGGCCAGGCAGAAAAACAGGTGGAATGGGCCATTTCTTGGTGGCCGTTTCCCCGGTTCTCAGAAAAGGCTGTTCTGGGTCTGGGTGAAGAGCTGCGAAGTTGATTTGCAATTATGTGCCCCAAATTTCCTCTGGACCCTCAAATATTGTTAGTCATCTGCAGCCGTTATGAGCTCCAGTTCACCTGTATGAAGGAGTGCGAACTTGGCCAGTAGTTTTCCAGCATACTCGCCTGGGCCTGGGCCTGTGGCTGGAGAATAGATTCTTTCTCTTGTTATCGGAAATCTATTCCCCAACCCCCACTACAGCTTCCCGCACCATCACCCCATAATTCACTAGCCAACACTGAACCTGGCTTCTAGTTCAAGACAGGCACTCGATATTAATTTTCTCAACCTTTACCTGTGAGTAGTTCTCTCCTAGGTCTTCCTTCCAGGAACTGGTGTGGAATTGGTGCTGCATCCTCTGGCTACTTCTAAACCTGTCCCGGTTTTATAGGTTTGCTCAACAGTTGCCAAATGAGACAGTTTCCCACTACACGCTCTCCTCCCTGACTGCAGGTGGTCTGTGTGTACTTTTCTGGTGGGTGTGTGTGTGCACGTGTGCAAGTCTTGTGTTGAGTTGTGGGTAGGACTTCAGGGAAGGTTGTGAGGCGTGGATCCATTGGAAGTATATGGGTTGTGCATGCAGCCAGGCAGACCTGGTCCCCTGGCAGGCCTGGTTGATGGTTCTGTGTCCTTCCCCGGCCAGATGTCATCTGGGCTGGGCAGTTTGTAGTAATGTAATAATGGTTCCTGATAGGTCATTGAGAATACTAAATATAAGAATATAAGAAGATATATTTTAAAGTTTGTACCAGGGAGTAAGTGTTCAGCAAATGATGGCAATTATCATGGGCTTTTCCAGAGAAGCCAGAACCCGTCTCCTGGGGACGTGCTAGGTAAGCATTGCGACCCTAGAGTCAGACAGCCAGGGTTCAGTTCCCTGCTTCTCCCACTTTCTATAGGAGCTTATGCAAGTTACTTAACCATTCCATACCTCTTTTTCTTTCTCTGTAAAACATAGGAGATACTTCATTAGGTCATTGTCAGAGCTAAGTGAATTAATATATCGAAAGTACTTCAAAAGTGATGGGTACTAAGAGCTCAATAGATGTTAGCTTTTTCTAATTGAAGGCTTTTAAGTAAATAACATCCAGTTTTCACTGTGAGAATATTGCTTTGCCATTATGTGCAGTTAATTGAGGAAAAGTATGGGTAGAGAGACTGGTGTGGAAGAAACTGGACTGCATGCTGTATTTGGGTTAAACCTGTTGGAAATGACATTTTTATTTTACTTGCACAGCCAGCAAAAAAACTAAATCTGGGGCATCCCTGTCAAGAATTGTGAACGGTCTGAACAAATGTCATTTCCTACAGTAAATGTAATCTGTTCTGCATACTTTTAGAAGTCTCCTTACTGGGAATTTTGGTTTAACATTGCATGGATGTCCTAGGAAGAACTTTGAGCTTAATAATTTAGAAAGAACCTGTGACTATCTCAGAAAACGTCTTTCTTCTTCTTAGTGGAAATAGCAAAGACTGAGCTTGTGGAAGTGTAAATAACGTCTTTCCCCATAGGTGATGGAACATGCTTGTTCTTCAGAGCAGTCATTTTGTTTCATGTTCATCTCGTAAGTCAAGAAAGGGATCGTTATCTTTATTATTATTGGGTCCATATTAATTACCAGAAGGTTCCTCGGTTAATGCAAAATTGGAGAAAGGGAGGGGCAGTGATGAGGCACTGTCCCCCACGCACAGCACAGCTCTAGTGACTTCAGTTAGTGGACGAGTGTCTTCAGGACACCAGCTGTAGTATGGGCCTGCCCTCTTCCTTTAGATGTGAGAGTGTAGCTATTAAATTAGACAAGGAACTTCTGGTTTGATTATTTTAATTCTCAGGATAGCAGCCTCCTTGTAGTTAGATGAAGGTGGCAGGCAGCCTTGGTGGGAAAGTTAGGCCTTGAGTGTGTTGGAGTTGAGCAGCCCTGGGTCACATGCCCTGCCTGGGGGTCCTTGTGGCCCTGTGAGTAGGGGTTACTGAACTCTTCAGTTCAGGCCAGGGCTGGTCCTCACTGCTTGTTCTCCTATAAAGGAAAGTAGACCTAAAACAAAGAGGAGAAAATTGTTAGACAATTTAGAGGAGGAGAATTATGATTTAAATGAAACATCTGAAAATTATATAATTGTATTAACCAGTGTTAGCCCCAATAAACTTAATTTAAAAATAACAGTGAAAAATAATTTAAAAACAAAATGAAACATCTGCACAAGACTCTCTTGGAGGGTAAGGGGAGAGTGTCTTATTTTTCTGTGTGTCTCTAAAACACGCAATTCAGAATTGACCCTCAGTAATAGAAGCAAAGTGTGTTTTCTCCCTATAAAGATGACCTCAACACACACATACTCTAACCCAGAGACCTCTGTGGATTCAAACCCACTTTATGATAATCTAGGCCTGAATCCTTTGGACTGGACATCTGTCCAGAGCCAGCTGCTAGTCCCAGACAGACCCTTCTTGGTCATCACATGTGTGCCGGGCTCCAGTGGACCATTTGCCCTCTGACCCGCAGCATTCTTCCCAGTACCTGGTAAGTGTCCAGAGGCAGTGCAGAGTTGCACTGTTTCAAGTGTGATTGTGTTACGAGACGTGCTCACAACCTCCCTTTCCCCTCCTCCCAAATGCATTTACTGAGGCCAGCAGTGCAGAATGTGTTTCGGGAACATCAGGTAGTCTGCAGTTGGAGGTGAAGCTGCAGGCGAAAGTTGGGGCCAGACCAGAGGCTCTGCTGAGGGGTTCGGCTCTGTTAGGGAACCCTCAGCAGTTCCTGGAACAGGAAGGTAACATAGTGGACTCTGTGTTTTAGAGACCTACCCCCAGCAGGAGTGTTTGTTTGAAAAATTCCTGATGACTAACGCTTGCCTTATAACCAGCACTGCTGCCTGCTGGGATGAATAGCTGTCTTTTCATGCGGGAAGAGAAGCAGTGATTATAAAAAACCTGAACACTGAAACCCCCTAAAGGTGTTCATGAAAGGAACTGAAAAGAACTGGTTGCAACCAGGGAACTGAATACATAGAATTGAGGGAAAGTAGCTTACTCATGTTCCTGTGTCCACAACTACATGACCCCCCTCTCCCAAATGTACCCTGTGCACTGTTCCAATAGATAAAATACTGTAGCACAAAGCTGGTGATTTTTAGCGGTTTTTTTCTTGCCTGCCAAGTGCATGGTGCATGGGTCCCAAGTAAGCACACTGTCAGCCATCCTTGACATGTGTGTGCTCACCCTCTTGGTCATTAGAGAGTGTCCTGTGTCCCTGGACGTGACTGGAGTCCTAAGGTTTTTCTTAGCCTGAGGACAGTACTCATTCTCAGAACTTTTCAAGTTCTGGTCTTTATTTTTGACCCACACTTAATGTATTGGTGCGTTAACTAGATATAGTGAAGTTCAAATTTGGCCTTCACCATTATAGCTGTGACTATAATGAGATTCTCTCCTTGAATCTCAAGTTTCCTTATCTGTAAAATGCAGATGATAACCTACTTCTCAGAGTTATGAGGGTTAAAAGAGGTGTATCAAAGTTTGTAGAGTTTTAAGTGTTCAAAAATGTTAAGTTGAGGTCTTCTTTATAAAATCTTTCATACACCCTGATAGCCAGTTGCCCTTTGTGTGGCCATGGCAGACATTGCACGTCAACCATAGATTCTTGTGAATTCTCAGTAGAGCACTCCAAATACCCTTCACTGATAATCAGGGAAATTGTTGAGAAATATAAATAAAGGTTATGGAGGCCTAATCTCCCCTGCCCCTCCTGTGAAGGTTTACTAATCTGTCTCTTTCTTTGTCCTCTGTTCAGGGATATGAAATTTGTGTCAAGAATCTCATTCTCTGGGCCACCACTGGTATAATGACTGTCACTATAGATGCTTGTCTTTTCTAGAACTTCATAGAAATGGAGTCATTCAGTATGAACTCTTACGTCTGCCTTCTTTTACTCAGCATAATGTTTTGGAGCTCCATCTGTGTGTGGTGTATCAGTGGTTCATCTTTGTTGCTGAGTAATGTTTAATTGTGTGGGTATACTGCAATGTATAGCCATTCACCTGATGATTGGCATTTGGTATGTTTTCAGATTTTGGTGATTTTTAATAAAAGCTGCTCAAAAAAAGAATCTTATTCCTTTAGTCAGTCAAAATAATCACTTTTAATTGGTTACCCTTTTTTGTCCTATTTTATGGGCAATGATGTTTTTTTTCTTGAATGATTGGTGAAATTGGGTAACTTGACTTTTTGAAAGTATAACTGATGCCTTGGGGTCTAGCTTTGCCCAGTTTTACGGTATTGTAAAACCAGAGTATCACATGGTAAGGTCATGCCATCTCCTTTAGTTACAAATATCCGAAATGGCTGGTAATGAGGGTACCCTGGTGATGGGAGGAGGTGGGATTTGGAGAAGGCAGATGAAGAGAGGGAATCTCCAGGACAGGCCCAGGTTTGGAAGAGGATGTGTCTGCTGCCCACTGTCTAATGGATGTGCTTATCAGCGAAGCCTTCCACTGTCGCTGTTTATGCAGCCTTGTTCCATTTGCAATGTTTTCTCAGTCAGAGACCAGCATCTCTGTTTTCAGGAGGCCTTTCCTGGAGTTCCTGCAGGAGGGTCAGGACTCACCTTCCTTGGGGCAGGCGAGATCTTTGGGGGTCTCACTCTTAGGGTCAGATCCACAGAGGCCGTATACCCGGGCTGCGTCATTAGGATCTGGGAGGAGCAACTGGTGGCCAGGATCGCAGCAGGGTGGTCAGCGGGGTCTGAATCTAGGGCTGCTTTTGCAGAGGCAGTTTTCTCTAGGAGGAGCCCTTTGGGGCAGCCATCGCTTATCCTCTCTTACCTCCCCTGGGGCTTGGAGTAGGAAGGAGGGAGCTTGGAACCTGTTACAATGAAAATATTGTGGGCTCTGGAGTCAGGCAGGCCTGGGGTCCAGTCCTAGCCATGCCACGACCTCAGTGATTTGGTTCCTCCTCTGGGATGGAAGCAATGGCAACTAACAGAGGTGGTGAGTCCAGAAGGATGAGCCCTGCAGGGTCCTTGACACTTAGCTGGAGCTCAGGATGTGAAAGCTCTTTGAGCCTTTGTCGGTACCCTGGGGCAGCGGTGACATAGGTGGGGAGCTTCAGGGTGTGCCCCTGAGAAGCTCTTAGTCCTGTGGGAGATGCAGGCTTGTCAATAAATCATCAGGCTGCTGCACAGTAAGTGCCTTAATGGAAGCTTTGCCCAGCACTTGACTGCTCCTAGGAGAGAGCCTCCTGCTGAGGAAGTGATGTGGGAGAAGTGAAGGATGCTCGGCTGGGAGCTGAGTGCCTGCTCCAGTGACTGCCGGAGCTGCAAGAACAAAGCGGCAGGCTGGGCGGTAATGGGCATTTTCCACGTTCAGTCTGCCTAGAATACCCTTTGACGCAGTCTGCTCTTCCCAGAAACTGGAGGCCTCCCAGCCTTCCCACCCCTGCAGGTGTCCAATTAGTTGCTTGTGGTGTCCTCACAGCCTTTGGCCTTCCTAGAGCAGGAGCTTGCGGAGTATTTGGATATCTGTATGTCCTCCACCCCCAATTCAGAGCCCCGGGTGGGAGGCTTGTTCTTCACCGAGCTCTTTTTGGTGACTTGATCGCCCAGCCCAAGGCCTGTGGCTTCAGAGCGGCCCGGGCGTGATGAGTGAAGGAGTTCTTCTGGAGTGCTTCTCACTGACGTGTTCCATCTGGATCCGGGTCTTACGTGTTGATCAGAACCCTTTCCCCCACTTAGGAGTGGGCCTCTAGAGGTAGTTCCTGGTGTGAACTGGCAACCTGTTGCTTTTCTGTGGTCTATGTAAGAAACGTCCAGACCTGTAGAGAATTTTCATGAGTTTATTTGAGCCAAACTCATGACAGATGCTGGGAAGCAAAGTCTCAACAGGTTGAGAAAATGCTCTGGAGAATGGCAGTTTTGCAGCTGATTTTATATATTAGAATCAAAGGAGAAGGTATAAGGAGGGTCACATGAACTCCATGGTGGTAGATTAAGGGGATGGGAGACAGAAACATGGGGGAATCCCCAGGATTGGGTAGAAAGTAAAACGAAGAGACACACACTTCCTTACATTGGCTGGTGCGGAAGAGTTAATAACCAACATTTACAGAACATAGAGATCATCTTTGGGGAATAAGATAACAATGAGGGGTTCTGTAGTCTTGTGCTCTGGTGCGATTATACCCAGGGGTCTGGAAAAGGGATTACTCCGACGTTCCAAGGGTATGTTATCTTAGATGCAAGACAATAGATAGACTTACGTAAAGGTTGACCTTTGTCAAGGAAGCTACAGGCCCCGGGTGTGACTGCTTGCCATGACTTGCTTTTAGTTAGGAGTTTTTATGTTCAGACCATGCTGTGTGGTTACTTTCGGTCTATGAGTTTGTAAGGCTCACCGTGCAGGCTTCCCCTGAGCTTGTCAGGATTACTATGTAGCCCCTTTTTGGTCCACATTTTGGTGGGCTTTAAAAAAAAAAAAGCCAGTGCAGGCTAAAAAAAAATACATAATAGTTTTCCTCCCACTTTCAGAATTCTTCTAGTTGGGTTAATAATCAGATTAACAAAGATAGATTAGTGGATCAAATTGTAATACTTGTGCATGGGGAATTCCTAAAAGTATGAAAATTTCAGACAGGTAAAATTGTATGTATGTATGTATTTATGTATGTATGTATGTATGTATGTCATTTGGACAAAGGAGGAAGGTGGGGAGAGGGTCTGAGATTTCAGAAATGAAAACAGGCAATTTGCAGGTAATTGAGGAAGAGCAGAACATATATGGCAGATAAATTTTTGCTAGGCAGCCCAGAAATTACGAGGCACACGGTGGGGGAACTCTAGTAAACAGGCTCCTGCTTGGAGTCCTCCTGTCTAATGCTAAGGTGACTGTGATGGTCCCTTTCCTGAAGTAGGTTTTTTCTATCTGAATCTCTTAGGTGATCTTTCTACATCTTTTGTCTCTTAATCAGCAGCTTAAAATCAGTATCCCAAAAAGCAGCTTCAGGGTGGCAAGACTTTGGCCCCCTTTGTCTGCCAGTTCATTGAAGGGGTAAGGCTTTGTTATGAAGTTCTGCTGTCCCCTGCATAAATAGCAGGGACCCCTCTGTTGTCACCACAAAGCATAGCCTCACTATTACCTGTGGCTTTGCAGGCCACAAAGCCTAGGGTAGCCCAGCCCAGGGAAGGATGGATGCTGGCTTCCACACAGCTGTTTCCCTCTCCCCAGCTGTGTAACTGGCCCCCTGAACACTCCATTCCTTTAGCCATGCTTTCTCTAACCCCCATCTCCCAGTCTTTATAGGAAGCAGCACCACCACCCCCACCTGCCGCCAAACCTAATCGATGGATTCGGTAAATGATCCTTTTCACTCTCCCTTTCACCCAGTTGTTACAGAAACCCACTAGCAAGTATTAAAATCCTACAGTAATTTGCCATTTTTCACAGAAAAGTGGTACTGTCTGTTGCTGACTTAGGTAAAGCTCTGGCCTCCTGGAAGCTGCAGGTGTTTTTAGTCCAGTGATAATGAGATGAAGGTCCAGATTTTCTTTTACTGGGACCAAGGCCAATCCACCTTTTGGATGCACTCCTGGCTCACAGTTCCTAAAACGCTTGGCCTTTCCTGAGTGATGGGGGTGATGGGAGCGTCTTCTGTTCTAATGAGCCGGCTCTTGGCAGGCTCCTATAGCTTCAGGATCGGGGCTGGTCACCGGAAAGACCTAAGCATGGTTAGCCGGTCGGAACTTGCAGCAGCACCCCTGTTCTCACCTGGGACCTCCAGGGTTGTGGGGGAGGCCTAGAGATTGAGTTAATCATCGCAGGCCAGTGATTAATCAGTCATGCTTACGTAATGAAACCTCCACAAAGACCCTGACACAGTCTGGGGTGGTGAACACATCCTCACGTGGGAAGGTGGTAATGTGCCCAGCACGGGCATGGAGACTCCTCACCCTTTCCCCCAACCTCACCTTGTGCGTCTCTTCTGTTTGGCTGGTCCTGAGTCATGTCCTTTATAATAAACGGATAATAGTAAAGTTTTCCTGTTCTGTGAGCCGTTCTAGCAAATTATTGAGGGGATTGTGGGTCCCCTGGACTTACATCCCATTGATTAGGAATGGGAAGCTCGGAACTTGGGATTGGCATGTGAAGTGAGGGCGGTTTTGTGGAAATGAGCCCTTTCCCTGTGGTGTCTGCACTAACTCCAGGTGGTTAGGACATTCAGTTGGTGTTTAAGAGAGCTGGAGAATTGGTTGATGTGAGGGGAAAAAACCACGCATTTGGTGTCAAAAGTGTTGTGAGTAGGAATAGTTGAGACAGTGGTCATTTTTCTTTCTACAAAGTCCTTATGTCTTCAGTCTGTTAGTCCTCGAGCCCAGGGATCCCAGCCCGGGCTGTGGACCACTGCCAGTCCATGGCCTGTTAGGAGCTGGCCACACAGCAGGAGGTGAGCAGCAGCCGGTCCCCAGCACTAGCGTCACTGCCTCAGATCATCAGGCATCAGATTCTCATAGAATCATTAGATTCTCTCTGGTCCCTGGTGCCAAAAAGGTTGGGGACTGCTGCTCGAACCCAAAATCAGACCCATGTGTTGGCTTTCCTGATCCCAGCCCTGGAAGGGTGTCTGCTGGCACTGGAGGCATGAGGCTGCCAGAGGCCACCTGGAAACCCTTTGTTAATCAGTTAAGTCTCCAAGCCCGTTGTCCCACTGTGAAATGGGCATTGTAGCGCCCACTTCACAGGGTGCTGTGAGGGCTGACCGAGAGCATGGATGTGCAAGAACTTTAGAAACTGAAGTTGCTTTTCAGATGTGTGGGGTTATATTTTGGGGAAATGCTTATTTTATTTAACTAGCATCGTTTAGCGGTTATTGTCCCTAGTGGTGTCTCAAAACACTTGGTCTGGGGAGAAAAACACTTTTACATAGTGATGGAAACCAGTGGGCCTTCCTTCCTAGTTTTATTTCAATGCCAAGTTAAAATCCAGGAAACTAGGAAAGAACCCTCTCTTTAGGCTTAATTGTTTCCTCAGATGGGGAGCAGCATTCTGGTTTCTCCAGCTGTCTCTGTTCCCACGGGCTCTGCGTCCACGGGCTGCTGTTGATATCCACATCCACTAAATGTTGCAATTTTTATTTGCAGGCTCAATGTCAGACCAGGAGCTGGAGGTGTGCGGTCGCGTGTTGGGATCCAGCAGAGCCTCCTCAGCCAGCCGGCACGCACAGCCACCTTCCAGCAGAGGTTTGATGCCCGGCAGAAGATAGGCCTCTCAGACGCCCGGCTCAAGCTGGGAGTAAAGGATGCCCGAGAAAAGCTATTGCAGAAAGATGCTCGTTTCCGGATCAAAGGGAAAGTGCAGGATGCCAGAGAGATGCTGAACTCCCGCAAGCAGCAGAGCACAGTGCCCCAGAAGCCCCGCCAGGTGACCGATGCTCGGGAGAAGCTCAGCTTGAAGCGGAATTCCCCGGCTGCCTTCATGAGCCCTCCCATCGGGACGGTGACCCCCGCTCTGAAGCTCACTAAGACTATCCAGGTAGGTGTGGCTCTTGTCATAAATTCTAGGAAGCCAGTAACAGTTGTAGAAGGGAGCAGGGATCAGCAATGTTTGGGCAAAATGACAGTTTCCCCAGGTGACTGTATAGTAACCAAAGGGAAGGCAAGGTGTTGTCTAGTTTTATATAAAAGTGGGTGGGGGGGTCCAGAGAAAGTCCAGTGATTTTCCTAAGTGAGATAGTGGTGGAGGGAAGAGAGGGAAAAGGACAAAACATTTGATGAGCGTGTGCTTTGTGACAGGCACTTAACATAAAGAACCCTATTTATTCCTCACTGCAGCCCTGGGTTATTCCCGCAGTCTTACCTCAGAAGAACCTCGGTCTCAGAGATGTGGATTATTATGCTTGAGTTACATAGCCAGTCAGTGGGAGGACCAGGGCAGGAGTCTGGTCAGACCTGGCTCCTGGTGCAGCCACCACCCCAGAAAGGGTGGAAACAGTATCATTTGTCATCATAGACACTTTGGTAATAGGAACAGCAGCAGCAGTGAACTTACTGAGCCAAATTCATTGTCACATGGCATTGTCACATGGTTTCTGGGATGATGAATCTTCCTGTCACTCTCCTTGCTTTGGGTACAAGGCACGCTGTAAGGCCTTTTTCCAAAAAGACCGCAACTGAGTGCCTACACGTTTTAAGTTCAGCGATCAGAGAACACATGTAGGCCCTGTGGGGTGAAATATGACCAGTGGGTCTTTCTAGGTTCCACAGCAGAAGGCCATGACACCACCTAATGCCCATCCTGCTGGAATGAGGATCAACGTCGTCAATAACCATCAGGCCAAACAGGTAGAGTGTGAGTGTGTGCGTTCTGTCTGTGTGTGTGTGTACTGATGTGTATGTGTACATATGTATGTGTTTTGATGGGGCCTAGTGGGTCGATCAGGTGAGGCCTAGCCCAAGGTTCTCAGTTTGAAGAACTGGAGAGAGGGATTACATTTGACTTTTTTGTATTTTATGAATTTTCAGAAGAAATTTTTTATCTGGGAAGAGAAGGCGTAAGGGGCAGAGAGAAATTGAAACTCTTTGTAATTTTTATCATAAAATTAATATGTGCATAATATAGAAAATTTGCAAAATAGAGAAATATTGGAAGGAAAATAAAGTTCCTCATGCTACTGTTCTCCAAAGCCAACCATTGTTGACATTCTGCTCTGTTTCCTTCCTGTTTTTTTTAAATGTCATTATTATTTATTAAACACCTAGTTGTTGTGGTAGTGATAGTCCTAATCCAGTTTTGTATCATTCTTTTTTCACTTAATAACTCAGCATTTTTAATAACTACGTAAACCATTGAGTGTACGTTTCCGTTCCTTTAAATCATTTTACTGTACTTCTCACCGTTAGAAATTTTTCTGTGAACTTCTTTGTGGAAAAAGTTCTTTCTAGGGTGCGGGTTTATTTCTGTATGCTAGATTGCCTGGGATGGGCTTTCCAAGGTATTTGAAGGACTCTTCCTAGGCGTTGCCCATTTGTAGAAGGAACTTCCGATGTATCTGAAAGTCGCAGCACTTCCATCGGGCTCTGGAGGGTAGGAAGCCAGCCTGTCAGGACTTGAGCTCCAGCCTTGGAGGCCAGTGTCCCTCGGCACCTCCACACACACACCCCCGCCTCTCCTCCCACCTCGCACTCTCCAGCGGCTGTCTCCCTGCTGTCCTTGCTCCACATGTCTGTCGAGAGCCTGTATGCCACGTTAGCTTATATTTCTTTATTTTCAGAATTTATACGACCTGGACGAAGATGACGATGTTGCAGCTCCCATTCCTAGTAAACAGATGAAATTCACAGCCTCAGGCAGCTTTCTCCACCACGTGGTGGGCATTTTATGTTTTTTTTATACTTGCTATGTGTGTCTGATCAGGCGGATGGGAGAGGGCCTTTCAGTTCAGCAATATTTCTTCATGTGGTCATCAGAATTTTAGAACTGGAACTAGTGCAACCCCTCGTTTTATACATGCTTGACACCAGGGTGTCTGGCGACTAGTTCAAGGTCCCATAGATCATAGTGCATAGCTGTAGCTCGCATTGCTGAGTCTGAGACAGTTCAGGGGAAATGCAAGTGACACCACAGGACAATTCTATGTCCTTTATGGCAGGACATTCTACATTCTGCATTCCGCCTTCCTCCAGGGTCAGCAGCTCTGGCCCAGTCTTGAGTCCGGATTTCCCCTGTTCGGTGTGTTAACAAAATAGACTGAACCTTACCTGCGGGCTCCCTGAGGTGCAGCCAGGAAACTCGAATTCAAGAAAACTTGATAGACGAGAATGCTAGTCTGATGCTCTGCAGAGAAGGAAACAGAGCAACATCTGGGAACATCAGGGAGGTCTGCATGGCGCAGCTCAGTGGATTAGCCACATTACAGATTAGAGAGCCAATGGGGACCCGAGCCAAGTGCCTGTTTTGAGAGGCCCACAGACTCAGTTCCGGTCACTGCACTGAACGTGTGGACCAATCTCCTGGTTACCAGAGAAGCTCTTAAAATTATGTGTGAAGCTGAATGATGCCAGGTTGTTACAAAGGGGCTGGGTCTTTCCCATAATTAGAGTGCTCTGGTCTGCTGCAGAGGGGGCTGTCTGCTGGCTCAGTGGCCAGTCCTACTTGAGAACCCTAAAATGCTGTATTTATGTGAATTCATTTAAGATTCTTCCTTTCTGCCACCCTGTGAGATGGGTGCCAGTATTATCCCTGTTTTACTGATGCAGAATCAGGCACAGAGGTCAAACAATACCTGCTCACTGTCCGCTGACTCGGAAGCGGTAGATCTGAGATTCGGGCGTAAACAGTTTTACTCGCAGGCCTTGTGTTTCATCACTATGCTGTACTGGCTCTCAAGGCTTAAAGTGGCTTGAAAAATGTGGAATCCAGCATGGGGAGGACCTTTCATCTGAACTCGGAGAAGCTAGTGAATCGACCCTGTCCCATCCTCTTTCTGGTTGCTGCGTTCCCCTTCCCTGTCCTCTGAGTCAGTGACTGGTGGACACCGCCCCAAACCAGCAAGACCACCTGCCGCTTCTGCCTCATCCATTTGTCCCTCAGACACATTAATACCGGGGACTTCACTGCGTTATATTTCCAAGGCACCATGTCCCCAGTTAGGGGTGTCGGGGAAGGAGGGAAATGTGTCTGCGGATCTCCGTGCACAGACTCTGCCAATGGGCTGGTAGGGCCAGGCCTATGTGTGGTGCCTCTGTATGGGCAGAAGAGGGACCAAAAAGTTGGGAGTGTGGGCCTTCCTAAGAGGGGTTCTTATGCCCAGCCAGTCTGGAGTTCATGATTAGTCCATTGTAATAGAAACATACCTTGGAATGCACTTGACCCCAAACTCTTTGCCTTCTGACCAGCCCCAGATTGCTGGGGTTTTATAAAGTCTAAATGGAATGGGGGAGCGTGTGGATCCTGGTCAGGGGTCCGTGGAAGCTTCTTGCCAAGGCTTCCAACACTGGAAAGTGGCTTCTGTGAACACGTGTGCGGGCTGCGTGTTTTGCTCCCCTCCCACACCCTTCCCTGCGGGATATCTCTGGCAGCCTCTTTGGCTTCGGACCGCTAATGGAATTGGAGCTGGCAGGCCTCAGGAGTGGGGGTTGTCGGCCCCTGGTGGGGCATCCAGCTCACTAGCATCTCAGATTCCTGTCTTCCTCTCTGTTTAGGCTGGGCTGAGCGGTTCCAAGCTTTCCATGGCCAAGGCCCTCCCTCTCACCAAAGTGGTTCAGAATGATGCCTACGCAGCTCCCGCACTCCCCTCCTCTGTTCGAACGAAAGCCTTGACCAGCATGTCCCGGACACTAGTGAACAAGGAGGATTCCCCCAAAGAGCTGCCACCGGCTGAGGTAAGGCGAAGGTGAAGGCAAAGGGGAGGGAGTGGTCACACCAGTAGAGAGTCAGCCTGTGCTGGGTGGGCAGGGTGCTGTGCGTACGCCGTCACATCCTCTTAGCACCTCTCTGAGCTAGGCGTTGCCGCCCCCATTTTACAAGGGAACAAACCGAGACCCTGTGGCCCCCAAGGGCAAAGAGCTCGCAGGCAGGTCAGGAAGACATTGCTGCAGACAGAGCACTGTGTCTGGTGATACAGCAGCGAGTTCTGCTGGGCACATCTGGGAAGGCTTTAAGGACATTGCCATCTGAGCTGGGTGCTCTTGAAACAGGAGTGGCATTCCAGGCAGTGGCTCAGAGGCCTGGAAGGGCCAGGCATATTTGGGGAGAAGAGGCTCCATCCCTTAGTATAGGGTGGTGAGGCCTGATGGGCACTGAGGCCCGAATCCTTCCTGGGTTTTCTCGGGGCCCTCCTGGTCCTTCGTCTAGAATGAGTTCTGCAGTTGAGCATATAAGTCTTCTCTGCCTTCTGGTAACACTCTTGTGTGTGGCAGCCTGTCCTCAGCCCTTTGGAAGGTACCAAGATGACTGTGAATAACCTGCACCCTCGGGTCACCGAAGAGGACATTGTTGTGAGTATTTGCATTGCCAGGGTGTTCAGTCTGAAACCACTTCTGTGTCGGGGGTCCCTGCGTCTCATAGGACTCGGCATAGTCGCGTTGGGGCCAAGATTCATTACAGGATACAAAGTAGAATCAGTGACAGGAAAAAGCCCATGGGCAAAGGCCGGAGGAAACCAGGCCCAAACCTCCAGAGCCGTCTCCCAGTGGAACCACACAGGATGCACTTTGTTCCCACAGCAACGAGTTGGGATCCCTCCCAGAATCCAGGTTCCCAGTCGCCAGCCTTGGAAGCAGGCCTTCCCGAGGATAGCAGTCAGGCTGGCTGTGTTAGCTCTTTTCCGCACGGCTTCTAAACCCGGGCCCGGGCCTGTGCTGCTGCGGGTCCTGATTGGGATCCTGTAGTCAGGGCTGCAGTGTCCAGTGCTTCATACTCTCCTGTGGGTCTTGGGGACTTCCGCCTCCTTCAGTGCTTTCCTGTGAGGCTCCCAGAGCAAGAGGAGCACGGTGGGCTGGTGTGTTGGGTGGTTGGCTCCTCTGGACTCTGCCCCTGGGCCATCCTGGTGCCTGGCGAGTGGGGGCCGGATGCAGCCAGGACTTCTCTTTCATCTCATTTTATTGAGACAACAAGAAAAGCTGTTAACTAAGAAATCCAGGCACCCCGTAACTCTGAGCTGTCAGGTCACAGGGTGAATGCAGCTGGAGACTGAGCCCCCGGTTCTGGAACAGCCCACACTGGCCACCGTGTTTGGTGACGGTTTTGTAGAACACACAAGTGCTGTGCGATCGCTCTTAGAACTAAGCAGGCGCTCCAGTGAATGGTACATTATAGCCTGCTTGGTGTTATAATACTTGACAAGTTATAAAGAATTAGAACAATTTTTTCTGGTTATCAAAGTAATAATAGCTACCGTTTGTTGAGCACTTATTATGTGCCAGGCACTTTGTATGCAGGATCTTTGAAAATATAAAATAGTGGAAAAACTAATCACCTCTGATGATCACCGCTCAGAGAATACTGCCAATAATAGTCACCCTCACTTCTTTTGTACCCAAATAGATAATACTGAAAGAATAACAGCAATCAAATTAGGATCACATCTAGTATTCAGTCCCACTTCTTGGTTCTGATATTTGACATATTCCTCTTTATCATTCAAAACTAATCACATCAACAGCCTTTTTATTAGTTTCTCTGTCCTTATAACAGCCTTGTGAAGGGCAGCTGACCCCTCTTGTGCTTGGCAGGAGCTTTTCTGTGACCAGTCAGCCTCTGTGGTCCGTCTCCACATTCTGTTCCCTCTGTGGCCTCAGGCTCCTGGTCCGGAAGCTGAGGAGGGATTGGAGTAAATGATGACGTGTTTACAAAGCACCACCTTAAAAGTGATTTCACTTGAGCTTTACAGCAACCCTGGGAGGGAGGCTAGGCCAGAAAAGAAAACTCATCCTCAGAGACGTTAACAGCCTGCTAGAGCAGAGGTCAGACAGCTGAGAAGAGACAGAGCCCCAGAGGTCAAACCCAGGTCTGTCTGACTTAGGGTGACCGTCTGTCCCGGTTTTGCTGGGGACTCTCCTGGTTATCACTGAAGGTCCCCTGTCCTGGGAATCCCCTCACGTCAGCCGGCTGGGACAGTTGGTCCCTCTACATAGAACTCCAGAATTTATTTTGAATGGATTCCTCCGTGACTTATTAGCCACTCCCTTTCTTTGATGAGTCTACACACTCATTCTCATGACAGAGTTCTCTGAGAAATTCCATAACTTATCCCTGTTGAGGAAGTGGGTGACTTGTTGAAGGTCACAGAGACTCCAAGGCTCATAAACCCAGGCCCTTTTCTCACTGCCAGCAGAGCTTGTCCCCTTCTCTGGTCCCATGCTGAGGCCTGTGGACGTTCCAGGAACACCGCCTAGAATGGGCCCTTCCTGAAGCCAAGCCCTGGCACGTTCAGCTGGAGTGCCGCCGCCCGTCCCCCAGGGCCCTCCGCAGTGCGGATGGACGGCAGGCAAGCGGGACGATGGCCCGACGCTCTCCCCCGGGGCTGACCCCTCTTGTGCTTGGCAGGAGCTTTTCTGTGTATGCGGGGCCCTGAAGCGAGCGCGGCTGGTCCATCCTGGGGTAGCAGAGGTGGTCTTTGTAAAGAAGGACGATGCCATCACCGCGTATAAGAAATACAACAACCGGTGTCTGGACGGTAAGTCGGGAAGCAGCTTCTTTCTCCCACTCCTCAGTGCTTCCTGTCGGGCAGCAGCCCTGCGGGACAAGCCTCTTTCCGAGCTGGCTGCCACGGCCCGTTCCACAAGGCCCTAGGTTTTCCCCCAGCCCCAGCACTAAGCTAGATGGCAGGGAAACCCTCTTCTCCACGAATGGTTCTCTTAAGGAGCTTTGGCAGGGATGCCAACAGCCGTAGCCTTCTCCTTTCAGATACTGGTCTGCTCAGTGCCAGGACAGGGATTCCTTAAAGGCCTGGAGCCTCATCTAAATGTTGGCACCTGGGTGAGCTCTGGCTCTGGAGAGTAAACCACTGATTGCACTGAATTTAGGTTCACGCGCTTCATCTCAGGGTAGCCTGTAGAGAGGAACTCTGCCACGCTCCTTCTGTCCACTCCTTTGCTCTTTCGTTGTTCGTGGAGGCCTTCTATGAACCAAGGCCCCGTGCTAGAAACAGATGCGGAGACTAAGAAAACACAATCATTGGGCTTTTTATTTGCATATCCCTGATGGTTAATGAAGTCAGGCGTCTTCTCGTGTTCTTATTGGCCATTTGTGTATCTTCTTGGAGAATTGTCTATTCAGAGTCTTTGCTCACTTTTTGAGTCATCTTTTCTTATTGAGTTGTAAGAGTTCTTTATACATTAAGTCTCTTAGATAAATGGTTTGCCCATATTTTCTCCCATTCTGGAGTTTGTCTTTTCACTCCCTTTTAATATATGCATTTAGAGCACTCTGTTTCCCACTTAGCTGTATCTCATAAATATTGATGTAAAGTATTTTCTAATTTCTTAATGGTATTTTTTTCTTGACCCATTGGTTATTTAGGATTATTTTGTTTCATTTCCATATATTTATAAATTTCCCAGTTTCCTCCTGAGTCATTAAGGAGAATATGTATTTTGCTGCTGTTGGGTAGGTGTTTCCTGGTCTAGTTGGTTTTTAATGTTTTTCAAGTCTTGTGTCTTTGTTAATTTTCTGCTTGGTGATTCTATTCATTAGTAAAGTTGAAGTATTGAAATTTTCAACTATTGTTTACTTCTCTTTTTACTTCTCTTATTTTTTTATTATTGTTTTTGTTAGTTTCAAGTATACGGTACATTGGTTAGACATTTATATTATTTATAAAACTATCCCCCTTATTACTCTATCTTCCCTCTGGCTCTACACGTAGCCATAACCTTACTGCTGTCCACGTCCCCTATGCCATGCTCCCCATCCTCGTGACCTTTTATCAGCTTCTAATTTGTACTTCTTTAAACCTTCACCACTTTCTCCCAGTAGTACCCCATCCCACTCCTCTCTGGCCATCACCAGATTGTCCTCTATGTTTATGGATCTGTTTTCTGTTTGTTTGTTCTCTTTGTTCCCTAGATTCTGCATCTCAGGGACATCACATGGTATTTATTTTTCTCTGTCTTCTTTTAGTTTTTGCTTTATCTGTTTGAGGCTCTGTTGTTAGTTGCATACATGTTTATAACTGTTCTACTTGTTTTTTTCCTAATAAGATCGACTCTTACCAGTTTATTAAATGTTCCTTTTTATCTCTAGTAACATGTTTCATTTTAAAGTCTATTTTGTCTTATATTAATATAGCCACATAGGGTTGCTAAGATCTGTCTCCTTTTACTTTCAACCTTTTCGTATTTTTGAATCTGAAGTGTGTCTCCCATAGATAGAATAATCAGAATCTATCTCAGATTGATCCTAACTTAATGCCAGTGAGAGAGAAAGGTTACTTCTGTATGGCTCTACTCCCTCTTTTTGTACTGTTCTTTTTTTAATTAAAAAAATTTTTTAGTCTTATTTTTCTGTTATTCTTTCCCTTACCACATTTTATATACAGCGGGAGTGCAGTACTCAGTAGCAGTTAATCCTTCACGGACAGAGTGGAAGTCTGTACGTGTACTTTTTAATCTTCTTTTCACCTAATTTCATAGCATAAACATTTCCTTTACTGATTGCTTCACAAATAAGATTGGACGGCTTCACACTGAGTCCCATTTGTCCCTTCCACTCTCATCTCCTGCTGTACCAAGTAAAGTCTGCTGCCACTTTGCTGCTTGGCGCTGGCATTGCCAAGGGTTCCTGGACCCCACGCACTGGGATTTCTTAGTCCCTGGGTTTTCCTGAAGTCTGACTCCCCACCCCCAGTGCGGAGTCAGCGACGGAGATGTCGGCCCTTGTCCCCCTGTGTGAGGAGCTGTAGTCTCATGGCGGAGCCTTTTCTTTTTCGCTTTTTCAGGGCAACCGATGAAGTGCAACCTTCACATGAACGGGAACGTCATCACCTCGGACCAGCCCATCCTGCTGTAAGTTCCGGAGGCGATGGTGCGGGGACTGGTGGAGCGTTTCCGCTGGCCTCCTCCGCACCATCCCCTCTTTATTCTGAGGGGAATGCCTGCATCACAGCTCCATTCCAGTTCCAGTGCTCTGATGGCAAGCGGTCAGCTGGGATACTTAAATGTGTACAAAGTGGCTTGTCTCGTTATTGTCGCAGGAGAGTGCCCTCACAGGGGCTAGCATTAAGACTTAGTCCCAGCCGTAGAATGTAGAAGCATTTGAGAAGAAAGTCGAGAGCAAGCCAGTTATGTTTCTCTTTGCATAATTGTATGCATCGTCCCAGGGCACGGAAAACCTCCCCCTCCTCCTGATCGATTCTGTTGGAGACAGTGCTGGCTGCCTCCCCTCGTTTTGTTACACACACCTGGGTGTACGTGGCTGGCCCAGAACTGAGGATTCTTTGGAGTCCAAGATGCATAAAATGTCTAGCGTGGTAGGACATCCTTCTACAGACGAGGAGACAGAGACCCAGGGAGGATAGCATACTTGCCAAGGTGGGCGGGGTAGGACAGGGCCGGCCTGAAATAGACTTTGAAATTTAGAAAGACCAAATTTGAACCCTGGGTAGTGAATTGTGTGATTCGGACAAGTTTTGTAAGCTGTATGCCAGTACTAAATTGTATTCTGAAAAATGGGGGATTTATGGCCATTGGGCTAAACAGAGTTAAATTGATTTCTTTACCTGAAGATTTCTCGGAATGTATAATATGCCGATGAGTGTGTGACCATCCCAGAGGAACAGGCATCGTTTTCTAAAAACCCCAGATCACAAGAGGTTGCATCTCAGACTTTTCATCAACAAATAAAAATGATAGGTGTGTTACAGATGAAGTGAGAGAAAAGCGTAGGGAAAGTGTCACACTCAGTGCCTGACTGATAACAGATGCTTGGTAAACGGGAGGGTCCCCTCCCCGACTGAGAGGAAACTGACGAGGATTTGACTTCCCTGCTCCCCACAGACGGCTGAGTGACAGCCCCTCCGTGAAGAAGGAGAGCGAGCTGCCCCGCAGGGTGAATTCTGCCGCCTCATCCAACCCTCCTGCCGAAGTGGACCCTGACACCATCCTGAAGGCGCTCTTCAAGTCGTCGGGGGCGTCCGTGACCACACAGCCCACAGAATTCAAAATCAAACTCTGAGCGGCGGGGGAGAGAGGCAGCCAGAGCGGGGGCGGAGGAGGGTGGCCCTGTTTCCCAAAGCAAAGCTTGTGACCAATGGGCCGCTGGACTGGAGGCCCCTGCGGCGGGGAGAGAGCTTCCTCTCTGGCGGACCCGCCTTCTGTGTTGTGTTCTGCCCCCTGCTCTTCCGTGCGTTTTTGTTCCTGTAGCGTGTCTCCTCGCCCTCCCCCTCAGCACCCGGGTCGCTCTGCGTTGCTCAGAGCGCCTCCCCGCCAGCCTCAGCCCCAGACTGATTTCTGACCTGGAAGTGGTGGCCTCGGCTCTCTCTGTGGCTTGCTTGTGGCTCCGTGGACTGCTGGGCAGGGGCTGTTTGAAGGACACGGCTTTCTCCAGGGGTGAAGGGTTGCCTCCCTTTTTTAAACTTTTCAGACAGAATGGAAGCCCCTGCCGTCCTGATGGGAGCCCGGTCAGCTCCGGGGCTGTGCCACTCACCCGCCTGGTCAGTGGAGACGGCCTGGGTGGGGGTCAGGTCACAGCCTTTCATCCTCTCCCGGTAATTGGCTCCAGACCAGCCTGGTCGGGAGAGGGCCCTGTGGCCAGGACAAGGAGAAGCTGCTGCTCTGGGCCTGGAGGGCCGTGCTGTCACAGGCATCCCAGAGGGACTCCTGAGAGGCCACGTTTCCCTTTTCCCTGGGTGTGCCAGGTGCTCCACTCCAGCCCCGGCTTCCGGACATCAGTGCTGGGAGGGCGGCACTGTTCACCCTCCCCACTCTCCCAGCTCACGCGTTACATCCTGGTTCTCATGGCACGGCCCGCCGTCTGTAGTTCTGTGACATTGTGGTTTGGAGGGGAGAGGTTCATTTGCTCTTGGCTTTTCCTTTCTGGTCCCCCGTGTCTATAAGACAATAGCCAGGGAAGCTGAGAGGCATATATCCAGCTGCCACCAAGGGGCACAACTCCATTATCTTAAGTGACCCGTCTGTCCTTGACCAGAGGGGTATTTTCCTGCCTTGGCAGTGGGAGCAGGGGAGAGGATTGAGAGAGCAAAGCCACCTTCCAGGCAAGTGCTGGGTTATTCCAGGGAGTTGGGGCAAAAGTGACATCTGGGGACAGGCCCCGAACACCAAGACAGCGTGGCTCCAGTCGTTCCGTCTCCTGCTGGGCTGTTGGGACAGTGGAGGGAGTCCAGCCAGGCAGAGCTGGAGAAAGCTGGGTAGCAGGTAGCAGGATTCTGGGAGCTTTACAGAATCAGCAGCAGCTGCTGTGAAAGTCACAAGCCTAGAAAGTCAAGAGGGCCTGAGACACTAAGAGCATCTCGTGACCTGTTTGGGGCCAGGTCGTTGAAGAAAAACCTGGAAACTCATGTTTCCACAGAGTTAAGTACGTCAAGCAGGAAGGACCCAGGGTTTGGACCCAGCTCTGTCCTCCAGCTCTGAGGTTGCCCAGGCCTGGGAAATCCAAGGCGTACATTTGCCTGATGGTGCCCCACTCTCCAGTTCCTGGAGTGCCGTCTGTGCTCCCTCCTTCCCGTTTGAACGGGTGCAGGCTCGGCTCTGAGCAGCTGGAAGACGCTCCTCCTGCACTGTCCCCTCTCGGCCTAGGAGGGCGCCCAGGGCAGCAGGGCCTGGCTTCTTGGGTCCCGAGCACAGTCTGGTCACTGCTGGACTCTGTTTCCGGCAGAGGTGGTAACTACCTGCCCGCATGGCTTCCCCGCCCCGCTCCCCCTGTCCCTGCCAGGCTGCTCTGGCTTTCACAGTTCACTGAGCCAGCTGCAGCGGCCTGGCCGTGTGGCCCCAGTTCTGATAGCCGTGTGTCCGTGGCGGGGTGCGTGCAGCCCGTTCGCCTCCGCTGCTCTGCGGGGCGTCACCTCGGGAAACCGGGAGGAGGTGGTGGGCCGTCCTTGTTTCCCTCTTCACCCCCCGCTCCGCCCCGTTCCCTGTCCGTGTGTCTTGTTCAAAGGGAGAGGAAGAGGCATTAAGAGATGGAGGAGACTCTGTTACTTAATCCATTTCTGAATAAACATTTGTTATTCCTACTCTGAGCTGTCATTTCTTAAAAGGTTTTATGGGTGGCCGTGTGCAGCTTGGCACCAGAACCAGGAACTGGCCTCTGCTTTACTGCGTGCCAGCTCTGGCCCTAGGACTCACCAAACCGAAGTGTCCACAGCCGAGAGGATGGGAGCATTAATGTTTGCGGGAGCCCCTGGCACAGCAACTCTGTCCCTGAGCTAACGTGCCTCCCTGGGGACCCAGCGTGGTCAGCTCCAGCACAGACTCGGGTCTGTTCTCGGGGAACGAGGGAGCCTCACTGGCTTTGGTCTTGGTTCGAAGAAGTTCAACTCAGGAATTTACCTCTCAGATCAACTATGCGTTAGGAAAATATTTCGTTGATTTTTTTTTTATTGTAAAAATACACCTAAATTGTACCGTCTCAACCATTTTTAAGTACATAGTTCATGGTATTAAATAGTTGACATAGTCGTGGAGCCATCACCATCATCCGTCCCTGTCATTCTTCTCATCTTGCAGAACTGAGACTATACCCGTTAAACAGTAACTCCCCATCTTCCCTTCCTCCTAGCCCCGGCAACCACCGTTGTACCTTATGTCTTTATGATTTTGACTTCTCGCGTAAGTGGAGTCACACCATACTTGTCTTTTTTGCAGTGGGCTTACTTCGCTCAGCATAATATCCTCAGGGGTCGTCTGTGTTGTAGCACGTGTCAGGATTTCCTTTTTAGGGCTGAATAATGTTCCGTTGTGTATACAAACCACATTTTGCTTATCTGTTCATCCTTTGATAGAAGCTCGGGTTGGCTTCCCTGTTTTGGCTATTGTGAATAATGCCGCTGTGAACACGGGTGTGCAAACTCCCCCTTTCAGACCCTGCATCCCGTGCTTTGGGGTGTGTACCCAGAAGCAGGGGTGCTGGATCATGTGGTAATTTCATTGTGAAGTTTTTGAGGATTCACTGTTTGCATTTCTACAGCAGCTGCACCATTTGACACTCTCATTCAATTTTATTATGATAGTAAACGGGGACCATGTCTGGGAAGAGGGAAAGGAAGTACCCCTATTCTTTCCACGAAATACAACTCTGGATGTTTTATATAAAACACACATAAGACTGGAAAGTGGAGAGAAGGCAGTCTGGGGACCTCGGGACGCAAGGAGTGACTGGTGCTAAGTTCCCTGAGTTTTCTTTTTGCTTCGCATATCCCAAACTGGGTGCTGGAGAAGCAGACCAAAAAGAAAAAAGAAAAAAGGACCAGAAAAGGAATAGCTTAGCAGACTGAAAAACAGCCCCAACTTTACCAGCAAAGACCAAGTTGAGAGCCTAGACTTCCGGTCTTACTAGCCTATATTGGGGGTACCCCAGAATCCCTGCTGGGGTGGTGTCAGAGGATGCCAGGTAAGGAGCTGGGACTTTCAGTTCATATCAGTGGAGGCCACCTGCAGGGGAGAGATGAGGCACCCCAGTACCTCCCAACCAGGTGTTGCCAACAGCCGTGAAGCGAGACACTCCCCCCGTGGGTGTCAGCAGATGTCATAAGGAACCTGAAGTTTTACCCACACGTGGCAGTAATGAAGCAGTGCCTTTCAATCCCCATCAGGAGACATGCTGTGTAACAATGTCTAAATAAGATCCAGAGTTTTCACAACGTCATACCCGAGATGTACATGTTTGAATTGAAAATCACTCATACCAAAGATCAGGAGAATCTCATCGTGAAAGAAAAGACAATTGACAAGAACACTGAAATGACAAAGGTGTTAGAATTATCTGACAAGGATTTAAAAGCAGCCATTATAAAAAACGTGCCAAGCAATTATGAACACAACTTCAAGTGAAAACAAAATTCCAACAAAGAAATAGAAAATATAAAGAACCATTTGGAGTAGAAAAATGAAATTTAAAAAAAGAAGGAGAAAGAAAAGAATCAGTGAATTGAAGGTAAAACTATAGAAACTGCCCAATCTGAACAATAGTGGAAATAGATTAAAGAAAAAAAAAAAAGTACTTCAGGAACCTATAACATAAGATTAGAGCCCCAGACGGAGAGAAGAAAGGGTGGAGCTGAAAAAGTCTTTGAAGAAATAATGGCCCCAGAAATGGCAAGAGAAAAAAACCTGCAGATTCAAGAAGCTCAGTGGACCCCAAATCAGTTAAACCTAAAGAAAGTCACACCAGGACGCATCATAGCCAAACTTCTGAAAACTTAAGACGCATCTTGAAAGTAAAAGAGAAATGATTCCTTATCCATAAGGAAAAACAACATGAGTGACAGCAGATTTCTCATCACAAACCATGAAGCCAGAAGGAATGGCACATTTTTTTAAGTAGTGAAGGAAAACTGTCGACTACAAATTCTATATCCAGCAAAAAATATCCCTTGGGAATTAGGGAGAATTTAGGTTTTTTAAGATGAAGGAAAACGGGAGAGTTTGTTGCCAGCAGACCTACCCTGAAAGAGTAGCTAAAGAAATTCTCTAAACATAAAGGAAAAAATAAAAAGGAAACTTGGAAAGCCAGAAAAGAAGGAAGAACAATGGAAATAGTAAAACTATGGGTAAATAAAATACTTGCCTTGAGTTTTCTAAATTATGGTTGATGGTTGAAGCAAACGGTATAATATTCACTGATCTGGTTCTCAGTGTATGAAGGAACTATTTAAAGCAATTACTTTATAAATGGGAGAGAGCAAAGTGGTATAAAGAGAGGAACGTTCTACATGTCACTCAAACTGGTAAAATATGGACAACAGTATATTGTGGTAACATGTATATATAATATAATCTTAGGGCAACCACTAAAATGATAAGAAGTGAACCCAAGAAAACTATAGATAAATCGAAATTCTAAAAAAAAAAAAAAAGTTTAAATAACCTATCAGAAGGCAAAAAAAACAAACAATAGAAAACAAAAAATATAATGGGAGATTTGAAGCCCTAACGTAACACAAATTAAATATAAATGGTCTAAATCAATTGAAAGACAAATTGGCCAAACGGATGAAGATATACAATGTAACTACATGCTGTCTATAAGAAACTCATCTCAAATATAATATGAGCAAGTCGAAAGTAAAAATATGGAAAATTGTAAATTTGCAAACCTTATTTTTGAAAAGTATATAATTAATATCAGATATATTAGACTTAAGAGCAGAGAACGTTACTGGGGCCAGAGGACATTACATAATGAAGAAAAAGGCTCAATCCACCAAGAAGACATAATCCTATGTCTTCTAGCTAGTCGAATGGAAAGAGTAGCAAATCCACACTTAACACTTGGAGACTCCAGCACCTCTCTCTTAACAATTGGAGAACTAGACAGAAAACCAGCAAGGATATAGAAGAACTTAAAGCCATCCACCAACAGGATCAAATCAACGGACTGTTCCACCCAACAAAAGAATACACATTCTTTTCCAGTGCCCATGCAACAGACATCAAGATAGATGTCCCAGCCATATCCCAGCCATAAAACAGATCTCAACAAATGTAAAAGAATTGAAATCATGCAAGGTGTTCTTTGATCGTAGTGGAGTCAGTCATGCCTGGCTTGAAGCTTGAAAGCTTTCCCTCTAAGATCAGAGAGAGAAGAATGTCCTTTTCACCACTTCTGTTAAACATTGTGCTGGAGGTTCTAGCCAGGGCGATGTGGGTGAAAGGGAAAGAATTCAGCTTGGAAAGGAAGAAGTAAATTATCTCCATTTGGAGACGACATGGTCTCCAACAAACGCAGAAAAGGCTAAGGAAATCTCTAAAAGACTACTAGAACCAATAAATAGCAAGGTTGCAGGGTGCAAGATCGATTGATGATATACTCAATGAACAATGTAAGAATCAAATAAATTCCACTTAGCATAGTCAGAAAGAATAAAATACTTATGCATACGTTTAACAAGTGTAAAACTTATATTCTATAAACTACAAAATGTTGAAAAAAACTAAAGAGACCTCAATCAAGTAGCCAAAACAGTCTTGAAGAGAATTGAAGAACTCATGTTTCCCAATGTCAGACCTTAACTACAAAGCTCCAGTAATCAAGGCAATGTGTTACTAGCATAAGGACAGAAAAAATAGATCAATGGAACAGAATGGAGAATCCAGAAATAAAGCCTCATGTATCTTGTACATTTTTAACAAGGGTGCCAAGACAATTCAGTGGGGGAAAAGAATAGTCATTTCAATAAATGACTCAAAGACAACTAGATATCCAGAAAAAAATCATTGAACTTCATCAAAACTAAAATCTTCTGTGCTTTTAAAGGATACCTTTAACAAAATGAAAATCCACAGGATAGAAGAAATATTTGCAATTCATATATCTGATGAGACAATGTATCTAAGAAGAGAGAAAGAACTCGTACAATTCAACAATAAAAAGACAACCTAATTTAAAGATGGGCAAAGGATTTGAGAAGACACTTCTCAAAAAAGAAAAAGAAATAGACACACAAATGGCCAATGATAGCACAAAAAGATGTTCAGTATCATTAGTCATTAGGGAAATATAAATCAAAATCACAAAAGACACCACTTCACTAGGATGGTTATAATCAAAGAGAGACAATAAGTTTTGGTGAGGATGTGGAGATGTTCGAACCCTCACACATTTCTGGTGGGCTTGTACAATGGTGCAGCCACTTGAGAAAGCAGTTTGGCAGTTTCTCAAAAAAGTTAAAACAGGGTTACCAAGAAATTTTGCTCCTGTATACCCAAGAGAAGTTAAAACATGCCCACACAAAACTGGTACACAAATGTTTAAAATATTACTCATAATAGTCCACAGTACAAACAATCCGAATGTCCATTGACAGTTGAATGGATAAATACTACATAGTCTATATACGTGTTGACGTAAGTGTATCCAAACCTATAGAAAATTTTATGTTCATTGAAGTTCCTTTGAACCAAACAGGACATGCCCAGAAGCAAGCTCTCAACAGATTGAGAAAATGCTCCAGAGAATGGCAGTTGGCAGTTCTTTTTATGCATTTGGAATCAAAGGAAGGAACAGAAGGAATATTACATGAAACCCATTTGGTGGTAGATTATTAAGGAGCAGGGAAAAAGCAAAACAGGGCAGTCTCTGTGACCAGAAGAAAAACAGAATATTCACAGTAAATGCAGATAGTATTCTGGCAATGAGATCATGCACTCCCGAGGGGCCTGGAAAAGTGGCTCACTCTGGCATTTCAAAAGGTGTGTTAACCTAGAAGCAAAAGAACAGGGACAAGGCTTGCTTAAGGTAAAGATAAACCCTTTACTGAGGAAGTTATAGGCTGGGTGTGACTACACACCATGACCCGCCCAATTCAGAATGTATGATCGGGTCACCCTGTGAGGTTACTTTTGGTCCCTGAGCTTGTCAGATGTGCTTCACAGCCCCATTTTCATTCACACATGCAACGAAATATTATTCAACCTTAGAAAGGAAGGAAATTCTGATACACGGTACAACATAGATTAACCCTGAAAAAATACTAAATGAAAAAAGACACAACAGGACAAATACTGTATGATTCCATTTATATGAGGTACCTAATATAAAATTCATAGAGACAAGAGAGGGGCTGGAGGGAGGGGAAAATCTGGAGGTGGACAATGGGGACATTTTCACAAAAACATGAATGTACTTAATGCCACTGAATTGCACACTTCAAAATAGTTAAAATGGTACATTTATGTCTATTTTTACTACAGTTTTAAAAAAAGGAACAAGCTACAACATGGATGAAGAAAGGGAATGTGAGAGATTGCTGGTATGGGGTTTCTTTTTAGGATACTGAAATTTTTCTAGAATTAGATAGTGATTGTGGCAAAACCTGGTAAATATAGTAAAACAGAATTTTATGGTATATGAATTATATCTCAGTAAAGCCGATATCAAAAACTTAGTGACTTAAAACAAGAATCATTCATTTCTGCACTGTTTTGGTTGGGGCTTAGCAGAGATGGCTCGTCTCTCCTCCACGTGGCGTTGGCAGGGGTCACTCCTGCAGCTTCATGTCATGCAGTCAGCAGGGACTAGAACAGCTGCTGTGACTTCACTCACGTGACCACCACCTTCCTCTGGTCACTGTGCTCCCGCCACGCTGGTCTCCTTATTGCTCTACCACACCAGGGAGGCTCCAGCCTCAGGGCCTTTGCACCTGCCTTTCCCTCAGCCCGGAATACTCTTCTCCCAGACACCTGAACGCCTGGCTCCCTCACCTCCTTCAAGTATTTATTCAAATGTCCCTTAAATGAAGCCTTCACCTCATTTAAAATTGCAACGCCTCCCCTCCCCACACTCCCCCTCCTCAATTGTTCTCTTTAGCACGATGCATATGTTTTATATTTTGCTTCTTTCTGTTTGCTGTTTCCTTCCCTCCTTAGAATATAAACGCCAGGGAGACTGGATTTTTTTCCACCTGTGTCTCTAGGCTTAGGACAGTGCCTGGAGCGTTCACTGTTATTTGTGGAATGAAGACTAGAGTTCACACCCGCGAACGGCCCCGTCCACGCCGACATTAATCCGCAAGTTCAGGCGCAGACTTTGGTACGAGTCAACGAAGGTTGGGCCCTGGAGTTCCTGGGGCCGGAGAGGCGGGGCCAGGGAGGCGGGCCCATAACTCAGAGGGCGGGGCCGCCACGCGGCGCCGTCGTCATGGAAACGCGCGCCTCCCAGCTCCCAACTACAACTCCCAGCGGCCCCCGCGGCTTCCCGTTCGGCAAGATGGTGGCGCGCAGGAAGAAGCGTGCGGCGCAGGACTCTCAAGAGGCCATTCCCAGCCCGCCGGGCTACTCAGGTGAGGCGCTGGCGGGGCCCGGCATGGTCAGGGGTCGCCGGGAGGCGGCTCCGGGGTTGGCGGGGGCCCCGGAAGGTCGCGAGGCCCCGGGCCTCCCAAGACCCACGCGGTCCTCTCCTTTGGCTGCGCTCTCCCAGGACGAGCCTACCTTGGCGTCCCTTGGGTGAACCCTCCTCTGTCCACTCTCCC
Source organism: Macroglossus sobrinus (assembly GCA_004027375.1). NCBI lineage: Eukaryota > Metazoa > Chordata > Mammalia > Chiroptera > Pteropodidae > Macroglossus > Macroglossus sobrinus. The sequence goes on along the minus strand of PVKZ01001428.1, from coordinate 52,036 downwards.
CGCTTGTCCGTCTTCACCATCTCCCCCCGCACCCTGCGCCGTTCCATAGGTGAGCACATCCACTTAGCACTTCTTTGCAGTTCTTTAGTTCCGCCTGCAGCCGTTCTCACCTGGGCAATTAACGAGCCTTTCTATCGCTTCTGCTTCTGTTCTTACCCTTGCCTTCTGTTCTCCACCCAGGTGCCAGATGTTCTTTCTAAAGTCAGATTTAAATCACTTCTTGCTTCACACGCCCACCTGTAGCCCCAGACCCACTGAACTCCCTCCGGTGGCTAATACAAAATCCAAACTTTCTACCGTTGATGTGCATGGCCCCACACCTTCTGGCCGGTGCTGACTTAAAGGTCCGTCTTTTTATTCCTCTGAAGTAACAAGCGCTTCACACCTTGCTGTGCCCTCTTTCTCAGCTCCTGCGACAGCTGTGCCATGACCCTTGCGCAGCTTAGTGTCATTCGGGTCTTAGCTTTAAAGTTACTTCCTCAAAGAGGCCATCGGCGTGGTTAGGCCTTTGCTCTCCACCGGCCACTACTTCTGTCTCTCTCTCCTGTTTGATTCAGTCTTGTTAATACCTGCTTGGTCATTGTTTTCCTCCATTACCATGTGAGAGCTTCCTGAGTGCAGGGACTGCAGCTCTGATCCCACGGTGCCCTGAAAAGGTGGTGAGAAAAACACAAATCAGTCTCTACTTTTATGAAGATTAAAATTTATGGGAATATGAGCAATTATCCAAATAATCACAAAAGTATAGTCTTAAGACCGTGACAGAAATTATGAAGGCACAGAGCAGGTGGATCTAACCCGGCATATGACTCTCCTGAGGAAGTGAAGTTAAAACCTGAAGCTAAAACTTAAAGAACAGGTGGAAGGAAGAGGGGTGATGTTTAGGTAAAGGGAACAGCATGTGGGAGGCCCTGGCTTACTGAATGAAGGAGCAGAGAAGGCCAGAGTGCGTGGCGTGCTGAATGGTGGGAGAGGATGGTGTGTGAAGAAGCCACAGGGGTGGTCAGGGCGGCAGGGCCTCCAGCCACAGTAAGGCTCTCAATGTTTACCCCCAGAGCAGCAGGGTTGGAACCTTCCTCTTGTTTCGCTCCCCACCCATAATCATTGCCCGGTTATGGTTTGTCTCCCCCACCAGCATAGAGGCTCCTCCCTGGCAGAGTGTTTGTTCATTCACTGTCAGAGACGGCTTAGCACCCTGCACAGGCCTTGGCAGGGGAAGGGCTCAGTGAATGATGGGCAGATGGATGGAGAGGGAGATGGGACTAGAAAGGGGCAGCCCGAACCTGACTTTCATGTCGCCCCTCCCTGCCCCATTGTCCTTCCAGCCGTTCCAATCAAGTTCTCCGAAAAGCAGCAGGCTTTTCATTACCTCTATATGAGGGAGCACAGAGTTCGAGAAGGCACCAACTCTTCCTGGCCTCAGAAGCGGACTCTTTTTGTCCTCAATGTGCCCCCATACTGCACAACGGTGAGTTGGTATCTGAGAGGGATGCTCTAGGCTCCGGTGGGACTCTAGGCTGAGCTGGGCTCTCACTGGCCCCCACCAAGTCCTTGGAAGCAGCTAACTGAAGCCCCAAAGTAGGTTATCTAGAAGGCTGGCTCCCTCTCGTGACAGGAAATGGGCTTTTTAAAGAAATGTTTTTAAAAATGTCATTCTCAGGAGCCCAAAGCTTTTAATTATTACCCAGAATTATTTGACTGTCATGTTGTTTTTCCCTAATTATCAAAGTGATGCGTGTTCAAAGTAAAAATTAGGAAAAGAATAAGAAACTAAAATGACTTCTATATCTACAAATCCAGACATGTCAGCTTTTTTCAAAAAACTGTTAAATTTAGTATTATGTAAATATACAGTAGAGAAACAAAGGAAATCACTTGACTTTAGATGATTTTTTTCTCAAAAAAAAAATCAATTTCTAAAAGATTACAGTTAAAGAGAGAAGGAACCATTAAGAAGAGAGGGTGTCATTTTTAACCTTTACTGAAGAATAGTGTATGTACGCAGAAGGCCCTGGGCCAGACGTGTACAGTTCGTACTGTTTCACAAACCAGACATACCTGTGTGACTACCCACATCGAAAAACAGCATCACCCGCACCCCCAGATATCTCCTTGTGCCCCTCACCCCACCAAGGCAAACCACCATCCTGATTCAAACAGCGTAGATTTAAAAATCAGATAACACCACAAATATCCCCAGCTATGCTTGTAATAATTTAAAAAGGAAGTTTAGAGCCTAATCTTACTTTCAGGATCTTTTACTTAGAGAAGTTGATAAGGAAAAGACTGGTCTTTTAGTAAGATGCCTTTCAGAGTGAGAAATCCTTTTAGATTGGTGAGAACACCAGGCATATCCTGGGCATACACTTCAGTGGTGACCTGCCACAAAGCCAGGAAGCTTATGCCTCGTACTCCATCTCTTCCCAAGTCCCCTGGCCAGCAGCGGTGTGGCTTTTTACCCACAGTTTTTAACATGAAAGTTAACCAGTCTGTTGTCTCACCTGGGAAGGCAGGATTCTAACCTCCATGTCGAGCCGGGTGTGGCTTTCCCAGGCGACACCCTGTGCGCCCCCAGGTTGGGCACAGACGGGGGCTCCCAGACCTCCAGGGGCAGAGGGAGATTCCGGGAAGGCCTCTCACACTGCTCCCTCGGCCTCTTCAGGAGTGCCTGGCCCGCCTCCTGTCCCCCTGCGGCCCCGTCCAGTCAGTGGAGTTACAGGAGAAGCCGGACCTCACTGAGATTCCAAAGGAGCCAAAGTCGAAGTTTTTTGACCCCAGGCCCGTTCCGGTAAGCCTCCGAGTGCTGGGGTCTGCTGGAATGGGGGCGTGGGGTGGGGCTAGGGCCGTGTCCCCAGTGTGTGAGGGGCAGGTGGTGTGAGGTGGCAGCAGGGGAACCTTCCCTGGGGCCTTAGGCCGGTCCTGGCTGTGTGGGGCCAGGAGGGTGTCCGTGATCAGAGCCTCCACTCCTTGTGGCTTTGCCACATTCTTTGGCTTCCTGCTGGCTCTTTCCATTATCCTGGGTTCTCTCTCTGCCTGCTGCCCTGGGGGCCTCCTGAGTTCCCAGTCTGCTTCCCATGTCCCCGTGTCCCCTGTGGCCACACCTCCTCCTGGTATAGTGCAGTTTGAACTAGTGTGCGCCCCATGTGTCCATCCGCTCCTGGCCTAGGGCGAGCACGCTGTCACCGAGTCCCTTGCATGATGGGAAGAAAGGCCCCTGGGGAAGAGGTGGGAACAGGTCACCTCTAGCAGACGTTGGATGACTAGGGTCTCGGCCATCCTTCCCCTGGGTTACAGGCAGCCTCTGGTTTATCTCCGCAGTCCAGGGGCCCAGCACGTCTTCCCCGGTCCAGTGACAAGCCAGGCTGAGGGTGGGTGGGAGCCCTGGCTCCAGGCGTGGTGGCTGGGAGGACAGGAAGGCCCCCAGCCCTGTGACATCTCTCTCCCCCACCAGGGCTTCCAGGTAGCCTATGTGGTGTTCCAGAAGCCGCGTGGGGTGTCAGCTGCCTTGGCCCTGAAGGGCCCTTTGCTGGTTTCGACAGACAGTCACCCCGTGAAGAGTGGCGTTCACAGTCAGTACCGCGGGAGGGCTGGCCGCCTCCTACCTGGGCCCTGGGATGGCGGGGAGCTCCGGGCATGGCGTCTGCCGCATTCCCCTGCCCGGGGAGCAGCACGTGGAGACCTGAGCCTGGCACTCTTGGTGGCAGGTTCTCGCCACCACTAGAATCTTATCTCCTGGACCCGGGGCCACAGTCTCCGTGCCCGGGGCGTGTAAGATGATCCCAGCTGGCCTGGCGGGGCCGGGGGTGGGGCCCCAAGGGGTGGGACCCCGAGCTTCGGCCTGAGGACGCCCTTTCCCGCAGAGTGGCTGAGCGACTACGCGGACTCCGTGCTGGACCCCGAGGCCCTGAGGGTTGAGGTGGACACGTTCATGGAGGTGTATGACAAGAAGATAGCGGAGGTAGGGCTTCCGCAGGGACGGCCGTCCATCACCCGTGCGGCCACGGGGACCGTAGTGCCACAGGTGTCGTGTGGCTCCCCAGGGGGAGGTCAGTGGCAGCCTGTCCAGGCTCCTTTTTCCCCAGCTCAGGCCGGGGCCACTTAACTAGGTGGCGTCCAGGCTCTTGGTGGTGTGTAGGGAGGGATGGTCTGAGGGTGGAGGAGGGGGCAGCGCTGGCACGTCTGCGCCACCTCCCAGCGCATGCGCCAGCGTGTGCTGGGGGCGGGGGAGCAGCCGCTGCTGCAGGTGCCCAGGGTGGTTCTGGGTGTGGGGTGGTGGGGGAGGTGCTCCTGAGGCTGCAGGGCCAGTCCCAGGCCCCTGCCCATCGCGGGGTCGTGTTCCTTGCAGGAGGAGGCCAAGGCCAAGGAGGAGGAAGGGGTCCCCGACGAGGAGGGCTGGGTGAAGGTGACCCGCCGCAGCCGGCGGCCCGTGCTGCCCCGCACGGAGGCCGCCAGCCTGCGGGTGCTGGAGAGGGAGAAGCGGAAGCGCGCCCGCAAGGAGCTGCTCAATTTCTACGCCTGGCAGCACCGTGAGACCAAGATGGAGCGTAAGGGAATGCCCCCAGACCCTGTCTGTCCACCCCGCTTACCTTGGCTCCCAGACCGTGGACAGGGCCTGCGGCCAGAGCGCAGATCCCCATAGGGCGAGCGCTGGGCCTGGGGACCGGGCTGGGGCACCCTTAGGCCCAGACTTCCCAACAGGCTCTGGGGTTGGGGTCCCAGCCTGGCAGCACCCTGTGCAGCAGTCCCCCTGTTGCTCCCCAGAGTTCGCCTTGGGGGCCCCTGGGTTACTTAGAGGCTGCAGAGGTACCTGGTATGTAGGACCCAGCACCCTGGACACTTAGTGCTGGAAACTGTCAGCCGTCTTGCAAGGACCAGATTGCAGAGGGAGCATGGCGGGTGCTTGCCGTGGGTGCGGAGGGGACTGCTGCTGGCTGTGCGCGTGCGTGCAGGAGGGCCTGTGTAGAGGGTGCCCCAGAGTGGCGCCTGATCTGTGGCGGACCCTGGGCAGCGATGGTGCTGAGCTCGCTGGCCCGCCGCCTGGTCTCCTGGCAGGATAGCTTCCCTGTGGGCCCAGGAGACGGGGGACAGGCCTTGAGCCACCACCCAGCCATACTGCTGTCTCGTCGCTCCTTCCCACACTGCCCACCCCGCCTGCAGCCCCTCTGCTCCTGCTCTCCTCCGTCTGGGTTCACCTGACAGCAGGCTTCCCGCAGCCTTCCCTCCACTGGGCTCCAGGCCCACGGTCCCCCTCTGGTCAGTCATCCAGTGACCAGAGCTACCATCTGAGTCCTGCGGCAGTCTGGGGGTGGAGTCCCCCTTCTTAGTATCCTCCCTGATTGCTGTGGTGGGGAGGAGCTGGGAAAGGTGTCTCAGGGGCTCCTAGCACCCCCAGAGCCTCCTTCCTTTACCTTCAGGAGTGGCGGGGGACGGGGCTGATGGTGGTGGCGGGGGGCAAGTGCCTTTTTGCTTTCTCTGTGCCTTTTTGCGATAACTCAGGCATGCCGTCTCCACGTCAGCCACCCCCTCTGACTGGGCCTGCATCCAGTTTGGCTTCTTGCAGCGTCCAGACCATTTCCCAACGCAGATGCGAGGGGGAGGCAGTGCTGAGCTCCCCGGCGGGGCATGGGGACTTAGGGGAGGGCCCACGACTGATGAGGGGCAGCGGGGCACAGTTCCCACCGGCCGTGTCTGATCCCGGCCCTGTCGTCTTCCCCCCGCCCCCCAGACCTGGCACAGCTGCGCAAGAAGTTCGAGGAGGACAAGCAGAGGATCGAACTGATGCGGGCCCAACGCAAATTCCGTCCCTACTGAGCCAGCACGGAGCGGGTGGCGGGCTGGTGCTGCTGCGTGGCCCGTGAGGACATGAGATGCTCACCGGACTGCCCAGGCTGAGCGGCTGCCCCAGGAAACAGCCCCAGAGATCTGAGCCCACACGGGGTGGGCTGAAGGACTGTCACCCCCTGGTCCTTGTGCGTCAGTCCTGGGCCCAGTCCTGGCGAGGCCTGCCCAGCGTGAGGACTTGGTCTTCAGGAAGCCATCAGCCCAGAAAGCGGTTCTTCCCGCTCCTGGTCTCTGCTCCCAGCCTGTCTCCACATCCTCTCAGAGATACGTGTCTGCTTTGCTTTCCCTTTTCTCTCAGTGGGAAGCTTTAGAAGCTTTGAGGCTCTGAGAAGAGTTTCCTTTTCATCCAGTCGGGCAGCAGGAAGAGGCTGTGAAAGCCGCAGGCCGGGCCGGCCCGTCCCAGCGCCTCCTCCCTACGGCCGCTGCAGCCCCCTGTAGGTGAGCGGCCACAAGAGACACCTCCCCAACTCAGACACCGTCTCCCCCGTGAAGTCACAAACGTTGGACTCAAAATCTCACCCCCTCACAGTCCGCCGTGCCAGCCCAGGCTGGTCAAGACCAGTGAGGCGTGTCCCCACCACGCCTGGTCTGGCTGGGGGCGCTTGGGAGCAGGGTGTCCAGGTGCAGAGTGGTGAGCATGAGGTCTCAGGAGCCCCAGGCCCAGGGCTACAGCTGGGCTGACGACACCCTCTCCTAGCTCTGTAAGAAATTGCCACTGATACTGATGGGGTTGGTTCGTGTGGATGCAGTGAATGCTGGGACTTCCATAAACGAACCTCTGGAGAAGGGAGAGCACGCGTGGTGAGGAGTGGCTCGGAGAAGTGGCTCTGGGACCCTCTGTCCCAGCTCCCCTGAGGTGTGCCACCTCCCAGAGCTCAGACGTGTTCCCCATGGTGAGCTGCGGGGCAGCGGCTGACCCAGAGCTCCGAGGGCCCGTCTCACCGTGCCCAGTGGGCGAGTCAGGCCCGGGCTCTAAGCCAGTGGGAAACGGCTGACTGCCCAAACCCCGGGGTTCTAGGCCATTCTGTGCTGTGATCTTGTCCAGCTAGGCTGGGGGCGGGCCAGTGGTTGGGGCACTGCTGGTTCTGATAATTCTTTGAGGTCCACTTGGGAACGGCATGAGCTGCTTTGCAGGCTTGCTCCTGCCTGGGAGGACAGCTGGCAGGAAGGGAAGATGCAGCTGCTGGCCAGCCTGCCACACGAGCTCCTTTCTGTGGGGACAGCAGGATGTCTGCAGAGGCCCCAGGGTCGGGTGTTTGTGCCACATGATCATAAATTGACAGGTGCTCCCCAAGATGAAGTGACAGCATGAGGCCCAGCCCCCCCTATAGCCGGCACCCACTGAGGGGCCTGGTCACTGGTTCCCATTTGAGACCCTAGAGAATTGTGAAATGGCCTCTGGCTGAGTTGGGCTTGGCCCAGGGCTTATGTAAAGACAATAAAACAACAGGATTTGCCAGTGAACAGTTTATCGTTGTGCTGATTTACATGTGACCCCAGGTCTCTGAGGATTGACCACAAGGGCAGGAGGCCTGGTAGCTCCTGGGGTCATGTAGCTGTTGAACCTGGGGCTGAGCCAGACCGGGGTTCAAGTGCAAGAAAAGTCAGGTGCAGTGGAGCCCAGAGTGGCTTGACTCCCCCTCCCCCCATATCCCAGCCACCCTGAGCTCTCACACAGTCTTGATGCCACCACCCAGTGGGGACGGCTTGGCCCCGCTAGGGAGGGTGACACCCTGCAATGATAAGCCTGGGCAATGACCCCTTAAGAAACGGCTGCGGGGTGTCAGGGAGGGCACAGAACCACAGACCCCAGAGGCTGCCCACTGTTAGCAGGGGATGGAGACGGGAGCTGCGGGTTGGTGGTTTGGAGTTCCTCTCCAGTGGGGAGATGGTGGACATCAGCTAGGTAAGCTCCACAGTTGTGCAGCCCAGAAGTCAGGCTGCTCCCTGTTCCCCACAGTCCCTCTGCTCAAAGCCCACCTTCCCCACGGGGTACCCTATTTAAAATCACAGCCATCTCTCTGCAGCCTCCATCACCTTCTGGTCTGTTCTATGTGATGCTCGGCACTTTCTGACACTTCCTGTCACTTCCTCCTGCGCTGCTGCTTCCTCCGCTCGCATGTGGCTTCCAAGCCGACAAGGGGTCTGGTCTCTGATTCACAGCTGGGTCCCCAGGACCTGCCACACAGCAGGTGCTCCACAGTGCTCCTGAGTGGATGAGCAGGTGTTTACCTCCGGGTGGCAGGGCAGGTTGGGGGTGAGCAGGGTTCACAGGAACAGGCACTGCTCTATTGTCTTAGCTGGGTGATGCGCACAGTGCTGTTATTGCTATTATTAACGTCATCAGTTATACGTACGTGATACACCAATAAGATTTTCTTGGGTAAGTAAACTACCCAATTCTAGATTTCATATGAAAAAATAAACAAGAATGGCAGGAAAAACGGTGAAAAAGAGCCATGAAAGGAACTGTCCTACAGATAGTAAAACACACTGTGGGGTCTCGATAATTTAAACTGCATTGTGCCGGTGACAGCCAGCCAGACCCACAGAAGGACAGAGGTCCAGAGACAGGCAGGCAGGGTATGTATGATGTGGCAGCCCTTTCATCAATGAGGGCAAAGACAGACTTCAGGCAACTGAGGAGCTGTCTGGAAAAAGATGAAGGTAGATCTGAACTCACCCTATACACCAGGTAAAACGCCCAACGTGTCAAATGTTGACATGCCAACACTCAGCCTCAAACTGCATTAGAATCAAGCACGAGCTTTACTCTATGAAATGCAGGAGCCATGAAAAAGACACATAGTCAATTACGTTTAAAAATTCTGCATTGCAAGGAAAGAAAACTCTAAGCAAAGCCCAAAGATACATGACAACCTGGGAGAGAGTCCTTGTAATTCAATCTCTGTGACATATGAAGAGTTCCTGAAAACCGAGAGAAGATGAATACCCCACTAGGAAGATGGGAAGAGGACAGTGTCAGAAAAAAAAAAAATACGAGAGATTCATTCTTACCATGAAAACGTGTTAACACCATATTGAGATAGCTCTCACCTATCAGATGTGCAAAATTCCACGTGTGTGACAGCCAGGGACACAGGTCCCTCATCCATCACAGGCCAGGCTGCTAAGGGACAGCCCTGGAGGGTGCCTGGCAGTGCCTCTTCCCTTGCCAGGGGAGAAATGAGACCTTGGTGTGGTTTGAAGTTGTGTGCGTGCATGCCTGTGATCTGTATGTCACTAAATCTGCTAAGTCAGGAACTTGGCTATAGTGCAGCTTTGCCTGTCCCAGCACAGTGTGGAAAGTGTCCCTCCTGTAGGGAACTGAAAAATGCTTACTACAGAGGACAAGGACGACAATGGACAAAATCTGAATAAAGTCTGTGGATTGGATAACAGTATTTTATCAATGTTAGTTTTCTGAGTTTGACACATTTGCATTGTGGTTATGTTGAGAATGTCCTTGATTTTAAGAAATGTGTACCAAAGTTTTTAGAGGTTAAGAAGATTAAAAAATAAAAATAAAAAAGACAGGGCATATCCTCTTTGGTTTGGGAATGGATTCAGGAATGCTGGTGTAGTCAGAGCTGAAACCTGGCTGGCAATGGCCCAGCTTGGCGTGACCAAGGGGCTGGTGACCAGGGATCTAAGCAGCCTGAGGGGACAGAGGAGGACTTGAATGCCAGAAGGTGGTGGATGGACACCCTGTGGCATGCCTGGTCCTGGTGACAGGGGCTTCAGGGTGAGTGACATATTCCAGGGCAGCTTGGCAAACTCTCTAGAGCTCCTCAAAACGCTTTGCTGCCACTCAGTCCTAGGACTGGCAGCGTAGTCCTCGGAACCCCGGGCTGAGGTGGCTGCCAGCCTGCCCTGTCCCACTGACCTGAGACACAGTGATCTAAGCACCCTCTGCCAGGCAAGCTCTGCCCTCTTCCCCTCCCCCTCACATCAAGGCGCAGCACCTGACCTGGTTCCCAGATTCCTAAGATGAGAAATATTCCTAAGATATTTCTTCTCAGCAAACAAAAGCCCTTTATGAGGGGCTAAGGCGCCAGCCCTTTCTGAGAATAACCACAGCTTCCCTTTTAGTTCGTCTGCCCTGGGGACCCTGGGTTTTCATCTCATTTCAATTAGACCTTAAAAGTTACCAAATAGAGTTCGCCCAGAACAACAGCTCTTGACTCAGTGAGACCAGCTCTCCTCCAAAACTCACCCTTCTAAGTGGTATTCAAACTACAACCACCTGACAGACTAAGGTCACCTTAACTCCTTGTCGCTGGTGGCGTGGGGGAGGCCGTCCCCAGGGAGTCCCTGGGAAGGGGCACACAGAGGCTCTTTACCATCAGGTGTGACAACATTTCAGCAGTTCAACAACTGATACAGCCTCACTGCCAGCGCAGCCACCCCTGCCCTCCTATTGCCTTGTGTTAGAAAAGGAAGCTGCTTGCTTTATGCCAGATGTCCGACTGGAAGGGCTCTTATGGTTCATCTGTCCTCACCCAGAAACATTTCTGGAGCAGGTGGTGTGTGTGAGACCATATGCTGGGAGCTGGGAAAGAGAGACATGTCAGGTGTCATTACCATCGGACAGTCCATGATGACAGGAGGGAGAAAAGGGCACAGCTTAGAGATTCAGGGGCTGGAACAGGCTGAGGAAGGGGGAGGAGTTTGGAGGCGATGGGCATCAGGTGAGTAGGTCAGAATGATTTGAAAGCTGAAGGTAAAAGTCATTGAGACAGAGACTGCAAAGAGGTACTCTCAGAAGCTATAGGGAACGTACCAGAAATAGGAAATGTAGCTCCAGAATTGTAGGAACAGTATCAAGAAGGAGGAGCCCCTTCTGTGTTCCCCAAAACGCCAGGTGCATCTCAGTCAGCTCCCAGCAGCCTGTGGTGGAGGATACATCATCAGCCTTCCTCTCTTGTCGCTTCAGTCCTAGGAGCCGAGTCAGCTTCTCGCATCTACGAATCCTTCTATCTGTCTTAGCTCGCTCTTCCTTCCAGGCCTGCATCGCCCTTACTGTTTTCCTTGTTGAAGTCCCTCTGCTGAAATGCTTAGTTTTCCTGTTTATGTTCCTAGAGACTGGTTGATACCATTACGTACTTGTGAGATTGGAAAACGTTAAAAAGTCCGATACTAGCAGGCATTGGGTAGGACGTGGAGCCATTGAGACTACTGGTGGCAGAATGTGTGTGTGTGTGTGTGTGTGTGTGTGTGTGTGTAAATTAAGACACTCGGAAAGGTTTTATCAACTATTAAAGCTGAAGATTGATACTTTGTAACCCAATAGTTACAAATGGTTATAAAAACTAAGGAAACTGGAGCGCGTGAAACTAGCGCAGTGTCTATCCAGGTATGTGCACAAGCAATAGTGCTTGTGAAAGCCGAAAGCTGTGGTGGCTATTGTGAATGACGCTGCCGTGAACATGGGTGCACAAGTTTATCTGAGTCCTTGCTTCCAATCCTTTCGAATATACACCTGTGAGTGGAATCGCTGGATCAAGTGGTTTAACCTTTTGAGAAATGGCCAAATTATTTTCCACAGGGGCTGGACCATTTTACTATATCCCACCAGCCATGGACAGGCATTCCAAATTCTCCACATTCTCGACAGTATTTGTTATTTTCTGTGGTTTTGGTTAAACCATCCCAGTAGGTGTAAATTTTATATCGTGTGGGTGTTGTTTTGTATTTCCGTAATGACTAACGATGGTGAGCACGTTTTCACGTGCTTATTTGGCCACGTGCACAGCTTCTTTGGAGACATGTCAAGTCGTTTGTGCATTTTTAAATTGGATCGTTTTCTCTGCTGGGCTTGTGTGTAGAATGGGACGTTTAAAAAGGGGGGCCGTGGTATGAACATCTACCCCTGCAGCCTGAGTAGCAGGAAAAAGGAATCAGGTGCGCAGAGAGCGGAGGAGAATGAAACAGGCTGCCCTGAGGAGGGCGCTGGGTGTCGGGCGCGGTACCCAGAATCCTACTAGGGCTGGGGCGCCGTTCCGCCAGCGGCCGGCGCGCGTCGCTGTGCGGAGTTCCAGCCGCAGGCTTGCCCTTCCCTGGATGGAGCTGCGGTGCGCACGGATGTGCCCTCCCCAGGGCAGCCCCGGGCCAGTGACCTGTCCGCGCAGGGGTACAGAGGGCTGGCCCCCTTTCTTTGATTCAGGAGAACTCTGAAGGGCCACCCCGGCTCCTGAGGTCCCGGTGGAAGTGGCTGAGGCTCCCGGCTGCACCACCGCACACCGTCGCTCCTCTCGCTCGCTCACCCGCTGCTTCCCGGGGGCGCTCGCTGCCCTGCGGGCTTCGTGCGCGCACGTCGCGGAGACCCGGGTTCTGTTTCCCAGGGAACCCAGCCTACGACAGGAGCCTTACGGTTCGGACGGGCTGGTGACCTAACAACTATGGTTGCCATGACGATGCAGGGCGCATCTCTCTGCTTTCCTGCTGGGCCCAGCGCGGGGCGTCGCTAAATGAACGTTTACTGAAAGAAACAGAGTTCGGCAGAGGTCGGGTGGCCTGGGGCACAGCAAGGCAGGTCCGGTGGACGTCGTGATGGAGGTCAGGGTTGGCCTGGGTACCTCGTCGTGTTTTGGGATCTCCCTCCCGCAGGTCCCCGCGCGGGCCTCGGGACGGGACACGAGGGGCCTCACGCAGCCTGACTTCGTTCATCCCACGAGGGCTGAGCGGCTACGAGCGCGGGGCTCCGTGCCCTCGGATGCCTGCGGCCCGCGGCGCCCCACGAGCAGTCTCCACCGCCAGCTGCACTTAACCACGCTCCGTCCGCGGGGCTCGCGTCCCTCGCGTGCGGGAATTCCCCGCCAGGTGAAACAGCAGCGCCGTCCCCGTTGGAGTCTGGAAGGGTCTCCAGCTGAAGGCCGCGCAGACGCCGAGAAGCCCTCACACGAGCTCCAGGGAAGGCCCCATCCCAGCCGCGTCTGATGCTACCGCCGAGACAGAGGTACTTTCCTCAATCCCACACGGCCCGGGGCCCGCGGGCTGAGGTCGGATTCAATTCGACTCGATTCTCCCGCCGCCCACCCGTCCGTTCCGCCCTTCGGATGGTTTCGTGGCGCTGATTTGCTTCTAGGTGCGCAGGGGGCTCGCGGAAGGCGGGGCGCGCACCGTTATTGTGGGGAGCAGGGGGAGCAGGAGGACCGGAGCGCCGGGGCGGGCACATGCTCCCGAGAGGCGGTGGGGAGCGTGACGGGAGCGCGCGGGCTGCGGGCACGCGCCCGAGGAGGTTTGGTGGGTCTTGGCGAGGCGAGAGCGCGCGGGCGGGCACGCGCCCGAGGAGGTTTGGGGGGGTCTGGTGAGGCGAGAGCGCGCAGGCTTCAGGCACGCGCCCGAGGAGGTTTGGGGGGGTCTTGGCGAGGCGAGAGCGCGTGGGCGGGTACGCGCCCGAGGCGGTTTTGGGGGGTTGGCAAGACGAGAGCGCGCAGGCGGGCACGCGCCCGAGGCGGTTTGGGGCGTCTTGGCGAGACGAGAGCGCGCGGACGGGCACGCGCCCTTGGTATGCATTCCGGGGGCCGCGGAGCAGAGCTGGGTACGTGGGTGCGGAGGCGCCCTCACTGCGTTCCCACCCTTCGGGGCGGGGCGCGACTTGTTCTGGCGAAAGCGCTTTCCGAAATGAGGGCGTCGGGGTGGCGTTTGTTGGGGGCTTTCCGGGGTGCGTTAGAGGAAGACCCGCCGTTCCGCAGACCCTGAATTCGGCCCCTAGTAAGCGGCTCAGGCGGCGCAGGCGGTGGGCCGCGTGCGAGCGGTTTTGAGGGTGAATGCGAGCAAAAAGGGGGAGACGCGGCGAGGGTCGGTGCTCTGTCCGCACCGCCCGGGCGTGGCACGGGACCCCAAGTTCTCAGCACCTCGCCGCCGCGGGAGGCGGGGACCTCGGGCGCCGGCCGGGCCGGGGAGGACTGCAGCACCCCCTGCCGGCGCGCCGCCTTACTGCAGCCGGGCGCGCGGGCCGCTAGGCGACCGTGGGGGACGCGGGCGCGCGCCGCCAGAGCGTCCCGCTCCTTTCAAGACCCGCTGCCCCTTCCTCCCTAACTGCCACTTATTTGGACTTAATTCAAGAGAAAGGGGCATAAGGACCCTTTTTTTCCTGGTGCGATAAAATGGAGAGAAATATACACTTCTGTGAGGGGTTCCAAACACTTTCTGTTCAAGGACCGCTTCGGGGTGTCAAAGATGCTAAAAGATCGTCGCTTGCCACTTTACAGTGCCCCAGGAGGAGCTTCTCTTGTCCATAGGATTCGATTCTAAACCATTTCATAGAAGCTGCTTCCTGAGACGTCTAAAGGTGTAACCCTGGTCCAGTGCTGTGGGATTCTGGGACACAGAGACGGGACAGCGAGGCTGTAAGCAGGAAGCCACGTTTATTGTCACCGGCACTGGCTCAGCGGATTCTTATCCAAAAGCTGAGCCCCGATTGTCACAGAATGGGCAGTTTTATCCAGTCTTGTCATTCCTCCACAGCTGCAGATATAAGGAAGAACACTGGTTGGTTGGCAAGCTATGATGAGCACTGAAGTTAGCTGCGGAGTCCTTGGAAGGTGGGGTGGGAGGGATGGCAGTCAGGACCCAACCTGTTGGAGCAGGAAACGGTCAGGCAGGGCCAGGCCGCCACACTCGCTCTGCACCCTCTTTGCTTGCTTCACGTACCCCAGTTTCAGTTATTTTCTGTTCGTCTTTGGTCTGTTCTGCCTGTAAGCTGTCAGCACCACTGACTTACCTTTAGTTTGATTCCCCAGCATCAGGACCAGGCCTGGGACAGAGCTGGCTCTCAGCGTAGATGTGTTGGAGGCAGGAGCCCTCTTAGAAGCTGTGTAAGGTAGGACGTGTTTTCATGTGGTTTTCTGGCTGACTGCACCCTGTGTCTGCCCCCGTCCCCCACTCCGCGGGGATCTCCTCTAACTCCCGGGATATTCTCCAGTCTACATGGAACCTACGTTGTGCCCTCTGTCTGAACTGGACTTACATTCAGTGCATGTATATATATATAAATTTATATATATAAATATATATAATAATATATATAAATAATATATAAATATAAATATAAATATAAATAATATATATCTAAATTTTTTTATTTGTTAGGCGAGGCAACCCTCGGTTGACCTCACAGATTGCAAAGACCTTGTCAGTTTACAATCCTTATTTTTTTATTTTTTTTTATTTTTTACTCCTACAGCCCCTGGTCTTCCTAGGTGGTCTCCCATCCAAGTACTAACCAGGCCCCACCCTGCTTGGCTTCTGAGATCAGACTAGGTCGGGTGTGTTCAGGGTGGCATGGCCGTAGACACAGTGCATGTATTTTTTTAACAAGCCACCAAATCCTTTCCAGGAATGTTCTCCAATTAAGTGTGCAATGAGAAGTGACAGCATGCAAAAGGACAGAGCTGACCACAGCTGGGCGCTTCCGCTGGCCAGCCAGGTCACTCTGGAATGAGCACTCTGTTCTCATTTGTGGTGGGGCATAGTAATCTTTCTCTTATTAGGTATGTGGAGATTAAATGAGATCATAATCGATGTTTATTGAGCACTTGCTATGTGTAGCATGGTTCTTAGAATTTCATTTGTATTGAACCATTTAATGAGGTAATGCCGGTAGGATGCTTGGCTCAGTGTGTGGCATAAAATAAATGGTATAGATAAAAAGTAGCTTTAAAAAATTATCCAGTGAGAATAGAGACCACAGATGTAAGCTTCTTGGTGCTACTTTAGCCTGTGGGAGGTACTAATTATCTCAGCAGTCAAAACTTTCCTTTTACCGCGTAGGTGAAAACCGACATAAAACCGACATAGTGGTCAAAGGTTGCATTTTTAATTGCCTTTTAAGCTTCTAGGTGTGATGTATTTTAAGCTTAAGAATTTGTCAAGTCATTATTGTAACCTTCACAAATTTCATTCGAATAGTTATATTTCACTGTTATTGATTTACAACGCATCAATATTTTTTAAATTGAGCTAAATACCTCAAACTCATTGTAAGATTAAATAAAATAATATATATATAGATACAATATTTAGTTTTGATACAGTCATATGTGCTCAATATATAGCAGCCATTATTATTATTACTATTATCAGCCTGACCTCTGAAATAAACGGTCAAAATAAAAACATCCACGAGAGGTATAACTTAGTTTAAAATATTCTTGAATTAGTTAGGGCCAATAAGTACAATGGGGAAACATGAAATGGAAGATACCAGTAAGAATATCTGTTTTATCAAGGAGGTGACGTACACCTGCATAGCTCCAAAGAAACCTCTACGTCTGTGGCTACTGTGTTCTGGACACAGGCCTCCCTTGGGAAACTTTGTGTACTTAGTTTTGGTATCTCTCAAGCTTTTAGCGTTTTAAGCACCCGTTGAAATGAGTGTTACTCGCGAGAACATCGGGTGAAAATTGCAGGATTTTCAATTTTGCAAAGGCAACAAGTCTCTTATCTCTAAGATAAAAGTTAGTTTATTTGGGAGGCTGGCGTGAGTTGGTTTGGTGGGTGCTTTGCTTCTGTGTATTGAGACATTGCATAATTAAGGATAAATCTAATGATGACAAAGAAGCGTGCTTATTTAAATGCCACGTGTACCCAGTTTCCGTGAAGTTTGGGTTTTGTTTTTCTTTCTTTCGGTGGGAAGATAAATTACTGAACTCTTACACAGGAAGCGTGTGAGGGAAACCTCTGTGCGTGTCTGTCTTTGTCCCCCCTTCTTTCTCTCTCTGTGGCCTCTTTCCTCTCCCGCCCACCCCCTCAGACTTTCCGTCCTCCCCTATCCCTCTCCCCCTATACACGTTTTTTGTTTCCTTATCTTTGTTAGAAAAAGCTTAAACAAGGGATGAATGTTTTCTCTTTGGCTTCAAATGACTCTGTGCTCAGTGCAGTACTTCATTTTTTCAAATGTGAACAGATTTGTCACCAAGTTGCCGTGGATGCTGTCCTCACGTCTTTGTGGACAGACTTGCTCTGCCAGAACCAGCGTGGGGGTCGGGCCCGGCTAGGCCACTCGCTAGCTCTGTGATCTTGAGCAAGCCACTCAGCCTTTCTGTGCCTCGGATTCTTGTCTGAAAAATGGGTACAATAAAGTCTCAGTCCAGAGAGCCTTGAGGACGGAATGTGTTAATCAGACAAAGGAGTTAGAATCGTGCCCGGCATTCCATAAATACATCCTAAAGTTCTTACAGTGTTCGTTCCTTGACTTTGAAAAGATGGCTGAGCATGTTTTTTTTTTTTTCTTTTTAAGGAGAGTTATGGAAACTCCGTGACAGACAAGGCTGAGAGTGCGCCTGGGGAAGCGTGGCCTCTCTCTCTCGCTGCCCCCGGCCACCCAGGCCCGTGCCTGGCACTTTCCACATTTTGTCTTGGTGAGCATGTGTCAGAAACAAAGCCGGACATTAGCAAACATGGGAAGAACAGGTGTTGTGTTGTCACTGCTGCACTGGGGACAGAGCCGAGCTCCATTCTGACGCACACAGAGGTGACCAGGCATTTTTAAGGGAAAATGAAGGAGCAAGTCAGAGAAGTGACAAATTACAAAAAGCGAGTAAGAGGGTTGGTCAGTGCCCCTGCTCCCGGCCAGCTGTGTCTGTGAACTGGCAGTTATGGGCGGGGGGTTGGTTTCTGCCCTCCCACTGAGACTGGGGGACCCGGGACCCCTATCCTTTCTGATGGCGATGTTCCAAATGAATGGCCTTCAGTGTTTGCCAGTGACACTCCTGGGTTGTGGGAGACACACGTACGTTTCAAAGGGACAGAGGAAAGACTGACAGTTGTAAACTTTCTAAAATAACTGCTCGAAGAGGGGGTTCGGGGTTTATCTTCCAGTGTTGGCTGAAACAAACGGTACATTTCTAGCAGTCTGAGATTTCTCAAGTGGGCAATTTGAGGGGCCAGGGTCCTCACACTAGGGACAGCCTTGCGTTGCTGGAAACCATGCTAGTGTTCGTCTAAGACCCATACTAGGTGCCTGGGGCAGGATGAGGAGCCAACTTGTCTATGGGGAGAGAATTCCTCTTTGGGGTTGGAGAAATAGGGTGGGACCAGATTATGGGGGGACTGTGGAAACTAAACAGCTCTTTAGATATGACGAGAGAGGAAACAGCTCCTGTGTATCTTAAGCAAAGTCTTGAGATACAAGACCCTGTGCAGGACAAGATCGGTGGAATGGTGAGCCTGGAAATTTTTCATGAGAACCAGCTTATCTCAATTTTCATCCTTAAAAAAAAATGCTAACTTGGACGTGGTTCCATAGTGTAGCGGTGAGCCAGTCTCCTTTACATGCAGAAGGTTCTGGGTTTGTGTCTCAGTGGAGCCATGGTCCGTGGTCTACAGCTGTGCCACCCTGAATATACCCGATCCCGTCTGATCTCAGAAGCTAAGCAGGGTCGGGCCTGGTGAGTCCTTGGATGGGAGACCACCTGGGAAGACCAGGTGCTGTAGGCATAAAAAAAAACAAAAACAAAACAAAAAAACGCTAGCTTCTACTACCCCCATCACACCTGATCCTGGCCTTTCTTTTCTGGCGGTGTTTTTTTCGTGAATCAGGACCCAGCACGTTCTTCCTTTCAAGAGCACACTGCCATTACCGAAGAGTTAGGCATTCGCTCATTAAATATTGAAATCCTACTGCATCCTGGATATGGTATTAAGGGCTACAGATGAACAGGGATGTACAATGTAGTCTCATTTTTGTGGGCTCGCTGTCTGTTTGCAAACTGAGAAATAAATACATAGAGTAGACCAGGAGTGGGCAAACTTCGTCTGTAAAAAGCCAAGTAATCAATATTTTAGGCTTTGCCGTCCTACGGTCTCTGTGGCAAGTTCGGCTCTGTCACCGGAGCATGAAAAGCAGCCACGGACAAGAAATTCCTACGTACATGAGCACAGCTTTGCTGTGGACGCTGAAATTTCAATGTTGTATAATTTTCATGTGTCACAGAATCTCCTCCTTTAGATTTTTTGTTCAACCAGTTAACAACGAAAAAACCACACTAAGCTCCCAGGCTATATGAGAACCAGAGGGTAGTTTGTTGACTCCCGCAGTGGACTGTGACAAAGGTGTGTCCAAGGTGCTAAGGGGACAGAGCAGGCAGAGGATGCTTCCAGGAGGAGGGAATTTTAAACAGACTTTGAAAAGTAAGCATTCGTATGCTTGGGGTCAGTGTGCGGGGTCGGGGTGAGGGTATATAAGGACAAAGGAGGAGCCATATTCCAGGCTCCTTGAGCAAGGACAAAAGGACGAACAAGCCTGAGTGTGTGGCATGTTGGGAGCCATGAAGGGTTGGTGTGGCTCGAGCACAGGTGCCAAGAAGCAGGGGAGTGGCTGGAAGTGAGCAAAGACATGAGGCCAAGTTTTACGAAGGGCCTTTCTGGACACGCCAGGGAGTTTGGCTTTTATTTCATAGGCAATGGAAACTTGAGAAGTTTCCTAGGAGGCACGTCGTTCAAAGTGGAGCTGTGTTTTAGACAGACGTTGGGGACGGGAGCGCAGAGGCTGGGTTAGAGGAGCGGGCACCGGGGCAGGGCTGTCCCAGTAGGAACTGGGGAACCGGGCATGATGGGGAGTCGTGAGCAGAGCCAGAAAGGAAAGAGGCTTTAAATGGAGAGCAGGGAGTGAAGCCAAAAGCTGGGAGCCAGATACACAGCCTGGCAGGGCATGGCCTGCAGGGGCTGGACAAATCTTTGGGGGGAAAAGATGTCATTTTTTAAATGATAAAAACAACGTATACTAATTGTAAAAAAGAAGCAGTACATTTATAGAGAGAGAGAGAGAGAGAGTCCTCCTTCTAGAACCAGACGTTAAGAGATTTCTAGAAATGGGAGGCCAAGCCTTCACCGTGTACGGGAGGGGAGGAGGTTGGCGTTTCCTTAGGCCTGAGACCCTGCTCGGCCTCCGTGCTCTGCGGGGCTGGCTTTGTCCTCTCCTCAGGCCCAGCCTGTCCGCGAGGCCTTCTCTGTCCATCGGTGCGTGCTCGTCGCACTGGACATTTCCAGTTCAGTTTCTTATCTATGTGCATCTTTGTTTCTTCCACGAAACTGGCAGTTTCCAAGCATTGTGGTTTCAGGACGCCTTCACACACACACATAAAAATGGAGAACCAGAAAGCTGAGCAGGGTCGGGCCTGGTGAGTACTTGGATGGGAGACCACCTAGGAAGACCAGGTGCTGAAGGCATAAGAAATAAATAAAATAAAAAATAAATGGAGGCCTCAAAAGAGCTTTGGTTTATGTGGATTACATCTAATGCTATTAAAGCTGAGAAATTAAAAAAATACATATTAATGCACTTGAAAATAATAATAATGTCTACGAAATATTAACATAAATAGCATGTTTTTACAAAAGATAACTATTCTCCAAAACCAAAAAAAAAACCCTGTATTGAGTAGAGAAGTATTGTTTTGCATTTTTGTAAATCTCTTTACTATCTGGTTAAGAGACATAAAGCTGATAAGACATATTAGTTAGTTACCCATCAGTGCCTTTGCTTGTAAGGTTTTTTTTTTTTAATGGTAAAATATACGTAGCATAACATTTACCATTTTGAAGTGTGGAGTTGAGGGGCATGAAGTACATTCACACAGTTGTGCGGCCATCACCACCATCATCTCCAGAACCTCCTCATCTTCCCAAACTGAGACTCTGTACCTCGTAAATAAATATTAACTCCTAACTCCCCATTCTCCTACCTCTCTTTTGCTTATAGTTTTATCCACGCAATAGAGATGGCGATCCGCTCTCTGGAATAATTTTTTTTTTTTCTCTCTCTAACTTAGATTTTCAAATCTACTGTTGGTATCTACTGTTGGTCTCGCCGAAGGCAGACATTTCGAATGCCTCTGCGCGAGGCCTCGTGCTGACACACACAAGCAGCACGGGACATTCTGTGCCCTCGGGTAACTTAGTGTTAGCTGGATGGGAATATAAGAAGATAAAATGCCATTTATGTGAACGTATGTATTCATTCAGAAAATGTTTATGGAATGTCTGCATTTCATTGATTGCAAAATGCCCGTTTTTTTTTTCCACATTTTAACATCTCTCAGATTGGGATGAATTTCACTATCAATGGATATCATATTTGAATCATCAGAGTTTTTTCTTTCTTAGTGGTACCTAAGATAAGGGTGCATTTTATAACTGAAAGCATCTTAGATACAGTTTGTGTCAGATGCCTTTCAAAATCCCCATGCTACAGCAGTGATCACAAGAGACAAAAAGGTACAGCAGATAATATGTAGCAGGCACTCACTAGATCTCTGTTCCTTCTTTCTTTTAAAAACTGGCAAGCATGCCCCTAAAACCCTGCTTAGGACTTTGTGCATGGCTGTCCCCTCCTCTGCTGACATTTGCTTAGGCATTTGCGGTCTTGGATATAATAGGATAAGCGCCTTCTGCTGAAGAAAAAAAACAAAACAAAACCTAGTATCTTTCATTTGATTGGCATTCTGCGATTTCCACAGATTTTTCTACATGCATGATTTAACCAATATTTACTGAGTGAATTTTCCCATGGGATCACGGTATCCCTCTCAGACAGACCTGTGAAGGTGCTTCACCATCTGATGGGGATGAAGGACTTGTCCAAGGTCACCTGCAACAACCTGGGTCTGACTCGGGTGCTGATACACTTCATGTCCGGCTCCTGTCAAGTGTCCCTTGTGTCTGATCAGTACATATGCGGGAAACCTTAGCCTCTCTTCTTCCAATCAAGGGTCGATTCTGAGATACCACCCAGCGTCGAGGTAAGAAGAATAGTTCAAGGTGGAGGCTACTTTTTCTGGAGTTTCGAAATGAACCATAGAGGCTTCTGGCCGGTTCATATGTCCATAAAACAGCTTGTATTCCTCAGAGGTAAAAACGGAGGCTCATTTTTATGGAGAGGGAAATGGGATTAAAGATAGTGAGACCAGGACGTAACTCAGAGCGCATCCTGGAAGCTGTCGCCGGGTTCCACATGGTTCCTAGTGTTGGAAGAGACGGGTGCAGCCTCGGGGACTCTGCGCTGGTGGTGTCTGGGTGGGGGAGGGGATGTCATTTACCCTTTACAATGAAAGATCATTTACCGTGTGCCAAGTGCAGCCCTAATCATCTGCGGGGTCTCGGGCGATGGGAGTTCCTTGCTTGTCTGTCTCCTTCACGCTCACCTCTCTTTACGCTCCCTTTCACTTTCGTTTCTTCCTCAAACATTCCCCATCCTTTCTGACCTCTTCCAGTCAATCAATCCGCTACTCCTTTATTACCGAGAAGAACCACAGGAAGTGGAGAGCGAGAGGGCCTGGCGGGAGCCTGGCAGGCCATTTGTCCTTTGTGCCCGGGGAAGTGGGACAGGCATCCATCCATTCAGCGAGTGAGGAAAAGGTCCCCCTCAGCCCTCGTGGGTGGTGTGGCGCTTTCCTGCTCACCTTGGCTGTTTTCAGCATCAAATCTGATCAGGGCTGGAAACCATTAAATGCTACATGAATGGGAGTTCTGAAATCAGACATCTACTAACATAGTCCGAACCAAACTTTTATCTTAAAACAGATTCTATTCATCGCTCCTGATTCCGTGTCAAAAATGTTACCAACTTGTTGGTCCTTTGGAGAGGCCGGCCTCATTCTCAACTGAATCAAATGGATAAGCCCCGCAACGAAGACCATCTAAGATGCTACACACAATGTTTTATATGATCTAAATACAGAACAGAAAAGGATCAAGGGAAAGAGGCCTAAGAGCTGAGAGTGTCTCCTGAATTCCAGCTCGTACCAAATTTACACGTGATGGCTTGATTTTCTGTGAAGTCCTAATGAATATATTCATGATCTTCTTTCTTCGGATGAAATGAACATTTCTGCATGAACCAGAAATTAATTTTTTAATTTTACCTTTTCTCTCCTTTGGCAGCAATTTCGCATGCCTGACAGTTCTCCCCTTTATATCTCTGGCTGGAACCTCTCCCCTGAACACCGTCTTGCGCCCAGATGTCTCCTCAGCATCCCCGCGTGCACGTTCATCTCAGACTGTCCCCCCTCGCCATGTCCCCAACACGTCTCATCTTGCCCGCAGGCCTGCTGTCCGTCAGTGACTGCAACACCCCCCTGTCGCTGAGGCCCAAACCCTTACACTCATCCTTTCTCCTCTCTCCTCTCTTACCCCAGAATTGGTCTATCCTGAGATGCCACTGGCTCTGCGTTAAAATAAAATGCAGAATCTGTCCACTTCTTTCCACTTCTGCTGCGGCCAGTTGCAGAGCCACCTCATCTCTCGTCCGAAATACTGCCATCATGCCCCTCACCCTGTCACTCTGCTTCTCCTTTTGTCTCCTAAAATCCATTTGAAACACAGCGGCCAGAGTGGTGCCCCGTTCCGAACCTTGCAATGGCTCCTTCTTTCCCTCTAAGCGCCAGCATCCTCACGCAGCATTGCAAGTCCCTCTTGGTGTGCCACGGGTCCCAGCGCCTCTCTGAGCTCGTCTGCTGACCTTGATCTTGCTCGTTGCCCTCCAGCCACGTAGGTCTCTGAGAACACGCCCAGCAGATTCAGTTCTGGGCCCTGACACCGCCAGTCCCCTTTAACGAGTGGGTGCCCGTCTCTCCTAATTGTCTGTGTGACCAGCTCCACCACCTCCTCTGCATCTTGTCCTAAATGTCACCTTCTCATCACCAGGTCTACCCTGAGCCCTTGACGTAAAATCACTCTGCACTCCAGCAGCGAGGTTCCCCTCACACCCCTCTGCTGTTCCTCTTTCCTTTATGTTAGCACGAATAAGAGTTCATTGCTCTTCCTGTCTGTCCTTTGCTGTGTGTCTCCCTCTGCTGGAAAGGAAGCTGAGCAAGGATGGGGTCTCCGTGCTGTCCCCACCATCTCCCAAGCAGGTACCCAGCAGGCCCTTCATAAACCGAGCGAACGCCCCCACCGCCCATCTCCGTCCGCCCTGCTCTCCTTCCATCAATGCTGGCTTCTTACGGGGGCCAAAGCTTGGGGTTCATGTAGGTTTATTCTCAGAATTTGCCTGGGGTTCCGTTTGGGGGGTGGGGAGGAACTGGGAGGCAAGGATGGGTGGCACACTGGTCTTAAAGAAAACAAGTGATGTATTGTTGCAAACATTTCGTGTATTGGAGTTCGCGAATCAGAAACGCTAAGACTTCGGATAAGGAGCGAGGCCTCCGGGGTGGGGGCGGGGAGCAGGGCCCATGGCTAGCTGGGATTCCATGCACTCTAAACGAAGCATGGGGTTTGCGAAATTTTGTGTGTAGACTCACCTGCATGCATGTGAAGAACATTCCAGAGCCCTCCCTGGAGTCTCTGACCTCGAGTGACCCGGCTCAGGGTAGTCCAAGTACCACTGAGTGCCCGCCACCTTGACCGAGAGTCCCTGTTGGCCCTTCTTGCCTCCCATTCCCCACTTTGAAACGATGCAGTAACTTTATGGGGAGCTACTCTGTGCGGCCACACTGCTGTCCCCATGGAGAGTTCCCAGTTTCAGCACAATTAATTTCTTTCCTCCTTTTCAGCTTTTTTTTTTTTTTTTCCCGAAAGGGCAAGACGGGGGTTTTGTGACTGCTGGTATGTTCTTCTCATATACACCTGCAGAATTAGACGCAGACCAGAAACAACGGGAAATGCACTTTTGTTTAGGACTCGGTCAGCCGTTGGCTCGTTTTCCTGTTAAGGACAGCCCCTCGTGGGACCTCCTTAGCCAGAGTGGACAGATGTCTCTTTCATCTCTGTGGCAAGCGGAGATCAGGCTCCTAGCTGGTTTCACAATGACCCTTTGGGGTCAGTAGAAGCACGTATATACCAGGATGGGTTTCTCACCTTCCTCTCTCCCTCTCTCCTTTGCTGCTGGTGAATTCTATAAGTCCGTGCAAACTAAGATGTTACTAAATCTATGCATGGATAGATAAGCGAGAAAAAGGTAAAGTCCTTTGAATGTCTGATGGACCTTATTTTAGTGGCAGTGCTTCGTAACAGGTGCCTGCCCCTTTATCCTCACACACTGCCGTGTCATAGTAACTGGTGTGTGCTTTCTAGGGTCACTGATTCATTTGGCAAAACTGTATTGAGCCCCCCGTGGAGCAGCTGTGTAGCTGTGCAGAAGAAGGTCCGTAGCATGAGGCTGACCCTAAACAGACTGGGACCGTGACTGAAGGGGCTTTCCCTAGTGAGGCTCAGGGGTCAGGCGGATCGCGGGGGGACAGGCTAAGTCATAGACCCCGGTGTGAGCTGAACCCCGGACCTTGGAGAGCAAGAATCAAGGCTTGGAGACATGAAAGGATTTGCCCAGAATCTCCTGATTGGTCTGTAGGTTTCCTCCTAGACCATGCCCACTGTATTTTTAAATTTTATTTTTTTAAAAAAACTTTGGAGGAAAAGAAAAAAATGTTCATACTCGGAAAACATTTTTCAACATGTTTTCATGCAATATTATTCCCTGAGGTATTATTATGTAGTCCCAATTTTAAAAATTGTTAGCAATAGTTTTTCTCTCAAATTAGTGGCTTATAGAAATGTTAACCCATATATGGAATTTTTATTATTATATGATACTCTGTATCATATGATCATCGGCACAGCGTTGAATGAATACCGTACCGAACCCTAAAATGCGAGGAGACTGCGCGAAAGGTCACCATATGTGTAAATTACACGCTGCATCTTTCAACGTGGCTCTAACTCGTGGGCAGCCTTTATCAACTCCACACCCTGTATGTTATTTATTCAGAGGCAAGCCTGAGTTCCGGATTATATTTTTTTATGAAAACCTCAATGTATGGTTGGTATTCACTATTTATTATATATTAAACAGCCAATAAGATTTTTAAAACCTTATAGGAACCTCAGGCAGTCTTTTAAAATACGTTTGCATTTAGACATTGCATTGTTCAATTCTGTGTATTTCTAAAATACTGAGTCCTGCACACAGACGAGTGGGTGGGCGTGGCACCCCCTGGGGTTGTGGCTTCAGCTCATGTTCACACCAGTTAGTTCTATCACTGGCTCATGTGAGTGGCTCCAGTTCCTTTGTTTACGAAATGGGTGCTGATGAAGAACTGGGCAAATAGAAAATAAAATGGACCAAAGACACAATCTAGGGTTAGTTAGGAATTGAGATATGAAGTATCCCATAATCGTTATCTAAGAAGTCTTTCAAAGGTAACACTTTGAAGCAGAGTTTGGCCCACACAATTATGAGGCACAAGGATTCTGAAAAACGTTTCTTTGGCATGTGAATATTTTTTAAATCAAACGCAAATGTATGCTCTGTGTAGACTGTCTGTGCTGCATGATGGACTCAGTGATGTTCCTTTAAAAGCGTTTCATCAATATTTTGCAACTTGGAGTGGGGAGCTCAGCCTTGGGAAGAGTCTTGGTCTTAATTCCGGATTGATTTATGCCTTAGCAAACCTTTCTGCAGAACTCCGAATGATACAAGTGAGGTCCAGAGCTAAACTTTCTTAAAAAGTTCTATGTGCAAAGACTATTTAGTAAGAGATGGTCAAAGATGGTTTTAGTTAAATGATTTTTCTGGTGTCAGAAATCTTATATTCTGGTTACGGAGGCATACTTTGGCTCCTAAATAGCCACATTTTGATTTTTTAAAAATATTGTCTATTTGGCTATTATACTGTTTCATAAATTTAGTTAATGAAAGAAAAGCTTTCTTTCCTTGAGAGTCTTGTTGGATGATACCTACTGCATATTCGTTCCTCCTGAGTTGTGATGGAAGTTGAAACGATTAACTTTGGTCCTCAACTGTGTTTATAGCAAGAGTCAAACATTATTTCCTTCAATTCTGATAGATAAGCACCACCCCCAAATTTACCCTATTAAACCGGTTCCTTACAATATGCATGCATAATTTAAAATAAGATTGTAAAGAGATCATTTCAAATGGTTATATTTTATTATACATTCCTTAATTTAGACTCTTCACTGATTCATACTGGCCCTTCCTCAAAGCAGGCCAAATTGGCCAAATCGTCAGACACCCTTGTCACCAGCCCTGGGTCCAGCACCCAGCTCTGATCCAGCTCGTTTGCAGATCAAGGATCACAATGACGCTGCTGGTTTAGCATTATATTCAGAGCAAGTAATTTCAGGCTCTCCATCTCTAAAGTTCCTGCTGGCTGGAATCATTGGTTACTTATTCATTTTTTTTTTTCAAGAGGAATTTTTAACACATGAGCGGTGGGCGTTTCCGTGGGAACTCCATTCTGGAGACAGCTTAGAGATCCGTCCCTTCAAGCATGAGTGGGGGTCGCCCAGCGCTGTGTCCTCTGCTGAGCGCCAAAGGCACTCGGAGCCTTAAGGGCCTGTCCTGTGGGGACGAAAGAAGAGCCAAATACAGCACCGAGGGGACTTTGTAATCCCATCTGTCCTCTGCGGAGTGTAGGTTCCATGGGAACACAGAGGTGCCTTCAAAACGGAAAGAAAGGGCCAAGAGCCGCTACAGGGAACACCAGCTTTTGTGAGCGCTTCGCAGCGGCCACCCCTGGGAACCGGCGTTCCCTGCCCCGCCTGTGCGAACTCTGGCGCCGGGCGACCTCTGGCAGAGGCGCACACATGGCGCAGACAGCAGACAGCGGGCCGGGGACGCTGGGCCTCATTTTCTTTCCTTATAAAGCGAATCCCCCGAGGGTTCGGTGCTCTTGCTTGGCAGAACACGGCAAGAAACATTTCGAATGTATTCCATTGTCTTTCCTGGTGACAGAGGGGCCTCTTGCAGCACGTCTCCAAGTGGCTCTTTGTCACCGGGCGAGAGCGGCGGCGGTGGCTCCCTTCTCTGAAAGCAGCAATAATGAGCGGGAAGAAAAAAAGTGCTCCTTGCAAAGCGCCGGTTATTACAGCGCTCGGCGATGTAATAGGAGCTCCCCGATGCTGAGCAGCTGAGGCCACGCCAGCGGAGTGTTTCAAGGGGTGCAGCCCTTAATTTAAACCTCTGATCAAAGTTCTTCCCCTCCCTGTTCTCTGCCCACCTCAGCGGCAGTAATATATATCTCACATCCATTGGGCGGTGGCACAGGGTGCCTTGGCTGTTGTTACAAACACAACCAAGCCCAACGCGTATCTGCTGTCATCTTACAAGACGTGGGTGCTGACGGCCTAGGCCCGGCAGGATGGGAGATGGGAGGGAGAGAGAGACGTGGAGGCAGGATTCCAGAATCTTCCTTTGGTCGCGTACTTGTAGCCCTGAGGAAGCCCTATCAACGTCCAGGGTTCCAACTACCTCCTTTTCCAAGTGGAGGAAGGCCAGTGTGGCCCCCTGGGGTCCTCGGGCCATGTGACTAACTGGATGCAGCAGCCAGTGTCCCCTGCGGATGGCGGAGCCCAGCGCGTCGCTGTCCAGTCCCTCGCTTCGCAGGCCTGGCGTCCGCCGGCCGCTCAGCCCGCGGCTCAGGGGAGCTATGTCCATTGAGTAGCGGGAGCTTGTGCGCGTCCTCATTCGTTGGTATCAAGGTCAAACTTAGATTCCACCCGGGTTTTCTAAGATAAGCACTTGACAGAGAGAAATGGACCCGAAAGGAGGTACCTGGAGGAGGTAAACTGTATTCAGTCCGCTGGGAAAATACACTATAGAAAGATTTGTTGATAAAAGAAAAAAAAAGTTGTAAGTGGAATCAAAGGCTGGGAGAGGGGATAAGTTGTATGCAGACCCCCAGCCAGGAAATCTGTCTGAGAAGGTGGCTTGGGGCGAGGGCAGCTCGAGGAGAGTGGGTGGGGGTGGCCGGACGAGGCCAAGCGGAACGGGCGGTGTCCTGGGTTCAGCCGTGTCCCTCAGACAGTCATGTCTACCTGGAACCCGGCAATGTGATCTGGGAAATAGAATCTTTGCACGTATAATCAAGTGAAGATGGGGGCGCCCTGGCTGAGTGGGGGCCCTAATCCAGTGACTGGTGTCCTTCCTTGTAAGAAGAAGGAAATGCGGACACAGAGACACTGACGCAGAGGGAAGGTGGCCACGTGAAGACGGAGGCAGAGACTCAGCGTGATGCTGTCCCAAGCCCGGGAATGCATGCCACAGGTGGCGAGTGTCGTGGTCAGCTCAGGCTGCTGTGATGAACACCGCAGACTGGGGTGCTTCAACACCGCCCGATTCCTGCCCCGCTCCCCAAACACCTGGGACCACCCTCCTCCTCGCTCAGTATGCTGTAGCCACTCGGGCTACCTTCTTCTTGATACCCCAAGCTCTCCCCTGCCCCAGGGCCTTTGCACATGCTAATCCCTCTGCCTGAGACGCTCTTCCAGCTCTTCACGTAGGCTGGCTCCTTCAGATCTTGCCTCCGATGCCAACTGTTCAGAGAAGCTTTTCCTGACCACCCTGTCCAAAGTAGCATCCCCATTGTGGTAGGCAGAATAATGCACCCCCTCCCCACAAGGATGTTCACGTCCCAGTCCTCAGAACCTGCGACTATATTATGTTCCATGCAAGGGGGAATGAAGGTTGCAGATGGAATGAACGTTACTAACCAACTGTCTTTAAAACAATGAGATTCCCCTGGATTATCTCATGGGTCCAGCGTGATCATAGGGTCCTCAAATGGGTGCCGCGGTCCAGCCGCGACAGGATCCAGGGGGGCCCCGAAGGTGTGCAAGGCATCGGCGCGGGAGACAGTCAACTACACAGCTCAGAGGCGCTGTGACACTGTTCTGTTCCATTGTGATTTGAGTACAACTTTGATACTTTCTATTTTGACATCTGATTATACTTTGTCATTAAGGTAGCAGAGAGTTAACTTTCCGTGGTTAAGTGAAGCAGAAAATCTTATAGAGTATATTATTATTCATGATTAATTAGTACATTCTTTTTTCTCAGTTATTGGAATAGAACTACCTGATGGAACAAGCTAACCTTTTAATTCTTATATCTATTATGTAAGATACAGTTTGACTTAAGTAAAAGTGATAGAGGTATTCATAACAGCAAATATTGGCTCGTGGGCAGACATTGTTCTTCTTTTTGCCTGAATAAATCTTTCAGTTGCTACTTTATTTATGCTGTTATCTAAAGTTTAAGCTGAAACTTTTTCATAGCTGTTTGACAGTTTCCTCGGTGCAGTATTGAGGAAAACATTTAAAAAATCAGTCTTATAAAGCTGCTTTTGTAAGCTGAGTTTTCGTTCCTTTGTTTTTAAGCACCAAGGAGATCCTGACCCAACCAGCCTTTCTATCAAACTTAAACTACCAGTTTTTTATCTATCCAGTAGGCCACAAAAGGAGGCCCTTCCATAGTAAGCACAGGCTTAGGAGTAAATTTCTTATCTTTTACTAATTTTTCTACTAACTGCGTGGGAATAGGAGTATAAGCTGGTTCTAGTAATTCAGCTTGTTGTAATTATTCATAACATCTTTAAGAGGTGCGTCAAAAGGAATTTCCCTTAATAATTGTTCAAATAAAGGGTTTATGCATTCTGAACAGTCAAGGTGATTGGAGCAGATCCCATACGTGGAGAATTTACCATGTTTTCCTCAGAGCCAGTTTTGAAATCCACTTGTACAGCGTCTACACTTACTAGAATTTGTGCTACCCAAATTCCCCCTATTAATAGGATCGTTCCTAAGAAACCGATTTATCCCCAAACACATGCCACGTCCTTGTTCTTGACGATGCATTCCTTGAAGCATCTGTCCCCATCTCCGGACCTTGTCACGCAGTAGGGTAGAAAGAGGACGCGGCGAATGGGGAGGAGAAAAGCAAAAGGTTCAGAACCCAGGAGATGGCATCATGAGAAGGACGTGACTGACCATTGCAGCCTTCAACGATGGCGGCAGGTGCCACGGGCCAAAGAAGAGGGTGACCTCCCGAAGCTGGAAGAGGCCAGGACCCTCATTCTCCCCCAGAGCCTCCAGAAAGGAATGCATCTCTGCCAGAACCCTGATTTTAGTCTACTGGGACCCCTTTTGGACTTCTAACCCCCAGAACTGTCAGAGACTATGTTTATATTGTTTTAAGGCACTAAATTTGTAGCGCTTTGTTACAGCGGCAACAGGACACCGCTGCAGTGTCAGCCCTTCAGAGAAGCCTTATCTGCCCACCTCATCCAAAGTAGCACCCCACCTTCGTGTAGTCCCTGTCTTGGGTACCTCCGGGTGCTACACACTGTTTTAGGCCCTTGGGATACAGCCGTGAAGAAGACCCTGAAGGTCCTGCCCTCCCAGAGCCTACGTGGGGGAGGGATGGACACAGTGAACAAATACGAGCAATAAACAGTGTGGCAGGTGGTGAAAGTTCCAGGGAGGACAAGCTGATCCTGGAGGAGGACAGGGATGCTGGGGGGGGGGGGTCAGGGGAGTGTGCTGCGTAAATGGCACGGTCACGGAATGCATCCCTGAAGGTGACACGTGGGCAAAGCCCCAAGCAGGTGCGGTGGGCAGCAGTCGTCTTGGGAAAGAGCAGGAGAGAAAACATCATCGCTCGTGCAGAGGCCAGAGCAGCCATCCAATTCATCATCCAACCGGGGCCTTCGAGAGCGCAAGTGGCACTTTAAATGACTGTGTCGGACCGATAGGCATACACCGGGACACACAGGTCACTTCTCCATGGCAGGGTGCACGAGCCGTGAGGATAGGTGTCTGCCTCTCAGCGAGTAACGAGGGGTGGAGGGGAGTAGGAGAGAGGTCCGAGGAGAGGGGGCGGGCTGGTGTGACCTTGCAGCCTCTGAGAACACGGGCTGTCGCTCTGTGGGAGCTGGGACCCGTGGGGGAGATGGAGCAGAATGGTATTGGATTTGTGCTGGAGACAGGTGGCTGTAGCCGGGGGGTGGAGCCGAATGTAAGGGCAGGACGGCAGAGGCGGGCCGGCGAGGACTCCCGGAGCCCCCTGGAATCCCCCAGCACCCCTGCGTCATGATGTGGGGAGACGGGGTCTTTCCGAATTTTTAAATGGCTGATTTGCCTACGTGGTTCTCATCCGTTTCTCTGTAGCTGGAAGAGCCCCAGGGTGGGGACCTTTCTGTCTTTTACAGCACCCAGCCTGGCACCGAGGAGGCAGTCAGTGTATCTTGAGTGGAAGAATGAATGGGAAGGAACTGATATTTTAATTTCCGTTGTGCCGATGAGACATCTCTGAAACAAAAGAAAGAGACAGCGTGCCCAAAGTCGGCATTGCCTCGGGTGGGGGGCAAAGCTGGGCCGACACCCAGGGCCTCTGACTCCACCTCTGCCGCACCTGCCAGCCGTGGGGGCACAGCCTGGGGCCTCCCGTCCTTGGCCCACCCCCTTGGCTTTGTTAGCAACGTGGCGACAGAGTTAGGTAATGTCCCCAGAAGTGCCCAGGTTCGAAAGAAGAGGTACAATGATCCGGGATCGATGTCACCGAGAAAAGCTCCCCGTGCTTCTGATACAAGGAGGGGCACCAGACTGGGCCAGACTCCAAATAACCAGGAGTGTCACCTCCTTTCCCACGACAGCCAGGAGACCGAGGACAGGTCTCCCCACGTGCCCGCTTCACCCCGACCTCGGCGGAGGCGGGGGGCTTGCCAAGTCATTCATCCTAATAATTTAAGAGGCAAGCATGTGCTTTTCTGAATTGTAATAGCAAGCTTCTTTTTTTTCCCCCTTTCCCCAATTTTCTGTCCCCCCATCAGAGCTCATCCAGGAGTGCCACCTGGTGAGACAGTGAGCGAGGGCCAGACAGGGAAGGTAGGAAGGAAGCGGCTTCCTGGCGATTTGCCTTTGCCAAACACAAGCTTGCTTCTGGGCGAGGAGGCAGCTGCGTTTGATAATGTGTCACTCTTGTGCGTTTGCTCTACAAAGTTTTTTGAGATCCGACTGGTAGTAGGCCGATAATTGCTACTCATTGATAAGGTCACCTTTTACGTTTGCTGAATGGACTGATACACCCTTCAAAGAGAAGGGATGGACTTATGTGACCAATTTGTACATAATTATCACGCGAGACTGAATCAGGCCTCAGAATTTCTACACGGGATCCTCACTTGGATTGTGAAGCTGAGGAAGCCTAGGAAACAGGGTAATGCTTTTGGGGTTTTGGCCGTGGACGCCTGCCTCCTGGTGGGCCAGCCCACCCGAAGTCCTAGCAGACACCTTTCCCGGTAAAGCTGCCCTGACGCCAGGGCTGACCGCACGATTTGTGGGGGCCAGTGGGCGATGAACACGCAGGCCTCTTGTTCAACACGTAGGAAAAAGTGTCATTCGCGATACAAACGCACGAAGCGTTTTCCTTCTGAGGCCTGTTGTGTTTTTTACTTGCCACGTTAGTGTTGGGTTCCCTCTGGCATGAGGGCCCCTGGAGGGAAAGCATAGACCCTCAGAGGCCTCCAGGTCCCCCCTTTTGCCAGTTCCTGGACCCCACGGTGCCCTGGTTGGGGGAAGGAAGTCCGTCTCCCCTTCCCACGGGCCTGCCAGCCTAGCTCGTGCTGGATGGGGAACCCCCAGGGAATGCAGCTTCTGTGCCGGACACGTTTTCTGCCCAGATAAGGGATGGGTATAGATTCCTTCCCACCAAGCTGCCACCACGCCCGCCCTGAGGCCCCTGCTGGGAGCTAAGGGTGATGGCAACAAACCCACGTCCCCTCTGCCCCCACCCCCAATCCTCCCCAGTCACCGGCCTGGGCCGAGGGCAGCACCAGGCTGGGGTGGAAAGGGGGAGGCCGGGAGCAGCTGAGTGAGAAACTGCTAGTCCCAGGAGATGGTGAGAGGCGGGACTGCCTGTTAGTTGGGGCCCCGAACCCCCAAACACCCATTGTCCCATCAGACCTCTGTTACAGAGGTGAAGTTGTTAAGGGTTTCAAGACAGTGACTGCAGAGCACAGTGACCACAGAGCAAGGGAGGATTGCTCTGGTTACGTGACCGAGAGCTGGCCCCCGACGCCCTCTCCCAGGCCCTCCTGCTCAGCACCCCAAGCACGCCTCTGTCCGGGGTCAAAATCTGCATGCCGTGAGCAGAAGCACACAGAACTATAACCAGAAACAGCCTACAACTGATTCCATCCCGCTCACAAGTCCCCACTCTTGCTAAGGGCAGAAAAAAGGGAAAAAAATTAAAAACACATGAACTCGCTAATCAAAGCTAGCTGTCTCCTCAGGCCTCAAAAAATCCTTCCCTGTTCACTCAGACGCCTTGAGACAGTGGCTCAAAGACATTACCCGTTGGGGCTCCTTCTCCAAGCTTCCTCCCGAACGGGGCCCCGGCTCCTGCCTGAGGCCTGTGACCGAGGTGGTTCTGGGCTGCCTGTCCTGGTGGCCACAAGCGGCTATCCGCCCTGGGCCACCCCGTATTCTGGTGCCAGGCTCACCTGGGGCCTTCCCACTGCTGTCTGGACCTGGCGGTGGGGACAGGGCCGTGGTGTCTGCTCCCCTGTCACTCTTACCCTGATGGGAACTCTCCTGAGTCACATCCTCTGACCTCGTCCCCGCTGCTTATGACCAAAGTCCACCAGACTCCGTTCTCATTTTTGAAAGGAGAGCATTTAGAATTTATGAAACCCTTTTCTTTTCAGAACTAAGCTCCGTTTCAAGTCTCATGTGCACTTAGAGTCAAGGTCCTTGTTTTCTTGTTACAATCTTACTCTGAAAATTACCATCCTCCCTGAGACGAACAGAAGCCTGTGGTTGAATAAGAGAAGGGAACATATTAACACGTTAAAAACTTTATTCCTTTTTTTTTTTACTTCTAGCATAGCACTTGCCACAAATTGTTTCCTTATCTGTCTTCCCCAATAGAGTGTAGTTACTTAAAGGCAGGGGACAAATATCGCTCATTTCGATGTCAAGTACCAAAATATGGTACATGCTACTTTCTAGGTTCTCATAAATGGATGGATGGATGGATGGGTGGTTGGCCGGACGGATGAGTGGACAGGTGGGTGGATGGGTGGATGGGTGGATGGATGGATGGATGGATGGATGGATGGATGGATAGATCAGAAATCTTTCAAAAAATGTACCTAGCAAACTTCTACTTACGTCTCATTGGCCAAAACGGTGTCATGTGACACCCTGAGATCAGTTCATCGGTTCTCTCTTTACCTGTGTTCAATCTGCCATTAAACCTGTCCTGAGTTTTAAATTTCACTATTTATATCGTTCGTTTCTAGAAGTGCTATTTGCAGCTTTGTATTTATTTTGTTTGTCTTTTAATTTGTATTATGGAAATTTTCAAATGCGTGTAAAATTAGAGAAGGTGGAGTAAGAACTACCCATGTATTTATTATTATTCACCTTCAGCAAGTCTCAGCCTTCAGCCAGTGTAGACGTATGCATACTCCCTCCCACAGGTGAATCTTGGATACCTATCATTCCATCTATAAAAATTATGCAGATTTCTTGTTTTCATAATGTACTGCTATTTTAAGAGTTTGAATCTTTCGTTTTGGCCTTGAATCATCGTTCACATTCTTACTTAGAGTCTTAGGGCTCCGTCCTCCTGTTTATCTGCTGGTGTGTTCATCTCTGGAGGAGCTTGCTTTTTGCTTTTTGTTTTGTTTTGTTTTGTTTTGTTTTTTTTAGTGGGACTTTTCTGTTACCTGATATAGAAGGAGGTCCCTCTAAAGCCACTGTGCATCTGTCATACCAGGTGGCCCAGGGTTAGAACCAGCCTGGAACCATTTTTTTTTTCTCCTGTTGATATAAGCTCCCGGCATGCCATCTAAACGTGGACCTCAAACCCTCCCCTCAAAGCACAGACATGCAGTTGGCACTTTTCAGAGGATCATTTCTTAAGCCCCCACTGCTCTTACCTGCGCTGTGATAGACAAGCTTCCTTGTTTATCCCCCTGTGCCAGGAGACAGGGTTTCCTAGCCCGCCCTTTCCCCGAGAGATCAGGCTTTAGAGGAGCCTGGCTTTGCAAGGAATCACAGCGTCCACGCTCCACCTTCTGTCGGCTAAAAAATCTTATTTCCCGTCTCCCCCATCTCATCTCAACACGGAGGCCAAAGCCGAGGCCCCGGGGATCCTCTCCGAGGCAGCTGTGGGATCAAATCAGGAGATTACCACCCTGGCTTTTCCTTCTGTGTTCCGATCCCTGGGGGACATTGCTTTCCTGCTCGTTAACTCAGCCCTGCACTTGCAACGTATGTGTGCGGTTGTATTTTATCACATTTTTGTAGGGCGAGCTTTTGCTCATTATCCTAGTCAAGATTTTGTCAGGCTTGAGTCTCCTTCCTGTGAAAACTGGTTTCATTTGTTTTTTACTCACAATTAAAATAAAACAACAACAACGAACTGAAACAGTTCTCAGCAGTTCTCATAGCATCATGCTCAGATCAGACCCAGCTGTCCCCAGAAGCCACTGCAGAGGTGCACTCATTCTCTCTCTGGTTCTTGGGTGTGAACGGGGCACCTGTACCACACAGAGGCAGGGCCACTCACCACCCCGGGTCACAGTGATGCCACTTCAGTTACCCTGCAGAGCTTCGGGGACAGAGCCCCTGCCCCCCACCTCCCGCGTTTTGGCACCAACAAGCTGTGGTTTTTGCTGCATGACACGTGGAAAGTGTTCTGTGCTGCTCCCATTTCGCAGAAGTTCTGGATTTTGCCGTAATATCGCCTCTGTCCATTTTTCTTGGTACATCGTCTACGTTCATCCGTAATTCTGATTGGTATCACTGCCACTAAATAGCCAGCCAGCAGAAAAGTGGCTGGAGTGCTCAGAACCCAGTTCTTTTCCTGTCAAGAAGAAGAATCTAAGAGATGGAGCCAATCTCACCCCATCATAGCCACACATCTTTAGCCCTCGTGCACGGTCACGGCTGTATCATTGCTTGTGTCCCGGACTTGCTGAGGGGTCAGGCTTGCCCCTGCATGCCCCTCTGCCCTGCTGCCAGGCCCCTGTCCAAAACCCTGCTCAGGATGATGAACACGTTCTAAAGTTAGATTATGATGACGGTGCACAACTCTGCAAATATACTACCGATCCCTGAAGTAGGTGGACTTTATGGTATGTCAATTAAATCTCAATAAGGCTATTTTTTTTTTAAGTATGTGAAATTATGTGGGTAAAAAAAATCCTGCTTGGGTACCCAGGCCCTGATGTGACCTGGTCCTCCATGCGACCTTAACCTTCAGCCAAACCAAACTTTCCACAGCTCCTCCCCATGTGCCGCCCTGTTCCGTGCACCATGACTTTGCACAGACGGTCCCTTGTCCCTGGGATGCCCCTGCCGCTGACCCCGAGTTATCCCCGTGCAGCTGAGCTCCCGCTTGGCTCTCTCCAGGAAGCTTCTCTGACCCCCCGTGAGTTTCTGGTGTCCCGGCTTACCCCTGCCCCTGCTCTGGGCGCATTCATTGAATGATGGCCCCAGTGTGTCTCCTGGGACAGTGTCTTTGTCATTCTGGACATCTAGAGAGGTGTCTGTCTCTCGCTGGCTTCGTGGGGCTCCCTACTGAGTCTGCGCCCCCCTGTAGCCTGTAGGCGCTACAGCCAGCGAGCCCGTAGTGAGTGACACTCGTGGAACTACGAAACGCTTGGTTAGAACCCTACTCCTCACACTCCTCCTTAGCGCTTTCTTAACCTCTGCTTTAGCAATCTCCAATGAGCAATTTTTGCAAGATTCACTTTCCTTGCCCTTCTGGAAGGCTTCTCTACTAAGCTACCTTTCCCTTGGGCAGGAGCAAACGAGGGGACTACATGTGCTAACTGGAGGAAGAGGTGTGGGACCGGGTGGGGGGAAGGCCAGTTCACATTCAGCTAAGAGAGAAATGATTTCTCCTATCAGCAGTCAGAACTGATGGCTCCATCAGAAAGTGAGCCGGGGCCACGGGGCCTGGCACGGAGGGCAGGGAAGGCAATCAGCAGGCCTCGTCGCCAGGAGTAAAGGTGGCTGAGGGCAGAGAATGTCACTGGGAGTCAGGGGAGCGCCCCGCCACCAGACGCCCCAGCTTTGGGAAGTGAACCTGGTCCTTTTGCCGTCCCTCATTTCTGAGCTAGCCCCACCCCCTCCCCTCCCCCACCCCAGCAAGATGACTCGCTCTGTTCAAGCTTTGGACCCAGAACTCAGAGCCTTGCCTCTCAGATCGGCTTCTCCCAGTGCTCTCGTGCGCTCTGACCTTATCATAAAAGGAAGCCACGTGATGTCTATTTATGGTCGCGGTCTGGTCTGGAGAGAAGGAGGGCTCGCAGGACGCAGAAATCCAAGGGCTGATGAAATGGCTCTGGCCTCTGCATCTGGCCATGCCATGAATGAATAAACGGGCGTGGGGGCAGGGCGCTGACATCCGAGGCCGGTGTTATCTGACAGGCAAGTTCCTTCTTGAGTGCCACCCAGGTAATTTGTTCTATAAATCAGAGCTTATAAAGCAGTTAGGAGTTAATAGAGCTCAGATTCAATAGCTTTAATAGGAGAAGTGCAGAGAGGAAAGATGGGGGCGGGGGAGATGCCCTCATTTGGCCTGGTAGGGAAGATGTTTAGCTTTTAAACATATAACCATTTGGTCTCTATTTTGACTATAGGTACGTTTTGCTGAAAAAAGAGTAGCCGGTGAGACAGATAACAGCAAAGGATACAAGAGAGGTCCAAGGCTAGAGCAGTGTTTTAATGGGAGACACACCGAGAGGCATTTGGGGTCGCGTTTTGTATATGGTTTCAGACCCCGTCCTCCCTGACTACAAAAATGAAGCATAAAGATCTGAGAACAGGTTCAGTAACCAAGAGTATCGGCTCCTGCCCAAGGCTTCTGTGTGCCCATCGCGGGGACGAAGGAGACAGACATGACATGTCTCTAGCAGATGTGAGTGGGGAGAAAGCAGAGATGCAGGCTGGCATCGTCAGAGGTGATGGCTCTGAGGCTGTGGTTCTGAGTCACTCCCAAACGCTTGTGAACTGGGATTTCTGATAAGGTCTTATGTCCAAAATCTTCCTTTTTTATTTTTTATTTTTTTTATAGTGCTCAGTGTAGTATGTATAACAGGGCAGTAAATTAAGGCCTTTCATTGACTCTGACCAAATCAGTGAGTGCAAGTACGTTCACGGATGCCTTGTCCTGAATGGGTTATTAGAAGGCGTCTTTCAAGTTGCAACGCTGAGTTTCTGAGGTTAACAGCAAGGAGATGCTAGCTGTTGTTCACACATAAATCCCAAACTCTTAACGGCTTAACACAAAAGGCGTGTTTCTAACCCATAAAACAAACTAGTATGAGTCTTCTTGGTTGGTTCATGGTTTTTTCCTCACAGTGATTCAGGGACCCAAACCCTTACCATCTTCTGGCTCCACTACCCCCTAAGGCTTTGTCCATCAGTGGAAAGAGAGAGGGTGGAGAAAGAATATTTATGCTACTTCCTGGCAACACCACTATGCTGTTCGGGGAGGAGCATGACTTTTAGTAGATTGCTGTCTTTGTCTCCTCCCAACATCTCCTGGTGCCGCTTTCAAAAATAATCCTCTACATAGAACTGAAATTGAAAATAGATAGAAATTTGTGGGATGCAGGCCCAGTGGGAACTGAGAGGGAAATAGATGGCATGAAGTGCTTACACTTGGAAAGAGAAAAGTCTCAAATCAATCAACTAAATTCCTACCTCAGAAAACTAAAAAAAAAGAACAAAATAAACGCATAACAAGCAGAAGAAAGGAAGTGATAAAGAGCAGAAATCATATGATAAGGAGAAAAACCAATGAAGCAAAAAAATGAATAAAATTTATAAGACTCTGGAAAGATTGACAAGATAAAAAGAGAGAAAACACAGATTACCGATATCAGGAATGAAACGAGGAGTATCAGTACAGATCCTACAGCCATTACCGGGATAATAAAGGAGCGCTATGAACAACTTTATACTCATAAATCAATCATTCAGATGAAATGGACCAGTTCCTTGAAAACCGGACTACCAAAACCCAATCGAGATGAAAAGTCTTACAACCATTAAGGAAAATGAATTCATAATTTAAAATCTCCCATTAAAAATATCTCCATGCCCAGGTGGGCTCAATAAGAGAATTCTACCAAACATTTAATGAAAAAGTCACATCAATATTACGCAATCTCTTCCTGAAAATAGTAGAGGAGAGAATACTTCTCATTTTACAAGGCCAGTATTACCCTGATATCAAAATCAAAGATGGCATGAAAAATATTCCTTGTGAACTTAAGAGAAATCATCAACAAAATGTTAACAAATTAAATCTAGCAATATATAAAAACAAATTATATACCAAGTAGGAGGTATTCTACATATGCAAGTCTGTCTCAATATTCAAAAATCGATTATATAATATAACCCACTGTATTAACAGGCTAAAGAAGAACAATCATATCAATGAATAGAGAAAAAGCATTTGACAAAATATGACACCCATTCATGATTTAAAAACCTAAAACTCTCAGAGAACTGGGAACAGAGGAGAATTTGTTTAGTATCTACAAAAAAAATCGATAACCAAGCGTCCTACAAGTTTTGATATATTACATTGTCCTTTTCAGTTAGTTCAAAATATTTTCAAATTTCTCTTTTGATTTCTTTTTTGACCAATGGCTTATTTAGAAGTATGTTATTTAGTTTCTAAATATTTAGGCATGTTCAGAGATCTTTCCATTATAAGTTTCTAATTTAATTTCATTGTGGTAGGAGAGCATAATTTGTATGATTTGTATCCTTTTTAAGTGCTCTGAGATTTAGCCTGAATATTGTCTGTCTGGGCAAATGTTCTGTGAACTTGAGGAGAATGTTGTTGAGTGAAGTGTTTTATAGATGTCAATTAGGTTAAGTTGGTTGATAATGCTGTTCAAATTTTCTAAATCCTTACTGGTTTTCTGTCTACTCGCTCTATCCATTATTGAGAGAAGGGTATCAAAGTCTTCAACTAAATTGTCACCTTGTCTATGTCTCTTTGCAGATCTGTCAGCATTTACCTCAAGCATTTTGAAGGTCATTACTAGGTGTACATAAACATTTAAGACTGCTCTGTCCTCCTGATGAAGTGACCCGTTTATCATTATTATATACCTTCTTTATCCCTGGTAATACCTTTTGCTCTAAAATCTACTTGGTCGGATATAAAATGCCTAAATATTTGGAAACTAAATAACATACTTCTAAATGAGCCATTGCTAAAAAAAGAAATGAAAAGAGAAATTTGAAAGTATTTTGAACTAACTTGGACCCCTCCCCCACTCTCCCCATCCTTTCACTTTTAACATATTTGTCTTTCTATTTGAAGTGTGTTTCTTAGAGACAGCACATAGCTGGACCATGCTTTTCATCCTATCTTTCAATCTCTACACTCTACATTTGGATGTTTAAAACATTCATATTTAACATGACTATGGATATGATTAAGTTTAAATCTATCCTCTTGATCTTCATTTTTTTAGCTGTCCTATTTTCTGTTTCCCTTTTCCTCTTTTTCTGACTATTTTTGGCATACTTGAATATTTTGATGATTCTATGATATCTCATTTGTTGGCTTATTATTTATAACTCATTGTTTTAATTGTCGCTTTGGTACAACTTCAGTTCATCACAGTCTACTTTTGAGTGATAATATACTACTTCGTGGAAAGTGTAAGAGGTTTAACAATAGTGTGTTTTCATGACTCCCCTCCCATCTGTTAAAAAACCACGAGTTCTCATCATTACCTCCAATTTCAGCCCAGTACTGCAGGCTCATTCTAGCTTCTGCCTTCCATATTTGTATCTCCCATCTCTGACAGAGAGAAACTTGTCTCCCACTATTTCAGTCCCTTTGTTGGATACCAGTCTCCTGCCCTGTGGGCTGCCATTCACCTGTGGGCTGACCTCCCAACCCCCCAACCCAGTTAGGGTCTGCCTGCTCCCGACAACCGACCTTGTTTACACCTGTCTAGTGTCCTTTTGATGAATAAAGGAAGGAAAAAGCCAATAAGTATTTTACAAATTAGTAAGGGAAGAAGAAGAGGTTCAATAGTCTGAGAGCTTTCTTGCTTTCTAGTACTTTCACCAGACATTCCACGCTCATCCTGTCCTTTCTTTTGCTCAGACTTGGACTCAAGCATGTGGCCCTAACTCCTTTTAGTGGGACATGGTGTTTAGAGACCATAATCTGGGGGCCAAGTGCTTTGTTACTGGCTGGTTATTAGTTTCTAGGCCTTTTTTTTAGTGGAAAGAGCTGGAAATACTTTTTTATTTTAAAGAGAAGATGTAATCATGTTTAGATTTCTAGCTTAAATTTAGGATGATACAGCTTTTATTTATTTTCTTTGGTTTTATATTTGTTTTTTTTTCCTCTCATGCTGAAAATCTTGGTTCCTGTGACCATTAACATCATTACTTATTTTGTTTTATCCATATGTAATTTACATGTAATGCATATTATACAATATGTATTATAATATAATACAGTACATTTAATTTATGTGATATATTATTGCTAACCAATATTATTATTGGTTACCAATATTATTGCTAACCATATGATTACTGAAAGCAATTTAAGATTTATTTGCCTTTTTTTTTTTTTAAATCTTTAAACTATCTCATCAGGGATGACTTACTTTTGAAATAGTTCCCGAGTGGCTGAGCCATCAACTTTATACAGTGACACCTATTTGTTTCACTTCGCTTGTGTTTGTGGGGAATGTTTTCATTTCATTTTAGTTTTGGTGTATAGTTAAATAGAGCATCTACATGTTCCCGAAGTCAAAATTGAAAAACAAGGAATAATCAGAGAAGTCTCTTTCCATCCTTGTCTTCTCTACACTAGCCCCTCTTTTCTCATTTTTGTAATCTTAATTTTTACGTTTTCCTTTTTTGTTTAGTATAAACAAACACCTTTATGTACTTGGACCCCCTCCCCCCCTCGCCCCATCCAGCAGTGGACTCTTAATGTCAATACTTGTTTTATGACTTTCCAAAGTGGC
The DNA here is from genome assembly GCA_004027375.1 of Macroglossus sobrinus. Classification (NCBI taxonomy): domain Eukaryota; kingdom Metazoa; phylum Chordata; class Mammalia; order Chiroptera; family Pteropodidae; genus Macroglossus; species Macroglossus sobrinus. Next base: position 9,413 of record PVKZ01001428.1, on the reverse strand, counting down.
AAAGGACCCAGTTTCATGGTTAAGGGGCCATGTCAAGAGCCTGGCGAACAGGTTTATATTCTTCAACGTTCTAAGTATTTTGAACTCCTCTTGCGTACCCAGAATGGGTATCATTGGTCATTTACTGAGTGCATGCCACGAGCCAGGCATTTTATATATGCTGTATTAGTTATCCATTGCTGTGTAACAAATAAAAACCTACATCTTAGCTTCAAGCGACAGACATGTACGATCTCACATTTCCTGAGGATCAGAAGTCTGAGTGCAGCTGAGCTGAGTCTTCTGGCGATGGGCGTCCCCAGGGCTGAAGTCAAGGTGTCCCCAGGGCTGCAGCCACCTCAAGGCTTGGCTGGGCAAGGACCCATGTCCAAGCTCGCTCGCTTGCTCGCGTGGTCGTTGGCAGGGTTCCGTTGCTGGCCATGTGGGCCTCTCTGTAAAGCAGCTCACAGTATAGTAGCGGAGAAGGCAAGTGAGCATCGGAGAGAGAGGGAGAGGGAGCGAGGAGAGCAGGAAGGTCAGCAAGCCATCATCGTTTAGAACCTAATTTCGGAAGCGGCGTCCCATCAGTCCTGCAATGTCATTTCATGGCTGTGACACTCGGGAAAGGGCAAAAGGAGAGCAGACCAGCGGTGGCCAGGCACTGCGGGAAGAGGATGACCACAATGGGGCAGAGGAGGGAATTTAGGGGGCAGTGGAATGTTCTTTATATTGACTGTGGTAGTGGTTACACAACTCTATGCACTTGTCAAACCCCAGAGAACTATTGACCAAAGAGTGAATTTTACTGTATGTAAATGTTTAAAGCAAAATTTGAAAGTTAAAGAAGAAAAACCCTCATGGTTTTCAAATAAAGGAAGAAGAAAGTTGGGATACATCCAAGTTTAGGGATTTTGAAATGCATTTCATTCCATTCTGGAGTTTATTTTCATTTATTTATTCTTTAATCAGAGGTGAGGAGCTAGTGTCCAATGAACCCCTTCCTCAGACGTTGGGGAGTGGGCAGGCACATTGCGGGATCTCGTGTGTGTCTTCTCGTTTAATTCTAAAAAATTCGGGAGGGCAGGTTTATCATCCCCACTCCAGAGATGATAAACTGAGGCTCAGAAAAGTGAATTACGGCCACGTCCAAAGGGAGGTGATGGAACTGGGATCTGAACCCAGGTCTGCAGAGTCCAAACGGTGTCATGCTCTTCTTCTCGATGGCCCAGACTTTTCTCCTCAAGGTCATGTGGCTTTACAACAAAAGGTGGCTTTATTTCCCTCCCACAGTCCTTTGTTGTGAAAGGGTCGCTCCCAGCGTGGTCTCGGAGGTGTTACGATCGCCTGCCGGCCTGCCTCCTCTTGAGAGTCACCATTCTTTCCATTGATCCTTGCTTTCTTTCTCTTTTATTTATTTTTCCTTTCTGCTCGCTTTCTTTATTCGGTGTATTGGTGTCCCAAGGCTGCCGTTACAAAGCACCGCACACTGAGTGGCTTAACACCACAGACATTTATTCTCTCACAGCTCTGGAGGTTAGCAGTCCCAAATCAAGGTGTCAGCTCCCCCTGGCAGTGCTGGGGAAGGGTCCCTCCTGCCTCTTCCAGCTTCCGGTGGCCCCAGCCTTGGCTTGGAACAACATCACTCGTCTCTGCTTCTAGCCTCACATGGCCTTCCTTCCTGCGTCTCTGTGTCTCTGTGTGTCCCCTCCTGTTCCTATAAGGACACCAGACACTGACTTGAGGGCCCACCTTCAATCCATGATGGTTTCATCTCGAGAGGAAAGGAACTAATTGTAAAGACCCCATTTGCCTATAAAGCCACATTCATGGGAACAGGGACTCAGTCCTTGAATATATCTTTTTGGGAACACAGTTGAGGGGGCGGAGGCAAGCCGGAGCCTTGGTCCTCGCTGCTGGTCCCGCAGCCTTCACCGTCCTCTGCCAGCATCTCCAGACCTGGGCCAGGGGCTGTCCCCTCTCTCCTCTGTCCCGCCTGGGGGCGGGGGCTGCGGAGGTGAGCTGGAGATGCCACTTAGCAGAGAATCGGGAACAGCCTTCCTCGTGAACCCGGTTGCTTCTCCCTCCCTCCTTTTTCCAGCGCTTTCCCCCCCACCCCGTGGTGTCCATGGCAAACAAGCTGGCAGGTGACAGGGAAAACTGGGAGGGAGGGGATTATGGATTAGAAAAGCACCTGACAACATGGCCTTTTATGATGGGGTGCTGTTCTGAATCTAGCTTCCCAAGCCAGTCGACGTGCCCAGCATCCTCCCCACCCCCTGCCTCCACCCACTTCCAGGAACACCTTGATCTTCCTGTGGGGACCTCCGTCTTCCAGCAGGGCAGGGCTGTCCCCACTCCAGCCCCTCCCTCTAGCTTCTTTCAGCTCCCTGCCCTCTGCCTCTTCCCCGCCCCCACCCAGCCTCCTCTCCTCCCCCAGATCTTTGCTCTTCTACAGCCTCGCCTTGTCCCCGCCCCCACCCCACCTCCCCACACTCAGCTGACCCCCCAGGACCAGGCTGTGCTGCCCCACGCAGGCCTGCCCCCCAGCCCCAAGCAAGATGCATTTCAGGAAAAACCTAATTGCACACACAAAAAAACCAGACAAGCCCAGGCTCTACGCTTTCTATGTTTGCAGAGTCGGAAGAGTGAGGAGGGTTGTAGGTGAGCTTGAGGGTGTAGATACATTTGGGGCGGGAGGCCCATTAGCTCTTTCGTTGGGATCTTTGATGATTGCCACTGCTGCCCTCTGATTTCACTCTGCCTCCCCGCCCAGCCCCCCTCGCTGGGTCTTGGTTTCTGCCCTGCTCTGTTCTGCCTCCTTCCTCAAACCCTGGGAGTGTCAGGGCTTCCATCCAGGGCCCTGGTCCAGGGTCCACTCCTGCCACCTGCAGCTCTCTGGCTCTGATGCCCACAGGCTCCCCACCCTGGTACCCCTGGCCTTGGCCATCACTTAACCAATCTGTGGCCCTCCTTGCCAGGAACTCGTGAACTTGGCACAGCTTCTCAGATCCCTGGGAGCCGCCAGCCTGACTTCTCTGAAAACATGGGAGCTGCCAGCCCTACAGGGTTTTGTGCTCGAGGGAGAAAACGGTTGGAAAAAAAAAAAAAATGCTGTGTACAATGGGGACTTGCTACCAAATGAGAAAGCTTATTTATTACTAAAGACGTGGGGTGCAGAACACTTAACCAGCAGTCAATCAATCTCCTCCGCTGTCAGGAAGGCTGAGCAGAAGGGCTGTGGTGGAAACCAGCACGTCAGGACAGAGATGCCGCCTTCTTCTCCCCGCCACTCCAGTCCCCTCCCCTCCTACCCCTGCTCTACCTATGTGACCTCCAGGGGGCACCAGATCTCCACCCAACGTGGCAAAGGAGGCGAGCCAGGGAGCCTGGGGTGGGGGGGGTGGGGGCAGGGTGAGGGGATAAAGGGGTGGGAAGGAAAGCAGGGCATCCCCTCAAAGTCACATTCGAGGCCCACTGATGTGTTGCCAGGGTGCAACGCCTCTAGTCCTGCAAGATTCAGACCATCCCTAAATCGCCACAGTTGAGGAAAAATGGATGAAAAGCTGATCAAACAGACGTTTGATGCCGGGGGATGAAAAGGAACCGAGTCCAGCACGTTCAAGTGGGAGGCAAAGTGTGGGCCGGAGCGCTGACAGCTGGAGGTGGAGTCTTCCATCACCCGCATGCCTGAAGGAGAGAATGAGAGGAGCCCCCCACCCCCTCCCCCGTGGCTCTCCTCCAGCCTGGCTGCCGACTGTGGCATGGCCGGTGGTGGGCAGAGCGCCCAGGGTGGCGGGGTTTCTGAGGCCCCGCTTGCTGGTAAACCACAGCCCAGTTTGGAGTTTGGCTTGGAAAGCTCCAGATTCAGAAATAGCATCCCTTCTCCATGCCTGGGGAGAGAGAGAGATGAGCTCCCCAAACCAGGCTCTTGGGGTCACCCCATTGGGACTCTACATGGTGGTATCCCCCAGACAGAAGCTGACTGCCTTACTAAGGGGGAGGATAGCGCCATACCCAGCCAGGGGGTCTCACGGGTGACATGCAATCTTCCGCTCTCTCCTCCCCCTGTCGGTTTTTCCAGGCGGGGCAATGAACTGTCACCTCCCGGAGGAGGAAGGCGAGACTCAGAGGGCCCTGGACTTGCCCAGGGCCCCAAGGGTAGGAGTGGCAGGCTGGGCCTTGAACCCAGGTCTCCCGCCTTCAAGTCCAGACTCAAGGGCCTTTATGGCAGAGGCCATGCTTACCGGGAAGGTCGTTTCTGGAAGCCTGGGCCTTCTGAGCGAGACGGAAAAACTAGCAGGACTGTGGGCGCTGTGTGCTCTTTGGGGCACTCCCTCTGGACGTGCCCGGGAGTGGCCTGGCTCCGTCTAGCCTGGATGTGCCCGCTAGGTCGGTGCCACTCCGCCAACACCGATTCGGTGTTTGTTTGCCACTGAATTGCAATAGGGTCACCGCAGTGTGTTCCCGTGGTCATAGTTTCTGCAGCGTGTACCCATGTGAGACATTTTAACCGCGGGGGGTGGTTAAGTCTCTTTCCACTCCTTTTTCCTCCTTGGTTCATCCGCGGGAGCCACGAATAAAGAAACGCGCATCGGCGAAGAACGTGATGATGGAAACGAGAGTTTAAAAGTCTTGCTGATACGATGTGAAACAGCAGCATCGGCGAGGATAGCACAGAACGCCGAAGAAGCACGTGCAGTGGGGACAGCGAAGCCACCCAGGGTGACGAGCGTCGTCCATCCAGGCCGCGTTGAGGGTTGGTCTCTGCATACCCTGAATTCTTACTGCCCGTCCACGATGGAAACTTGGTCCACGTTTGCATTCTCCCCGGCATCCTCGTCGGACAGAGAGGTGACAGCGTGTACGACCTCCCAGGGCACGGGTCCCAGAGGCGGTTGGGCACTTAATCCAAAACATCCCGTTACTTTCCTGAATTGCGTCATGCTCGTGGTATTTGTCAGCCTCGCGGAATTTGTGACTTGAGGCTCTCTCTCCTCATCCGCAGGGGAGGTCGATGTTCACCGTCGCACCTGAGCTGGGCTTTGTGATTGCCGGTTAAACGTTGTGTAATAAGCCTCACACCCCAACTTCCTCTGTGCTGTAAACGGGCAGCGGATAGGGAAGCGGGTGGCTCGGTGGCTGGCGCGCTTCTCCCAGCCCGGGTTCAGAGGGGAACCGTGTCCCTCACAGGGGGGTCGTGAGGTCGTGTGTGTAAAGGGCCTGCAGGCGCCCCCTCCCCCTCCCCCCCGGTCCTCATCGGATGTAGTTCCTTACCCTTTCCTTTGTCTTTCCCTGATGCATGTGCCCTGAACATGGTTTCAGTTCCTCCCTGGGCCCGAGCTGAGAGCCCCAGGGTCATCCTTGCCTATACTTCAAGCTTCCTCACCCAGAGCCTGAGAAAGCCTTTTTCTAAATCAAAATGGCCAGTGGACGATCTCGGCCAATGCCGCAAGGGGTTGGTACAAGAGTGGGATGAAGGGGACAGGGAGGGGGTCTTCTAAAGCAGTCCGAGTCCCTACGGGCCCTCTGATGGGTCTCTCCAGGGGGGGGAGGGGCTTGGGCTTGGTCATGTGGGAAGTACGTATTAGTCAGCATCACGGGTGACCGAGAAGAAGGACCCGTGTAGGGTGGGTTCCCACACCCCCAGGGGAAGGAAGGGCTTCCTAGGGCATAGCGGGGTGCAGCAGAGGGCCAGCCAGCAGCTCGTCGGCCATGTCCCCAACTCGGAAGAAATGGGGGACCCAAAAAGAGGCATCTGTCCAGATTGAGGGAGGGGGGCCACGTCACACGGGGCACCAGGGAGCTACAGCAGGCGGAGCCATCCATGGGGCAGGGGCTGCGAGCCAGCTTGGGGGACTGAACAGGACCAGGGAGAAAAGAAGCCCGCGGCCACAAACCCCTGTCCCCGCCCGTGGGAAGGACAGAGACCTGCTGGGGAATCGGAACAAGGGCCTGGGGTGCAAACTCCGAGAAAGTCTGTACGTCCAGGGTCCAGGGCTGGGGCTGCTCCCTGAGCTTGAGAGAACCCCCCGCCACCCTTCACTGGTGGAACAAGACCCGAAAGGGAGGGAGGGGACGGGATGAAGGAGGGAAAGCAGAGGGGGAGACCCCTGTGCGGAGGGGCCGTGTCCTAGCACCCACTGAGCCTGTCCCCCACCCTCCCTCACCTCCAGGTGCCCCCTTGCTCCTCCCCAGCTCCCACCCTCCTCACCTGGCCCCGAAGCACAGCTGTGGCCTCGATCCACTCACCCCTGGACCCCGGGTCCCCTTCAATATAGTCCCCTCCCCTCCCCGTCGGCTTTCACACCTGTGTCCCTGGGAGGGTGTCTGTGACCCAGGGATCTTGGATCCTGCCGGCTGCCCACCCAGGGGAAAGAAAGGGTGCTAAGGGACTCTTCTCCCGGTTTCCTGCTGGTCTGTTCGTCCACTCAGGAGATCCCTGTGTTTGGCCGGAGCACCTGCGAAGATGCAGGTGTCACCCCCTAGGAAGAGGGGGGCTGCTGCAGGTGGAGCGGGCGAGGGGCTGGATAAGGGGCGGGGAGACGTGGCTGCAGAGAGCTCTCAGGAGTGCAGACACCCCCAAAGACGGTCAGGAGGCAGAAGGCTCGTGCGCAGGCAGAAAGGGATTCAAACCCCAGGTCTGCCCTGGATGGCTGTGTGGCCTGAGAAAAGTGACTTCTCTTCTCTGAACCTGTTTCCTCATCTCCGATGGAACCTGCCTGGCAGGGTGGCAGAGAGGATGGACGGGGCCCAGCATCTGGCAGGGATGAGTTTCCATTTGCTCCTGGGGCCCTCATTCCCCCCATACCCCCCCCCAGACCACCCAGGCCCCCGCAGTGGTCCGACCCCCACAGTGGGGGAGGGGTGGCAGCAAGGCGGTGAGTGAGGAGCGAGGCCCAGGCCCTGGGCCAGGGACAAAGGGCCTCCTGCCCTCTCTGAGGTCAGTCGGCTGCACCCGCAAGGAGCCCAGCCTGGGTCCCCCGAGGAGCTCCGGCATGGCCGTGGCCGGTGTGCGTCTCGTCTTCCAGAAGGTGCTGACACAGGACCAGCGGAGAGAGAGCTGTGGGAAGAGAAACAAGGAAAAGTCAGGGCCGGCTGGGCAGGCAGCGGGAAGCCGTGACTCAGACACCGGCTCCCAGCCAGGCTCCCAGCCAGGAAGGCGGCCGCTGCTTGCGGGTGCTTTGGCCCAAATCAGATGAAAAATGCCTGAAAACACTTTCCTTTGGTCCTCAGCGGAGGTGGGGGGTTTCCAGGGGCGGAGGTGGCTGAGTGAAGCCCTCGGGCGCTCTGGCTGCTGGTCCTCTGCAGTGACCCAGTAGAAGCATCATAGTTCCCATGAAGATGCAAAGGGCGAGACTCAGCTGATGTGTAACCGTTTTCTATCCGGACAGAGATCTGACTGTGGTTCCTGCCAATCCCTGGGAATGTAAAGGCCGTGGTGTCTCTCCAGTGTCGAGGGAAGTTTGTGGGGAGTGGGGTTCCACGCCGGTGAATGCGGAAGTCGCTTGAGTTCCAAACGGGGTGCCTTCCGGGGGGAAAGGCTGTCCACTCAGAGACCGCGTGTCTCGTGGGCGAGGCCAGGCTCCCAGGGCGGCCGGGAAGCTGCTGAAGCCACCGTGCCCCGAACAGCTGTGCACAGGGTTGGTGGAGGGAACAGCAGAAATGGATACATACTAATTGCAATACCAGTACTTTTTTTTTCTTATCAGAAAAATAAATGAGTTTAATTATCTGACTGTTGACAGTGGAGGCGGAAGGGGGTTTCGTGAGAGGGTGGGAGGAGGGAGGCCCTCCCAGCCCAGCTCCCCGGGGGCCCCTCTCCTGCTCCAGCCGCCTGCCCTCCCCGCTCCAGTCCTGGGGGCCCCTCACCAAGCCGTCGCAAGTGCTGTGGCCTCGGCTTCCACGGCAGGCTCAGCCTGCGCTGGGCTCGGGTCCCCCTCGTGCTGGGTTCCCGCCGATCTGTGGCTTAGATGTGCAGGTGTCACGCTCTGCCCTACACGGACAGTGTGTAGGGACAGGGCCCGGCCCCGAGCAATGCCCCGGAGAGGTTAGTTGAACGAAGGAAGGAATGCGTGACCCAGAGTTCCTTGTGAGTCACTGGAGGGGCTTCTGGCCCCCAGACTGTGACCCAGGTTTCCCATGGGGGTTTGAGGGAGCTGGCCCAGCCCCAGGGCAGTGGGGAGGAATACAGGAGGGAAGGACCCCGCTGGGCAGAGAGGAGAGGGGGCAGCAGGAGATGAGCGGAGCTGGTGGCAGTGCCAGGGAGAGTCCCTGCCACCACCAGCTGCCGCGCCTGCCTCTGGCACCTGAATGGGGCCAGATCCAAGACTGCACTCCTCTCTGCCTGGAGGTGCCCCTTCTCCTGCCCCTCCTTCCAGTCCCACAGCCTACCCTTCCCCAGTGTCCCCCGGCTGCCCCATCCCAGACCTGTCATCCTCCACAGATTTCCTTTTTCATAACGACACCCCGTCTCCCTGTGCCTGCCCCGTCTCCCCTTGCCAGACCCTCGTCCTTCTCTGTGAATCCCCCAAGCCCCTCGGAAGGAAACCTACAAGGAGAGGGGCTCGGTGAAGGTTTAAGGTGGGACAGCTGCTTCCAGCCACCACCTTATTCTTCGCAAAGGGCCTTCTTCACCCCTGTCACTCCAACAGTTCGTCCAATCGCACAAGGTGGACACTCACCGCCTTCCATGCCCGCAGATGAGCAAAGTGCCCCCGCTGGCTTAGGAGGTGAGGCGAGCTGCGGGGGCCTGCTCTAGGGGCCCAGGACACCATGCTGGCTTTTCGAGGGGGGAGGGAGAGAGGAAGCAACAAATCTCTCTGATTGCCCATCACCAGGCCCACAGCCCCCAGGGATTCTGCCTCCGAGGGTTTCTCAAGTGTGAGGACCAGGGTCTGTTGAAATCCACATCCCCTGGCCTCTCAAAGCCTCCTGGAGCTAAATCTCTGGGGTGAGGCCAGGAATCTGAATAATTAGCGGCTGCCACGTACACCCCTCTGCCCCAAAGCCCCGCAGAACTGTGTGGGGCGACAATGCATGAACTAGCCTCACGGGAGGCTGCTTGTCTCCTTAACTGGCCGAACTCACGATGGGGAGTCCCTCCCCGAATGGTTGTCACTGCAAGGCAAGGCAGGGGGACCGGTTTGCCCGGTAGCCAGTCCCTGGCTCCAAGTACTACGGTTCCCCATTTAGGAAGTGTTAGGACAGAGAAGAGCTCCGTTCCCACAACACGTTTCCGGTACTGCTGACCCTTGACCCCGCCACCACCCCCACCACTTTCTCCCGCGGCCTCGGGAGCCCCTGGCCTGGCCTGGCCTTGCTGGGCAGCCAGAGATAACCTGGTCGGGAAAGAAGCAACCTGGGCAGGAAGACGCTGCCGGCGAGGGTGTTCCCACGGGCCACCAGGTGGCGCCATCGACACAGGACAGCCGGGG